>JAHTLZ010000129.1:37026514-37062460 GCA_023846285.1 Phrynocephalus versicolor | reverse complement strand
AAAGAAAGAAAGAAAGAAAGAAAGAAAGAAAGAAAGAAAGAAAGAAATTCTGGTCTAGTGTCATGCACAGATCGTTTGAAATTGGATATGGATGATGTGCCTTTCATTGAAAAGTAACAGAACATGAAAACGGTGACAATAACACCTTCTAGTATTTTTAGCAATTGGTGGTTGAGTAGGGGAGGCAAAGGAAAGCATCTGGAGAGCCTCTGAGAACAGAGAGTTCATAGTTATGCTCTTGGCAACCATGAACATTGGATGCAAATGTGAATAAAATATTCACTTTGTGTCATAAAGGTGCATTGAGATGTGTCCCAAAGGTGGCAGCTGTGGCCACATTTCTCACCCTAATGGTCTCTCAGCTATGTTGGATGACCATCCCATTGGCTTGGAGGAGAAGATGGGTGCTGTTATTCAGTGCTTAGAGTTAGGCAAAACCAATCTATGCCATCTGGGATTTATCTCAGTTTAAACCAATACAGTTACTTGCCTGAGTTACGTTGGAGATGTTTTTGACAATACTGTTTCGCCAGTTTCTGCTGACTTGGCCTTTATTTCGACTCAGGGGTTCCACTGTAAAAGAATTGGTTAGTTGATGAAAAGCCTTGAGCAGTCGTTGCCAGTGTCGTGCACAACTATTCTCGAAGAAACAAGCAATTGAACTAGGAAGGTGGCTTAGTAGGAAGCATGCCTGCTACTGCATTCCATTGTTCTGCCCAGTTGGTAGGTGCTAGGCACTTAAAATGGTATGTAACAAGGGCCAGTGCTTGGTGGCATTCTTTTTCTGGCATGCTTCCCTCTCTCCTTCCTTCTACAGGCCCCCATACCTCACAAAATAATCTCTGAAGGAGTGGAAATGTCTCAGGAGCAACAGCGTAGGATTTTCACACCCGAATAGCAGCTCATAATCTAAGCGATTCATTTTTCATTGGTAGAGTGGTTAAATGCCTATACTGTGCTCACGACCTGGGGTTCAATCCCAGGTAGCTGGCTCAAAGTTCACTCAGCCTTCCATCCTTCTGAGGTCAGTAAAATGAGTACCCAGCTTGCTGGGGAGGGGGCAATGTGTAGCCTGTGTACTGTAATTTAAAAAACCATAATCCGCCCAGAGACTACCTGAAGTGGTATGGGGCGGTATATAAGCAGACCACTTTGCTTTACTTTGCTTTTAGATTATAAAGGAAAACACTCTCCCAAAATAATTTTTTATGGCCACCGCAGTCATTTGCTTCTGGAACAACTACTAGCTGGGTTTATAGGCATTTCAGCAAGAGGGAGGCTTCAATGTGAATATATCCAGGAGATCTTACAACTCTGGTATTCTACAGCTGAGATGATAATACTGGGATGAGTACCAATTCTGCTATTATCCATTACTTGATGTTCCTTTACCAACAAACCATTATCATGTTGTACAGAACAAGACTTCAAATGGAAAGAACCCCAGTTAAAAGGACTGGATATCAGTCAGGGATCTTAAGCCATTACCAAGTGTGAACTGCCTCGTTGATTCACACAGTTTATGACTTGTGTCTACAATTTACAATGTGTGTTGACTAGGTTAACCAAACGTTTTCTGTTTCTTTATCCTCCACCTGGTCGTGGGGCCATGTGTAAGTGATTGTTATGTGAACTCACTTGCATATTTGGAGAACTGGACTTGATCTATGGAAGTGCTAAATAAATATAGCAGTTAGTTTTCAAAGTGCCCCAATGTTTTTGTCTCTTATTTTTGTTAGTTGTTTTGTTTTGTTTCTTGTCTGCTACTAAGAAGGCTCTTTGACCTGTCTGAAGCCACCTCTCCCAAGAAGGCAGATCACCCAGGATGACACGCTAGGAACCTACCTTGTACTGGCAAGGGGTATGCTGCACAAGACAATTCAGCAAACCAAACATTAAATTGTTTAAGACATGGATGGAGGACATCAGCGCTTTCATTTGGGCCTGTAAAAGGAGTGGTTAGGAAAACACATTCCTTCACTTCACCAACTTACCAGTTCGAGCCAGCATAGTTTGCTGTGTGGAACGGTAATAGCTCCAATCCCATGGCAGGGTGGGTTTGATTTAAATCTAGAGATGGGCACAAAATGCCAAAATGGTGTTTTGTTTCATTTTTCGTTTCTTTTTAAAAAATTGTTTCATTCTTTGTTTTGTTTCTTTTTTAATGTTTTTTACAGCCAACCAGCCCCACGAGTTGGCACTTCCCCCCCCCCTAGTGCCGAGCAGCTTACCCACAGGCCAATCAACACTTTTTTAAAAAAAACCCTTGAACTGACCAGCTGGACCACAGGCCAGTCGGCGCTGCCCCCTTTCTTTTGGCTATGCCGACCAGCTGGCCCATGGGGCCTGCTGGTTGGCACTTATTTTTATTATTTAAATTATTTTGACAAGTGCCGAGATTGGTGCTTGTCAAAATAAATAATAAACAAAAATGAAATGGAACCAAATGAAAATTTCTATTTTGCCCCCCCCATTTTTTAAAAAGGGCACTTCGTTTTTCATTTCAGTCTGTAGTGAAACAAAAAATGAAACAAAAAAAAATGTTGTGTGCCCATCTCTATTTAAATCACTAGTCAGTAAGGCTTGATAAATCATGATTTTCTATATAAAGACTCATTTTTCCTGGAGTTGATTTAATCTTAATATTTACAACCAGATGAAGGTTTCATTTTTAAAATAATAACTTTTCAGATTAGTTTTACAGTTACATCAGAAAATTACTGATTTGGTGGTTATGTAGCATTAGAAATACATAGATAATTGTGAAATTCTTGCAAGGTAAACTATCTCCAGTTTAATAGGTTAATCATTCCTATTTGGGCAACTGTTCTGTTCTACTTGACTGGAAGGAGAAAAATAACCATTACCTTGATAATAATTTAAATAGTTTTATTTAACCAAAACAATAAAATTATATAGCAGTGATGGGAAAACTTTTAGAGACCGAGTACCCAAACTGCGATTCAAACCCCACAAATTTTTTCGCAAAGTGCCGATACAGAAATTTAACCTGAATACAAGTGGCTGTGAAGGGTCGATGTCGGGTGCCCACAGAAAGGTCTCTGAGTGCCATCTTTGGCACCCATGCCATAGGTTCGCCAACATTGTTATATAGCATTATGTATACTTGCATTTGCTTAAACATCCATGTTTGTTAACTGATGTGATTAAACTATCTTTTAAAAAACTTAGATTGACAGTCTACTAGATATTTCCAAACTGGGTCTCTTTTACAGCCTGCTGCCATTGCAGGTTTTTCTCCTCAAGGAAGAAAGTGAGCCCCCAGGCTGCTATATACATAAAGATCTCAAGATGTGCTCAAAAAGTTGCGCTTTCATTTTACTACTTGCGCCTCCCTCCTCAAAATTTACTCCTTTTGCAGACCTTTTCAATTCCAAACAACCTTCTATTCATTGAACTTCTTGAAATGTAGCACTTAAGAGGTAAGGGGGTTGATTCTGTGTACATAGATTTGCAGAGAAACAATGGGATTAAGGCCTTTTCCTCAATTCTGATGTTTATTTCATAACTTTTTTTGCTATGAAGGAGGCATTTTATCATTGCAGACCCAAATGCACAGTTTTGAAAATAGCAAAATCAAGTATTTTTGATAATATCTTCTAGATAGAAAAATTGCCCCAAATAACCAGAAACCTCTGGGAGAGTATGGCATTGGGAATGGATTAATACAGCTTTATGCTACATAATTAAAAACTAATTTCATGATGAATAACCATTGGACTATAATGTATCTTAACTAGAACACGGTCTTTAGAGATTTTTTTTCTCAAAAAGCATTTAAATTTAAAAACCTGATTTAAATTTTAAAAATCCGATTTAAATTAAAAAAAATCCGATTTTTTGATATATATATATATATATATATATATTTAAAAATCATTTAATTTTATCCACCCCGTCTGGAGACCCAGACTTGAGGCTTCTTCCTTAGTGTTTCCTCACTTTCTCAGTGAGAAGCAGCTAAGAAGCTTCTCACTCATCTTCAACCCTCCCCCTGCCTGCTACTGATTGGAGGATATGAGTAAACTGAGATCTTCCTTGATCATCCAGCCTCCTGTTACATGAAACAGTGTGCTCTCTGTATGTTGCTGACGTGCGGCAAGTAGCAACTGGTAGGTGGGTGGGAGGGAACAGAGCCAAGATAAATCCTTTATAGCAATTTGGTCTGTATGCTATCAGCAGTTGAAAACCATGGCTTACCTTTGCTGATTTACATCTTTGTAATTTAGAAAGATCTCTCGCCAAACGGTTACATCTTGTTTTCGAAAGTAAGTTTCTGTGCATACAGATAGATTAAACAGGCAATGATTTACTAAGGGAGCAATTGGCTTAGCTGGATTTCTGAACCCTGGATCCATATTGAAGCAAATGTGGATAAATAATAAACACAACTTGTCTGGAGATCCTTCTAAGGGAATTAGAAGGGTTGTTTTTGTGCACTGAAGAGCACAGGCCCTAACCTGACAAGTTACAGCTGTAGGGCATGAGGTGGAGACAGATTAAACTAATTATGTGCAATTTATATGAGCCAGAAAGGAATTCTCTCTTATTTTTCTTTACAAGTGTATATGTCAAGAAATCAAAGCGGAATCAGCTACTGTTTAAGGAAGTCAGGAACCTGTTTGCTCTTTCAATTGAAATTAATGATTAGGACCATAAATTGAATACAGTAGTGAACAGAAAGAAGGTACCAAACACGTTCAGATTGTGCTTACCCATACCGAGTATGGTTAAGTGAAAATGAAAGTTATTTCTACCCAAGAAGACAGAAGAGAATATCTACAGTGACCCCCCCGCCTATTGTGGGGGTTAGGGACCCGACCCGACCCGTGATAATTGAAAATCCGCGATATGCGGAGGCAGGTCGGGTCAGGCCTGGGGGGCCTAGCTGGGTGGCCTTGTACTTACCCCCAGCCTGGTGCTGCCCCGAATGGGCTTGCAAGAGCATTCCCGGGCATTCCAGAGGCCCCAAAAGGGCCTCCCTGTGACCAGAAGTGACTAGAAAGGTCCTCGGAGGCCTCAGAAATGATTTTCGGCAATCCGGAAGTCACTTCCAGTTTGCAGGGAGGCCCTTTTGGGGGCTCCAGAAGGTCCAGGAAGGCCCCTGCAGGCCCGTTTGGGGCAGCGCCAGTCCTGGGGTAAGTACAGGAGGCCTGAAACAGGCCTTTTCTCCCTTACACCAGGGGGCCTTTTTCATATACTATGGTCCTGTGATATAGTGGGACTGTAGTATATGAACCGCAAAAGGGCGGGGGACCACTGTATTTGCTTCTCACCAGGAACTTTTATCTGAAGGAACTTGGATAGCCAAATATGAAAGGCTCTGTGCATTTTACTTAATTTTATCTGATATGTTAATCTGACTCATTGGCTTCTCAACCACTGGCCTTCTAGATGTTCTGAACTTCCCAGAAGCCTTGGTCATTGGGTATTGCCAACTAGGACTTCTAGGACCCATAGTCCAAAGCACATCTGTGATAGGTCAGAGGTTGAGAAATACTAAAAGTTATATTCATATTCAAGTACATTTTTTTTTCATGTGAAGGATTGTTGAATGGGTCTTTGCTTTTAACTTGGACAACTTATTTCAAGTTACAACTCCACTTCTCTGGGTTCTTGGATGATAGTATCACAGAATTAAAAACATAATTTAGTTTGTATTTAATACTGATGATGTGTTCAGTTATGAGATCTAAAACAATAAGTAGTTATATCTTCTCTCTCTGGTTGATAGCATTCACTTCAAATCCTGTCTTTAAGCCACTGAGAACTGATTCTAAGTTTTATTGCTTTAATTTGGGGAACTGTTGAAAGCCAGTGCGTTTTAGAAAAAAAAAACTATTTTGCAATGTAGGTATAAATGCACCATCATTCTAGCCTGAAGTCTCAGAGAAAGAAGATTGGATTCCTCATCAACCCTCAACATTTTCCACATTGTCTTGTTGTTGCATGGGGTGGGGAGCTTCTCTGGGGAAGATGAATGTTCTCCTCTCAAACTGATGACATTTTTCTCCTTGTTACCATTGTTATCAGAGGCCATTCAATAAATATGGGATTTAGGAGAAGGGATGCTTAGATTTATTTGATGGATTGGGAAAAATATTTATTTATTTATTCATTTTTATATTTATATACTGCCGTCTGATTTTCCTCAAACGGGAACTCTGGGCGGTTTACAATAACAATAAATAAAATAAATAAATACAATGACAATAAATAAAAATAAAATAAATATTTGTTTGATGGATTGACATGTAGGAGTTGTATCTATTTAACTTGGAAAGAGGTGTGAGCAAAATTTTGGCCAGAACATCGCTTATGAGAACTAATGGATTTATGCAAATTGAAAGGAATAATTTGTTGACGTTCAAGTTTTTGACAATTATAAAAATAACTTATGTCAAAATGTCCCCCACTTCTCAAGAATGACACCTAAGTTACAAAGAAACAATATTTGTCACTTGAAACATTATTGTTGTTGATATTGTCATTTCAGAAGAATGTCAGCATTTGCAAATAAAAATAAGACACAAGGAATCATGCTCCCCCCCCCTTTTTTTTTTTTTTTTTTTTTTGAAAAGGAGATTACTTCCAAGCTCTTGACTTCAAATCTGGTTTGTTTCACCATTCTTATGGTTTATTGAATACAGTATTTACTTCTCTCTTTCCTGAACTGAGTTACAGATTTGTAGTAGAGGAAAAAGAGAGGGAGATGTTTTACCTGGAAACAGAAGCAACCACAGACTTAAATAAACATCATGAAATACTGCCATTTTAGGGATGAGGAAATAAATTTTGCCATAGGGTTCAGGCCTATTCCTGTCCTCCAGCATCAAGAAGCCAGTGTTGGCTTGAAGCCCCTGGAGGCTTGTGCGTGTGAGAAATCATGGTGTTTTTTTAAAACTGACATGAAACTTAGGTTTAACCTCTTCTATCCAATGATTTTCACTCTGAAGGAAAACAAAAGCCTGTTGACAGAAGAAAATGTCATGGATTTTTACAAGGATAGAAATTCTATTTTTTCTTTCACCCACTTAGTGTTCTCTACAGTTTAACCACTGACTTAGCTCCTTGATTCTTTCAATTACCTTCCTGATTTGGTCCCTGACAGGCACATAAAAATAGGATACTTGTGTCTGAAGCATATTAGCTACCCTAGAAGTGAAACATGTGAAGTAGCCATTGTAGAAAACAGGAAGCTGGACTACATGGGTGTTCAGCAGGCCTTATGGTCTGATATTTTTGTCAGAAACTTTGGATTTGGTGAGAAAAATATGTGGATCATTTTGGAATCTTTATCTCTACCTCTCTCCTTTGAATTCAGTGCACTCTGCTCTTCAGACCATTGAAATAAAAATAGAATGTATTTTCTTTTACAGCACAGCAAGAGGCATGTGGTAATTCATGTTGTCTAACCACTGGATTCCCAGTGTGGTGTAGTGAACATAGTGACAGACTGGGACTCTGGAGAACAGAGTTTGAATCCTTGCTCAGCTGTGGAAACTCATTTGGGGAGTGGAACTGATAAAATCATTCCTTAACTATCTCATTTACCTTGAAAGCCCTATTAGGGTTATTATAAGTCAGTTCCAACTTGATGGCACAGAACACACTCAGGCATTGGATACAATACAGTGGTACCCCGACTTACGAGATTAATCTGTTCCGAGCCAACATGACTGGAAGCGATTTAAAAAGTGGTGTGCTGCTTCTCCGGAGCCCCTGGGGGGGAGTGGCGCACCAGTTTTGAATTGTCTTCCAGTCACTGGAAGGCAATTCCAATCCTGAACACCCCCCCCCCACCACACACACACCTGCTGCTCACAAGACGGGGAATCCCGATGTTGCTCATAAGCAGCTTGGGGGGTGCTGAAGAGTTGGGATTTTCATATGTCAGGCGCCTCGTAAGTCAGGGTACCACCATAGTGTCAGGAGTATTCGTCAGATGTCCGTCTGGAGCTGGATAGATTTCTTTTTTCTAAATGTTGGCCATTGAATGTTCCATCGTCTTCTGAGGGTGGTTGCCATATCTGTAATTGACAAAGTACAGAGGGAATTGGTAATAAAATTTCAAACTCATTGCACACTTTTCTAAACGGTTGGCTTTGTTGTGCCTATAGGTTTTCCAAGGACGTTGGGGCAAGCTGAAGCACTTGACAGAATATGTGAACTCGATCTGGTGATTAGCTTGAACATCCCATTTGAGACTCTCAAAGACCGCCTAAGTGCCCGTTGGATTCATCCAGCTAGTGGGAGAGTGTATAATATGGAATTCAACCCACCTCAAGTATACGTAAGATTCTTGCTAAGACAGTGTTACTGACGAGAGAATACGTAGTGAATTTATCTACATTGGTGCCTTGAATTATGAATGCCTTGAATTTAAAAAAAATTGAATTACAAAAGGAAATCTGGGGGTAACTAATTTTTAGTTATGATTTTTTTCGTGTTACGTGGTGCTTACTCCTTCAGTGCGTGGCCAGAAAGCAGGCAGGTGGCAGGGATCTGAAGACACGGAACCCGCCTCCCACCTCTTTTTGGAGGCACGCCGACAGCCAAGTGATTTTGACAGCTCCACAGCCTTCACAAACAGAGTGCAAGTGCCAGGCGGTCAAAACCACACACAGCACACCTTCAAACGGAGTCGGGCAGTGGGGGTCCATGTCTCCAGATTCCTGCTGCCCACCTGCTTTTGGGGCATGCTGAAGAAGGTGCAGATCGTTATCAGCAATTACCCAGCACCACAAGGGCACCCAACTCTACTTTTTGCAGGGTGCCTCTGTGGTGCTGGGCAGCCTGAGGGAGGGGGACTTCGATCACAAAAAGGAACAACCAGCAAAGTGGTGGAAAGCCTTTTTGGAATTGAAGTCCAAGCGTTGGAATTTCCCGTGCCCCCAGCCCCCTCCTTGCATGGCACAGGGAGGGGGAGATTTCAAAGCCTGGTCCCCAATCCTGACTATCTTCGACCCAGCAGAGGCCTGGGGGGGGGGGAGAATAAACTCGCCCTTCCCCCGCTCAGCCCCCTGCTGCATTGGAGCAGCTGCTGCCCCCCTTGCCATAGCTGGGTGGCAGTGGCAAGGGGGGGGGCACCAGCTTGACTCCTGCCGCCCGGCCTTGCTGCAGCCAGTTGGCTGAAGTGAGACCGGGCAAAATCAATTGCTCCCCACCAAACCTTAAGGGCCTCCGGTTTGGTGGAGAGCAAAAGCGGGTGGGTGCTTGTGAAGCATGAAAGCGCAAGAAAGGCTTTGCAACCACCACCACCCCGACTTTGCCTGGTCCTGCTTCACCCCATTGGCTGAAGCCAACTGACGAGAGACCAATCCTGTCTGTCCCCAAACCAGCAGGGTGCTGAATGGGCAAGGGGTGAAGTCCACCTTCTGCAGGGTGGCAGTGGGGAGGGGCAGGCAGTGTTTTTACTCCTGCCGCTCAGTCTCACCAGCCAGTTGGTTCTTCAGCTTTTGGGTGCCTGAAAAGGAGGAGGGGGCAGGGAGGCAAAGCTGCTGGGGGGGAAACGGTCTGCTCCCTGATGCCCTGGTTTCGCCTTGCAAGCAGGCAGAAACCCCACAAACGGGAGGAGCTGCAGTTTATGCCTGCTTCCAAGGCAAAATCAGGGCGTGGGGAAGCAGGCAGAAAACCTTCCAGCCCTTGCCACCACAGCAGGGAGCAAGCACCGGGGTGGTGGTGGTGGTGGCAAAGGAGCCATCTGGGTGCCTGCCCCAACCCAGCAAAGCAAGGGAAGAGCTTCCCTCCTTTGCTAGGTTAGCAGGAAACCCCCTCAATCAACTGGCAGCCAAGGCTGCGGAGCTGTCAACATCACTTGTCGGTGCACCTCTAAAAGCAGCTGATTTTGATAGCTCTTCAGCCTTGGCTGCTGGTTGATTGAGGAGGTTTCCCACCAACCCAGCAAAGGAGGGAAGTTCTTCCCATGCTTTGCTGAATTGGGCCAGGCTTCCCATAGGAATGCTGCTTCTGTCCATTATTGGTGAGGTGTATTGAGTGGGATGCTTACATTTTCTGTAGCAAAGTGTCCCCTTGTATGCTGTTTCACTAAGAAGAAGAGCTGCCTGTCACACAAAGTTCTGAAAGGCCACCCTCTGATTATTCCCTGAGTGGTGAGGTGTGCCAAGAATCAGCTTTTGTCAATGAAGTGCTCTTTTTAGATTATCTAGATTATAACCAGCAGCACACTAGTTTTTCTTATCAAGCAAGATATTTGGAAGGTACCATATTTGATAATGCTGAGTTCTCTAGTCCTCAGAAGTCTTAAAGAATGGTTGGGCAGGTGACGGGCAGGGGGAAAGGAGAGCAGACTGTTCATGCTCCTCTTTAAAAGAATACTCGTACATAGCTAAAAATCATATCATGTCACTGTGTAGGTATGTAGGTATGTAGGGGATTAATTTGAGAAGAGAGTGGATTAAGTGAACAGCCAGCCTAGGCATTCTTGAAGATAATTTTGAAAACTTTCTTGTAAGAGTTATCCAAATGGCTTAGTTGTGAACCTGTTGATAAAAACAACCTGACAAATTGTATAGAAAATAACCCCAATTTCTATCTGTCTAGAAGGTAGCCACTGGGGTATTTTACAGCCTCCCTGTATGCTCAAGCAGTATCCCCACCATTACACAAACATCCACATGCACACTTCCTCCACTACCGCCGCCAGCATCCGGCCAGGACCACCGCTTGGCCACTATCAGACAGCCGCTAGTTTGGAGCCACTCCCACGCCTAATGATACTCCCAGGTCTAGTTTGGACCCACTCCTGTGCCTAATGAGCTGATTAGCCAGGGAGCACTGGAGGGGGGTGTATCTTGGCCAGCAGCCTCGGATGGTGCCCAGAGTGCCCCTTATTTGGGAAGTGGGGGGTGGGCACAAGAAGGCAGGTGGCTGAGTGCGTAACTCCCCCAGCTGCGCCCTCCAAGGCAAGCTGGAGAGGCGGAATCTGTGTCGGGAGGGCGCGCCTTCCTGGCCATGGAGCAGCGGGAGAGCCATGCAGGCAAGGTGGTGTCTCGGCGCCGGGAGCCTTGTCCCCCTTTCCACTCCACCTCCCACCTGCTGCATCTACTCTGTGCACCGCCCCCACCCCTGGCCTCCATGGCGAGTGGGAGAGTGGCCCGCTTAACCCTTTTCTGCCCGACCTGGGAGTGGAGTGGGGAGGAAGGGCAGCTCCACTAGGCCTGAGAGGGAAGAAGGGGTAGGCCAGCAGGCAGGAAGGCATCTGGACGGCGGGTGGGTGGGAGAGGGGGACCGTGCCCTGCTTGGATGAAGGGGAAGCAGTGTGTAGCTGGTCACTTGCTCACTCTCAGAGTGGAGGGGGTTGGAGGGAATTTGGGATATTTCTGGGAATATCAACGACCCAGGGGAAAAACATGAAAGAGAAAGAATATCGAGTTTTCCCTGCCAAAACAGGAGAGTTGGCAGCTATGCTTCAACCATTTCTTACAGGGTTTGGTCCAGATCTTTTACCCCCGTGGACATATTTTGGTTTGTCACTATCCTTCTTAAACTTTGGTGCCCAGGGTGGGACGCAGTATAACAGGAAATATCTGGTTAAAGCAGAACAGAGCAATACTTTGTTTCCCTTGATCTGGACACTGTATTTTTCTTGTGCAAGTAATTACTGTATTTATGGGGGTGGGGGTGGGGGCCACTTTATCACATATGTGTAGCTAAGACATGATGCAGCAAAACAGTTCCTCTGTGATGTAAACGTTACACTGGAAATAAGAGATTTAAAAGTGGCAAGTGTTTAAATATTAGTATTCTCTACATACCATAATCGGCTTTGGGTATATGACATGTTCATGATTTTGCCCATCCATCTTGTGAAACAGGGTGTTGATGATGTTACTGGTGAGCCATTAATCCAACGAGAGGATGATAAACCAGAAGCTGTTGCTGCCAGACTAAGAAAATACAAAGATGCTGCAAAGCCCGTGATCGAATTATACAAGTGAGTCCAAAGTCTATATATAAATATATCTTTAAAACGATGCAAAACCCCTTGCGAACTAGCTTTGACAAATTATTTCAAAAGAAAATTCTGATACTTCTTCACCTTGCTTGGGAGATGTATAATTGTCTAGCTTGGACCAAGAAGTCTGTCTGCATCCCATCATGCTCTTCCTGTGTTTTGAAGGTTACACCCACAATGAATTGCGGTCGTCCTGTAACAACATGAAGCAGCTCCATCTTCTGTAATAAGTTGTTGGCTGGCAGGAGAGGCATTATTCTGTCTGTTTGCTTGGCAGAAGGCAAGGTTTTAAATGATAACAACAAAATCTAGTTGCTGTGATGCTAGATGCTTGGCTATCCTGGCTCCACTTTCTTCACAACCAACCTGAAAATACAGGCCGCTCGTCTCTCTCAGTGGGCTAGAGTTTCGTTTCATTTTGTTCCTTTTGCAAGTTAGTGCATAGAGCTTTAAAAGGTTAGCCATGTTGTCTGGAGGATTTGGGCAGTTATAAACAAAATAAAAAACCTTTTCCAAACCTTTCTCTTTTGAGCTGATATAAAGGATTATTTGTTGTACTTGTATACCTCCCTGTGTGGTGGTGGTGGTTCTTAATTGCAAGACTATGTGATAGAAACTGCCTTCATAGACCACTCACTCTTTCTTCTTCTTTTTTTGCATTCTGATTTATCTTTCAATGCCTGACTAGAGACATTTTCTGCTCATAGCATTTCAACACACAAGGCTCTTCTTTGTAGAATGAAGCATGCCTCCTCCCTGTACATTGCCATGCCTAGAAGTCATCACTGTGGATATGCTTTGCTTTGTATGGAGAGACAACAGTAGTTATCTAAAATATTTATTCAGGTTAACTTTTCAAAATGATTGTATGCGTGTAAGAAGCTGCTGTTCTGTACTATAGAATTGCTATATCAGATAAATATTTGCTCCTACACTACGTTTTATTGAAATGCAGTTTGAAATGCTGTATCCTAGAATAAATTGCCATCGAGCTGCCGAAATAAAAATGTCTAATTATTTTTTACAAGTCCTAATACCCTCCATACTTCTTTAAAAAAGATGACTCCTACATTGCCTATAAGTTGGTCACAAGTATGAATACATCTACTAGCAAGGGAATATACACCACAAAGTATGATATGAGTCAGTCCTGGTTTATATTGTTATCCATGGCTTTTCTGTGTTAAATAGTGAATTTTGTACAGTTGTAGTACCAGTCCAAAAGTTGTCATGGCAACTGGACTTCTTTTCTTGTGAGATTGAAAGGTTTTCTGTACTTATCCAAGTAGCTTCATCAGTACTGTAGTACCAGATTTCCTAAAATTCTTCATTTTGCTTATATAGATTTCTATTACATATTTTAGGAGCAGAGGGATCCTGCACTCATTTTCGGGGACTGAGACCAACAAAATCTGGCCTTATGTGTACACACTGGTGGCTAGCAAGATTCGTCCAATCCGAGCAGAAGAAGTCAACTAAGCATCTCCAGAACAAGGACAAAATTGATATTGTACATTTTAGATTTGTTTATGGTGTGCTGTATCCGTGCTCTAGCCCTTTAAAAATACCTATTCTTCCTGGTTTCTGCTGGAGAATAACTATGGAAATCTATCCTGGTTGAAAGACTGTGATATATGGATTCCTGGTTCTTAATATATAAATGTGCATGGACCTCAAGTAGTCATAACTGGTTATGCAGAGACAGATACACCTGAGCAGGGATGTAGAAACTAGTGTTCACATCATTTCTCCAGGCAAAACTGGGGCTTCTACACCTACAGTGTGCCATGTTGTGAATGTCCTGGAAGGATTTACTTACATCTAACATTCCACAGTGATTTTTAAAAAAGTTCTCTAAATGGTTCTGCAGTGCAACTAGCACTTTGAAACTATGTGTATTACATAGCATCTACAATAAATGTGCTTTTGAGTGTTTCGTAGATGGTGGATGAAAGTTGTGGTTGTTTAAACACGTTGGCTTTTAAAGGAAAACAACATAATTTTTTTTTTTACAAAATGCTGCTGTGTAATGGTAAAACTAACTTTAGTTAGCAATGTGGTTTCACTCCATCTTGCAGATTTTATGGAAGTGGCCTGCTCTGGATCTAAGAACATTTGCACTACTTAGTAAACGTATAGCTTTAATCATTGAGAGTGCTAAAACCAGTTAATAAAAGCCAGTGCAATCTTTGATCATTTTTTGCATAGGCAGAATATGCGAACGTTATCTCCAGGAAAGTGGTTATGTCGTGAAGCACAATATCAGATCCAGATGAATGTTGGTACAATACGCAACAAATTCTCATAACTCAAGAGGCTAATGAAACCATTGCCCCAGCTGTTGGAACTGCTGCTGATTTATGTCAATGACTGCTTGACCTGCATACCAGATTTGTCCATGTAAGTCATATACAGGATTGCTTACATGTACAAAAAAAAATCATACGTAGTATATGTTGAGCCAAATACGTTCATTAAGTTGATCTCGTTTTGTTGTGCTGTAGACTGTGGCTTGTGTTGCCTTTATAGCTAAGTTCTTTTCAATGTGAGTAAGGGCTGTTCTATTGCAGAGTTCCCCCTTTGATCAGTGACATCTATGGCTCAGTACTGCCATTCCAATAGATTTCCCCTCTCCTTGCACATTACCGTGTCATATACTAGGAACAGATTGAAATTGAATGTAGTCCTTTGATACTAGTTGTGAGCCAAACAATTATAGCCTTTGATGTCTGCAAATGCTCAGGTAAAGATGTCGGAACTTCTGCCATGTGGAACAATGCGCACCATTTGAACTCCAGTAGAACCTTGGGCCTGGGCATATTGGAATGGTAAAACACATAGGCACTGTACAACATTTTTGGGATGCTAGACCCAGAACCCTATTACTGTTATCTTCATTTTGCATAAAATCCTACCTTGTAAACCTTTATCTCTGCATTTTTAAAAATGTTGGCTTTGTAGTCCAAACTCTCAGAATAGAACAAATTAAAACAAAACTGAGTACAATAATCCAACTAAAATAAGTTTCCCTGCTACCACTGTCGAGCACATTTCTCATGTCCGTTACAAACTATCTTGTGCAAGCGATTTTTAATGTAGAGCTACTTAATGCAAATACCCATTTGTACATTATAACCACCAAAGGGCATTCAGTAAGCGCTTTCCGCAAGAACCACCAATAAAATAGCATTTCAAACAAATCAAAATTATTGTTGAAGATGGAACATACTATTTGGATTAAGTGCTTTTCAGAAGGTGATATTGTAGCTGGAGGGAGCAAATAGTAGACTGGAGCAGAGATTATTGCTAGTGTTTTGTATGCACAATCCACCACCACAATCTAGAGAAGTAAAATTCCATAAAGAAAGATTCAACCCAAAGACTGGGCTCCAGCACATTTACTTCTTTTCATATTTTTTAGTGAATTGAATTGTTTTACATCTACGCAATACAGCGTTGGCCCAGGCTTGTGAAACACAGTGGTCAGCCTTTTGAAAATGTTATGATGTTGTGCTGTGGAGTCTTTCATTTAAGGCTGACATAATGATTAATGTTTTTTGCACAATCCAGTTTCCTGCTTCTGGGTGGGGTGATCACCTCCGTGACCATCAGCAATGTCACAGAGGTTCACATGGTCACACTTTCTCATGACATGAAAAGCTTTTAAAATGGTGGTGCAAGCAGCAGATGAAAAACAAAAAAGGAAGCCATTTCCTATGCAATGTATAGAAAAGGCTGAGTGTTAAATGTGCTGTATACTAAAGAAGCAGCCATCAGTTGAGGAATATTTCATCTTACCATAGGTAGGATCTCTCATACAGTCTTAAGGGCTTCCAATGTCTTCTCGGGGGGAAGACGTTTCAGGAAATTGTCCCTTTCAGGTCTGCCTCCAGTGGTTTGATCAAGTGGTCTTAGAACAGTGGTTCCCAACATGTGTGTCCCCAGATGTTCCTGGACTGCAACTTCCAGAAACCCCTTCCAGCACAGTGAGTGGCGGAGGCTTCAGGGAGTTGCAGTCCAAGAACATCTGGGGACCCACAGGTTGAGAACCACTGTCTTAGAATATCCCTTCACTCATTTCCATATTGATCACTCTAACCTTAGAGTAGCAGAGCATGAAAAGTTATCCCAAGAAGCCCACTGGATGTTCATATTGTGGGAGTTTGAGAACTCAGTACTGTTGATCATGAGAGGACAATCTCTCTCTATTCATACAGGACTTCTTGGGGGGGGGATTCCTTCATGGTTTGGCTCATTTATATTTTATTGCTCACCCTCCTGAGTGGAGTTTGGATTGGGTTATTGCTTTGCCCACCCCTTTTCTTACCTAATTCCCTATTTGCCTACAAATAGTAATTTATATGTGAGAAGAGGATCTTGAATGTATTGTTAGGCTTCTTCTAGAGTAGTCTGCCACCAGCTAGAACTGAAAACGTACGACAATTAGTGCCATTGGCAATAGGTCAAAGTTCAGGTCTGGATACATGATTAACCTTATTGTTTTCAAAGGCTATAGGCATATTTTTAACCAATTGTCCTGCATGATTTTTGAGTGGC
Organism: Phrynocephalus versicolor; assembly: GCA_023846285.1. Classification (NCBI taxonomy): domain Eukaryota; kingdom Metazoa; phylum Chordata; class Lepidosauria; order Squamata; family Agamidae; genus Phrynocephalus; species Phrynocephalus versicolor. The sequence goes on along the minus strand of JAHTLZ010000129.1, from coordinate 37,045,905 downwards.
AAAAGAACATTTTTGGGATGTTACTCAATCCTGTTGCAAGTTGATATATGAAATATGGTACTTGCAGTTTGGTGGTGTCTTCTGTCCTTTACAGTTCATTCTGTCGGCTTATTCTGAGGCTTGTTAGCCACTTTGAAAAGGGACTGATTTGACGTGTAGACCTGTACTTTTTCTAAGGAGTAGCACAAATTTAAGTACAGTACTAGGTACATACATTCTTAGGCCTTCCACGGAGTTCTGCACGGCACTGTGATGAACTGCAGGTGCAAGTAAGAAATTGGAGAAGCTCTGTGTAGGCATACGCTTAGAGGAGTTGTTTTAATGCCGGTGTGTTGGATGTCTTAGAAATTTGATTTTTAAAAATCATGGTTCAGAGTCAGCTTCAGAATTAGTATTTACAGTATGAAGAAAAGAGCTCCAGTTTTGAAATATGCTATTGCTGTTTGACATTTTTGCAACACATATTGATTTAAATGTCAAAATTGTTCCTTCTTTTTGCGTCTCTGATTAATTGAACAGAAAATATGCCCCTCGGAGGCTACTGTTTGTTTGGTTTTGAATTGTTATGTTATTTGCTTTTTCCAAGAATCACATTTCCACAATTTTCACCTCATGACGCTGGCACTTTACTGTGAATCTAATGTATTTTCTCAAGTTTATGCTCCTCTTTTTTTGTCATGACTGTATATTAGAAGTAAGGAGGCTTTTTCATTAGCCAACAGTTCTCAATATGAATTTGTGTATGTATTCCATATAACTGAGGTGGGGTCTTTTTTTTAATCAGTCTCTTTCCTCCAAGACAATTCCACAAGTGTATTACTATTTGATGTGTATAAATAAATTTATCTTCAACTTTGTCTACTCTTGTACATATCATATTGCTGGCCTAATTTATCGGTGAACTCAGTTTTTAAAAAAATAATGAAGGTTGGTTTCTTGTTCATAAAAGAATCTTAAAAAAGGATCCAGTTTTCTAAACATTTGTTATCTGATAAGAGAAGTTATAATCGTAATACATAAGACTGTAAAGGAAAGAAACTGATGCTGCGAACAACAGGCCTGCTGACAGGAAAAGCTCTCTTACAATCAGTCCATCCACTCTTCCTTCTACTGCAAATAACAGGTTTGACAATAAGTGATGTTTAGAGTTTTGTGGAAAATTGCCAGTTTTATGGAAGGGAGCAAGGTGAAGAATCACAGGACATGACTTGGTCTCTTCACTGGTCCATCACACGGTGAGTTGTCATTCTTGTTTGCTGGTTGACTTTCATTTTCCTCATCTTCCTCTACTGTAATACAATCTTCTCATTAATAGCACCATAAATAACATTTCATAAAGATTTGTTGAAGGTGATTTGATTCTTGTTGAACTAATAACACAGAGGTTTTCATCTTTCCCCTGCAAGAGGACCCAGAGAATAATGATAGAAAGCAATCTTATCAGCTTCTTTTGAATTGTCATATGGAGCCCTGCAGGGCTTGCCTTTGGCGCCAGTGCTCTTCAACATATACATAAATTCACTGTGAGAGGTCATCCCTAGCTTTGGAATGGGGTGTCATCAATAAGCTGATTACACCCAGCCATATCTTACATTCACTAAGCAACTGAAGGCAACTGTAAGAGGACTGAGTCATTGTCTCTAGGCTGTGGTCAACTGTCTTAAGGTGAATAAACTGAAGCCAGACCCAGACAAGTCAGAGATGATGCTAATCACTTGGCAACTGACAAATCCAGCTGTCATTTATGTAGGTATTAGATCTAGTGCACCTCTTGGAGAATCAGGCAGGAACCATGGCCAGGGTATCATTTTATTTGTTCCTGATCCCTGGTTTTTGCTACTGAGGTCATCCCTTATAAAAGGTGATTTGGTCACGTTGATCCACACAACAGTAATCTTGAAGTTAGACTACTGTGGTTTGCTGTACATGAGATTATCCTTGAAGATAGCTCAGAAGATATAACTGGATTACTGGATGCTTCATGTTACGATCATGCAATACCCATTTTGCACCAGCTCCATTGGTTACCAGTGGTTTTCCAAGTTCAGTTCAAGGTTTTGGTTATTACCTTTAAAGTCCTACGTGGGCACCTCTACCTATAGCCAAGGGGTTATATAACTAAGGCCATCTGGAACTGCCCTTTTGAAGGTGCCAACTGCCAAAGCAGTCCAGCTTGAGTATATTTGAAAAAAGATCCTTCTGTGTTGTTGCCCCCTCCCTTGGAATTCTCTTACTGAGTTCCTGTAAAGCAGGCATACCCAAACTTTGGCCCTCCTGATGTTTTGGACCACAACTCCCAGAATTCCAAGCCTGTATTTCCAAATGCAAAGACTGTGGGAATTGTGGTCTAAAACATCTGGAGGGCCGAAGTTTGGACATGCCTGCTATAAAACATAACTTCCCTGTGGAGGTACATGGGTATGTATGGCAAGGAATGTATGGCAGGATTGTTTGGGAGGTCTGAAGGCTACAAACTGCTACCATTTATGTGGCATGCATTGTCATATGTTAATGTTTGGATTCTTGCTAGATTTTATTGTATTTCTTCATTTATATGGAGCATTTCATTGTTCTATGTATTGTTTTTAGTTGTACACTATTCAGTGTTCTTTAAAGAGAATAGCGTATAAATGAAAAAATAAATAAATCTACATTTATGAAATTCTATAGACCAGTGTTGGTGAATCTATGCCACAGGGGCCAAAGGTGGCACACAGAGCCCTTTCTGAGGGCACATGACCTCACCCCCTCACAGCCTTGCCACTTGGAGCATGCCACTGTGCTCTGTGCAGAGAGCCAGGTGAAGGGGAGGCAGTGGCTTGTGGGCTTACTTTCCAGCCACATTGCTCTGGGCATCCGAAAATCAGTGTGCTTGGAGAGTCAACTGGGACTATGAAGGAGCCCACAAACTGCTGGCCCCCTTTTGCCTGGATCTCTGCACAGAGCCGTTTCAATGGTCTTGAAGCAATGCCCAGAGCAATGTGGCTGGAGAGTAAACTAGGGCTTTGAACGAGCCCACAAGCTGCCACCACTCCCACCTGGCTTTCCCGATGGTATAGCACCCCACCCACCTCTGCTCAAAGCAGAGAGGCGGATGGGGTGCTACCCTTTGAGAAAGCGAGGCTCAAAGAGCAGGCTTTTGAATTTCCTGTGACCATAGCAAGGGTGCTGTGGCTGCAGGAAATTCAAAAGCCTGCTCTTCGATCCTCGCTTTCCTGAAGGTTAGCACCCGAAGCACTTGTAACTTGGGGTGCCACTGTATTCAGGTTAAATTGCCATATTGGCACTCTGCAAAAAATAAGTGGGTTCTGATTCGCAGTTTGGGGACTTGATCTCTAAAGGTTCACCATCACTGCTGTAGACAATTGATGTGTGTAATATGCCCAGAGGATGAGCTTGTGAAATGACTTGTATACTAAGCTGTAGCAAATTGTGCTAAGTCGTATGTGCCACACATCAGTTGGTTATCTGTAATTTTGTCCCAAGCACGAAAGGGATCACAATGCACAACAAAGAGTATGCATAAATGTGAGAGAAAGAGAGCTTGGAAGAGGAAGCAGCAGAATAGACATACTGTACAAGGGTGTGTGAAGGAGTGAAGGGAGAGTGCTCCCCACATTGTAAACTTGGTATTCTAAATGTATGCAGTTAAAAGCTAAAGCCAAGTCTCCGTGACACTACCAGATTACTTCTGCAGATACCCTTGTATTCATAGTTGTACATGTCTGTGAAGGTTCTCGGTCATCCAGGTGAGGTTATCCAGAAGATGGGTCATGGCAACTGGACTTCTTTTCTTGTGAGAGTGAAACGTCTAAGTAGTTTCGTCAGTCTGAGGAACGTTGTTGCGAGTCCAACAATTTATAGTTCACTTTGCTTTCATGTGTTCTTTCATTATCTAGCCTTCCACTAGCATTATAAGGGCACAATTGTTTTGTTTTAAGATTATTATGTTAATATTTTTAAAATGTTAACAAGGTTAATAACAAGATTATTACTTTAAGTTTCTTTCGTTCCTATTATGGTAAGTCTTCACAAGTGAAAACATTAATACATTATGTCTTAGACCCAGCTTCCAATATTACATGCCACTGTAAATTGTCCTGTTTTTTAAAGACAGTATATTGAACTGAGTGCTGGAAAATAAAAATCATTATTTTCACATCCTTCTAACTAACTACAAGTTACAGCAAAAGAACACATACTGAAATTTAATTACACTTGATTTTCTAGATACACATGGATGCAGAAGAACAGCAGTGGAAAAATTACCAAGGTGGAATTAAAATAATGTACTAGGAGCTTACATTTAACAAGAGGATTATGTTTGCTTTAAACGGCAGTTTAGGGTAAGATACTTCTGCACAGCTATTATATAAATCAGATTTTGTTTGCTTCTTTGTTCAAAATTCCTAGCTGTATATAGGCTACCAATTTTGTACTAGCCATTATCCCCACATGTTGGTAGACTTATTCAGGAACCCAGTGTAGGATGCAGAAAGTTCTTGTTCAGCGCTCCAGTTAATATTACAAAAAAGCTGTCCAACAAGGTGCTTCAGGCAATTGGTTTGACAAGAAGTCTGGGATAGCTTCTTAAATGGACTGGCTGTGGAGGAAGAAATATGTCTAAGGTGCACCTCCAGATTCTATGAGCCCTATCCTCTGCAAAAACACAAGGTCCACAGCTAAGCAATCCTTGACCTCCACATTTGGAAACTTCAGAGCAGCCTATTCCATTGCAGAATGGCTTTTCAAGCCCAGGTCTTCCTAACATGCAGGCAAAATCTCCTTTCTTGCAATTTGAACCTATTAACTTCATTTCCAGCCCTCTAGAGCTGTAGAAAATAGGTTTGCAACATCTTCATTGGGATAACTCTTAAATTATTTGCAGGTAGGGATGGGCACGAAATGGAGAAATTGTGGTTTGTTTCATTTTGTTCTGTTTTCCCCGTGATTCTTCATTTTGTTAGAAATGATTTTTTTTTTTACAAAAAATCAAAATGAACCAGTAATGAACCTATTCATTTCTCTGTAAAACGCTCCCCTGGGTACTAGAGGCACTCTCCCCTTTAAGTTCTCCAAATTTGGAGAGATTTGGGGTTCAGTGGGCTCAGTTCTTCAACTTCAAAGGGGGTGCCCTGAGAAAAAAACATTTCTAATTGCAATGTTAGGTGCTTGAAAATAGTGATTCCAGGCAGCTAGCAGTGTGAAAATTACAGTGGAGCTTCCTCAAGCTCTCCCCTTGAAGCACTCCTAATTTGGAGAGGTTTGGGTTACGGGGGGGGGGGAGTTATTCAACTCCAAATGGGTGCCCCCAGGAAAAAAATCATTTGTAATTTAAAAATATTTGAAAATACTGATCCCAGGCATCTAACAGCATGGAAATCACAGTGGAGCTTCCTCAGGCTCTTCCCTTTAAGCCCACCAAGGCACATTGGGCTGTATCAGAATTACACTCCACCAGGTAGGTAGGCAGAATCAAGCATTGGGCTTGGGCCATATGACCCTCAGGTATGAAGAGAGAGTGTGAGTAGAACTCCATTGAATGTCTGAGGGAGAAAAGAGACCTCTATGTCCTGGGCAGCTCTTACAAACATAATGGGCCATTTCAGACCCTCAGGTATGAAGGGAGAGTATGGATCTCCTTGGCATCATCAAGAAGACCAAGGCAGAGAGTGGACCTCCCTGATATGGCCAAGGCAGGCCTTAGAAACATTGGACCCTTTGACACCCTGAAACATAGTGAGAGTGGACCCTCTGGTATGGCCAATGCAGGCCTTAGAAACACTGAGCCCTTTGACACCGTGAAACACAGTGAGGCAGGCAGGCAGGGTCTACCAGCTGGCATGCCTGTGTGATCCTTGCATCAAGGGCTCTCTGGCTACCAGCCTTGAGGATCTTGAGGGATGGAATGCTCAGCTGTCCCTCGAGGTACACAAGGATGTGCAAGCGCTAGGCAGACATGCACAGCCAGAGATGCAAGGAGGCCAGGTCAAGACAGGGGAGGTCTCATCCCAGGAGTGCTCCGTATCTGGGTGTGGCAGCCTGAAGCCAAGCAGTAAGCCATCATAGTTGGCCTCTGTTATCGCCACAGCAGTGTCCCGGTCTTGGGTGGAGAAACCGGCAGATGAGTAAGACTCTGCAGCGGTCATGGTCAGGGACTACATGGCTGAGCCCCTCCACCCCCACCCCCCGCATGGCAGATCCCCTCCATGGCAGATCCCCTCCATTACTAGGTCAGAAAGTCAAGAGATCTGGCCCCAGTTGTCCCAGCTGGCCATGGGCTTGTTCTCCATCCCTTCACCAGCGTCCAGAGTGAGTGAGTGTTCTCACAACTTGGGGACATTTTGAGACCTCTCCACTCATGCCTGGACCCTGCCACCGTGGAAAGGTTGGCCTTTATAAGGTTCAACCTTACTGCATTGGAGTTCCCCTCCCCCCAAACTGTAGTCTGTCTGCCATCTTTCCAGGCCGGCCGGCCTGCCTCTCTGTGTTTCAGGGTCTGTAATGGCCCAATTTTTCTAAGGCCTACCTTGGCCATACCAAAAACTAATTCCACAGATTTCACACAACATATTGACTCCTTTCTCCTGGCCATTGGAAGAGAGACCATCTAACTAGCTCTTTCTAACTGCCTCTGCCTTTCTGCCACTTTTCATCATATCCAAACACAAACTGATCAGGATTTAGCTCTGCATCCAACATTCATCCATCCATCTGCTAATCATGCTCACACTCAGCCTATGCATGCTTGCCAGTCATGCATCCGCAGTTAAACAACATACAAATGTTTTATCCTGAATTGCATATGCATATGTACATGTCTGGGTTCCAAGTGCGGGTGTAATGCATAGAGTAATGGAACAGGACTCGGGAGACCTGGGTTAAATTTCTTGGCTCCATCATGGACTGCAGCTGAACATTAAAAAGACCAAAATCACTTCTACAGAAGAGCTGGTGTTGACAACGAAGAAACTGAAATAGTCAACTCTGTTGTGAACCTTAGTTCAGTCATCAGTCCAAATGGAGAGTGGAGCAAGAAAAATCAGAAGAAAACCTGAGACTCAGAAAGGCCACAATGAAAGGTCCAGAAAAGATCACCAAGTGTAAGGATGTCACTGGAGGTCAAGAACAAAATAATCCACACTATGGGTGTGAAAGTTGGGCAGATAAGAAAACAGATAGGAACAAAACTGATTCTTTTGAGGTGTGGTGCTGGAGGATGGCTTTGTGAATATCCTGAACTGCCAGAAAGATAAACAAGCAGGTCAGAGAACAAATCAAACATGAGCAATCTTTGGAAGACTACATGTTGAAGGAGAGGCTCTCCTGTTTTGGATGCATCATGAGAAGGCAGGATGGAAAAGATGTTTCATGTTTCTGCTGAAGGAAGCAGCCTTCTCATAGGCTCTGGAAAAGACAGCATCATCCTCAGGAGGAAATGCTTAAAATGGAAATCATGTATCTATAAATTTCCAAACAAGAAAGATTCTAGCTTTCCAAATGAAAAAAGAAATTAAACAAAAAATAAACAAAAATCTTATTACAAAATAATCCCTTCTCTCTCTTTTTAAAACATATTTTGCCCTGTTTTGCCAATAAATTTAACAAAAGGATCTAGAGCATCATTTCCATTTTGCTGAACAGTGGGAGAAATGTCTGCAGAAATGAACTGACAGAAACCTTTTTGACTCCAGATCCTGTTCCATGCCAGATTTTACCAAAATATGTTATGTCGTCCTGCTTCCCCATCCTTCCTCTGATTTTCTATAATCCGAAGTATAACCAAGCAGGGTACACAGTTTGTACAAATTATTACCACATCACTACTCTGGTCTGAGGAACGCTGCCTCCGTGACCTATGACTGGCAGTGAATGACAAATCAAAAGTCAGCATTTCAGGAGTCAGCCGGGTGGTGTGGGTTTTTCCTCCCCTGCTGAGCTGCAGCAAGGAGAGGAACCGGGAGAATGAAAGGATCTGAAAATAAAGGTAAGAAAACTGTAATGAGAAGCATTTACAATGTTACATTGAGATGATGTCTAATTAATAGACATGGTATTGTGTGTACTATATATTTTGCTGAGTAACCATTTTGAAATTGTATCCTCTCATTCTGCATTTTAAATGCAAAGGAACCTTGTTTGAAAACAGACACAGTTATATAATATGCAGAAGGGCAGACTTTGCATGAAATCTCCTTATGCTGAAACCTTTCGTGTTTTGTCTTCAAGTGGGAATGCCAAACTGACTATTTCATGCATGTGAATGTAGGATGTGGCACTGCATTACTAAAATTCCTTTCAGCTGCCCTAGTAAGGCTTTCTTCAAATGTCAGTATAATTCATGGTTAGTTTGTGCTATCTAACTGCCTTAAGAGGAAAATAAAATGATGAAACAAAATAAATGATTCTAGGGTAAAACACTAACAGCATCACATGTTATAGATACAGTAGTAGAGATAAAGGAGACTTATGCTTCCTTTTGAAAGAGATGATATTATCAAAAGTATTTAGTCTTTCAGGATTTATGCAGAAATCTGACCTTCATAGCTAAATTGGGGAAAATCAAAGTTCCAACACTGTTTTCTCCTTTGGAAAATGCAGTAATACATCTCAGTCTCAGGTAGTGTGATCTTTATGTGATACCATTTCTGCTTTGAAATCTGAAATACTGAAACTAAAAAGAGGGAAGGGAGATGGGGAAAATATTGAGTTCATTCAAATGTTCCTGATGCAGTTACATGACACTACCAAGCATATTCTATATTTTGTCACCAGGTTGTTTCACGGTTTTATACTGAAATGTTTGGTTTTTCCTGCAGTGCTTCTGATTAGTACTGCTGTCTGCAGAGTTTTCAGCATCCCTCAGCCTAGCAAAAATGATGTGCATGGTATGGATGCAAATCCTGGATTTGGATTGAGGCCTCCATCTTCTGATAGACCTCCAGGGAGGGAACTGTGCATGTCAGTCACTGCTTCATTTCATGGGAAAAGCCCTTCCTATCGGCTCACATAATTTAGATGCTACCAACATGCAGCAGCTTGAACAGACAATGCAGGGGCACGCTATATTTAGCCAGCTTTGACAGCATCTGTTTCTTTTTCTTCCAAAAGTACACTAAGAGCGGATGCAAAACACATGCAAATATTTTTAACCTTTAAGGAGGAAACTACATTCTGTCCTTGAAAAATCTGGCTCTGTTGTTTTTACTGCATGCCAATGGTGCTACAGTATAAGCACTCTGGCTTAACTGCTGGCCAAACTAATCTGTTCCACATACAGGTTTTCCTCAGCCAAAGATTATTCTTCACAACAGAAAGTATGCCTAGGCCTTCAAGCCTTGGCAGTTAGCTATGGGGCTCCATCCCACTCATTCGGAGCCCACACGTTTTCTGAGTGGTGGTGATACAGAATTATTGACACATTCAAATGCATGTGACACCCCTTCATAAATTTCTTCTTATGTTCAGAACTATGAAGTAATTCATTTTAAAGAATATGCATCATGGAAGGAGTTAACTGTGTGAAGTACTGCTATAGATGTGATTGGCGATTGGTCAGATATCTTTACTGACTGAAGTCTACATGGGAAGCTGAATTAATTTATAACTTCTTTATTTTCAGCATTAGACTTTGTGCAGCCACTATAACATTAAATTAACAGTTACTTTATAACAGAAATTCTATCCCTTCATAAAGATCAAAGGGTACATCTTTTTCCAAGATGGAGGGTGAACTACTTCACAGTGCAGATAAGGACTGCATATTGGAAGGCTATTCCACACAAAAAAAAAAAAAAAACACAAGCAAACAAATAAACAAACTGTTTAAAAATGCAAACAAACCTCACCCTTGAGATGCAAAGAAACAAATAAACATGGAACACCAGGGAGAAGAGGTGATTTTGAACCCTTTTAGTGTTAGGGTTTTTGTTTGTTTGTTTTTGAAAGGTGCTCCTGTATAGCATTTAAAAGGGTGAACAGGCCTGTCCTCTCCTAACCTGTGTTGGTACAGCTACAGGAGACGGTCAAACTTGATTTTGCCCCATGTGCAAAGTGGACTTGCCAGTAATTAAACTTTCTAAACTCTAAATGAAACTGTTTGGTATTTTTCTAGGAGAGGGCCACTCTCCTCTACTGCCTAGCAGCCTATGAATCACCCAGTGGCTGAGTAGGGGCACTTTCCCTGTATCCTAGAATATGACTCACTTGCTTTAGCCGCCTGGTTGCATTACATAAACTTATTTCTTATTTTAAAGGTGCATCTAGCATGATTCTCTCTCTCCAACCCCCCTCTCTCATTTTCTGGCTCCACTTGGTTTCATTGTAATAAATATGATATATTGCCAATGATAGAATTCAGATTGCAATGCAGGGTTGGAGAAAATACAGTGACCTTCATGCTGTTGGACTGCAACTCCCAACATTCTTGAGCACTGGCTAGGGTTGATGGGAAGTTGCCGTCCAATAAGATCTAGAAGGCTGCATTTTTGTCCACTGATACTGCAAATTAAATAAGCTGCATTGGATACATTGGGTCTCATTTTGGTTACATTTTCCCCATATTACACGCAGCTGATCCTTTTAACAGTGCCAAGAGTTGATATTGTTACCATCACAAAATACACCAGCAATGTATCTGTATTTAAAATGAATGTACTATTTAGGTGCCCTTTAATATTTTAGTGCTTTTGAATGAGAAGATTTCTCACTTTACAACACAGCTTCTCTGTTATATTAATTACTGGAATGAATAATCTATGGGGAGGGGGCAAAGATGAAGTGGGAGCATTGAAGAGTTTGGTGGTGGTGGGGACTGCAAAGTGATTATTTTCACCTAAGCAGTTGGCCTCTTCAACTCCCAAAGATGTTACAGGATGAAGCCCTCCATTTCAAAACTGACTTCCCCTTCTCAGTATTTTGAAATTTTACTTTTCCAACTGCAACCCCCGGAATCTTTCAGCCAGGTGTAGTTCAAAGCAATTCAAATTTTCAACCCCTGCTTTTTCTCAAAAGGGATGTAAGCCCCAATATTGGGGACACAGGGACCTGGCTTATGGCAAAGATGGCCAGCTCTTAACTAGCCCACCCATATGTACTGGCAAAAGTTCTCCTACATCTCCAGCAGAGGTTTGTCCCATTAATGATCATTTTCTATATTGGATCTTGCCTTGAAGGAAAATGGGTCAGTAGCAGAGCAGGATCCAGGTTCAGTCTCCAGTGTCATTCATATTAAAGAAAGCTTTAAAAGTGGACAGTGCCGGAGACTGAACCTGTACTGTGCTGTGCCATTTTCCTTGATGAGCAATTTCTTCCAAGGTATGATCCAGTATGCCTGCTCCTTCAGTGGGTCTCCTACAGCAGTTTTCTATGACATGCTCTCAGATCTGGTTAATATGCTGCTGTCTTTTCTGTTTTGGTCTGAGTCCACCTGATGAGTGGAATACAGTAATTCTGATCATTTTAATGGAGTATACAATGGAGATGGTAAGCTAAGGAAGATGAATGCATGAAAGGCTGGCCAAGATCCTATCTGCTTGGCCCATTCCTGATCACCATACATTCATCTAAGATAGTGGTTCCCAAACTTGGGTCTCTAGATGTTCCTGGACTACAGTTCCCAGAAATCCTGATCAGCACAGCTAGTGTTGAAAGATCCTGGGAGTTTCAGCTTAGGAGCCACTTTGTACAGAGTTGCAGGCTTATCACTTTTGCCTGCACTGGCTATGTAGAAAAGTCATTGGAGGTGGGAGTAAGGCCTGTGGCTTTATTCCCTGGTTCCTCATCTCCTATTGCTGGTCCTCCCTGGATTCATTGTAAGCAGCACAAGACTGTGGGCAACCATCAAGCGCTAATCCTTACCACAGAATGTCTTGAATGACTTCTAAAATAGTTTTGAGGTTTAGATGCTATTTAGGTGGCAAATAACGGTGGCTGCTTTCGACAACAGGGCCCAAGGAAATGTGGTGAGAAATAGAACTATACACCCTGTAAAATCTTCCCTGCATCTATTATGCTATCATAGTATCATCAGGTGTGTGTGTGTGACATAAGCGTGCGTCCTCACTCCAACAGCTGAGGTAAGATTCAAGTATTATTTCTAAATGCAGGGGGATGGTGGGATTTTATCCTTTGTCTCAGACAGGGCAAAACCCTGCTTTAGGGTCCTTATGGACAATAAAAAAAATCAGTTCAGGAGAAAATGGGCTGTAGCAGCGGTGGGGGAAGGTGGTTTCATTCCAAATCCTTCCATTTATGTTTTGCTAATATTCTGTATGAGTAGCTTAGTAATATTTAACCGCTCTTAGACATATTGTTTCTAATGGATCCGTTCTTAAGAAGCCCCGGTCCGATTTTAGTTCAGTCTTGTTTTGGAAATTTTCAGACAAGACTTTTTGTTGAATTGCTAATTTCCTCTATTTTTAAAAAATGTAGAACAACAAACTGGTTTTTAACATAAAGTAAAGCCCACAAAATGGCTTTTTGTGTGTTACAGAGGAGAGGAATCAACCAAACAAGACCAAAGCCAAATCGGTAGCTATACAGAAGCATAACCATAGAATTATCTTGCAATCGGGCATTAATTGGATAGTATGTTTGAAATGATTGCCCCTAGCCTTTATTCTTCTTATAGCATTATTAAGATGCAGAAGTAACCCCATTCTCTCCATCACATTTGAGTCCCTCTCTAGATCTGAAGGGCATGTACTCTAAAGAGTACAGCCTCAGCAATTCATGAAGCCCACCGTGTTTAAAATCCCACAGAGAGCTGTCCACCAAGACAGAGAAGATTTAATTTTTGATTATAGCTGCTAGAGCCCCACATATAGCATGACCATACTGGCCTGGCTGGGATCTTTTAAGGTTTTAGTCACAAACACGTACTCTGCCCAGTGTTTCCCACTTTTAATGAGCTCCCCTCCCCATCAAGTACTGTACCTCTTAATCTAGCCTGCTTTCATCAGATATGGGGTCCTCTTGTTATCCGTTGAAGCAACTCCAGTCATATTTATTTATTTATTTAGATGTGTCACCGCCCATCTTCCCAGAGGGGACTCCAAGCCATTTACAAGATAAGACACAACAAAATAATAATTATTTAAAAAAAATCTAAAAAGCCATCTAAAACAGACAATATACATACAAATAATTATTGGGATAAGTGGTGAGGCTTTAAAAGAGATGGACTCTATTATGTTAGCCATCTCATGATTGCTGGCTCCTTGTAACACCCCATGCAAGCTGGCAGAAACAAGTCTTTAGACTCTTCTGGAAGGCCAGGCACAAGGGAGGGCTGTCTTACCTCTGGAGGCATGCTATTCCAGAGGGCTGGGGCCACTGCAGAGAAGGCTCGTATCCTAGACCCAGTCAAGTGAAATTCTCTTGTTGATTGGGTCTGCATCCTACGCTCCCTGCACGATCAGGCAGGATGGGTTGATGAAATGGGGATGAGGGTGTCCCTCAGGTAACCTGGTCCCATGCCAGGTAGGGCTTTAAGGGTGATAACCAACACCTTGAATTGGACCCGGAAGCAAACTGGCAGCCAGTGCAGCTTGCGTAGTAAAAGTGTTATGTATGCCAATCTTGGGGCACAAAGAATAACCCATGCTGCTGCGTTCTGGGCCAGCTGTGGCTTGCAAATACTCTTCAAGAGTAGCCCCATGTTGAGTGTGTTGCAGTAATAACAAGGGCCCAAGTGACTGTTTGGAGGGCCTCCTGATCCAGGAAAGGTTGCAGCTCGCGCACCACATGAAGTTGTGAAAAGGTCCTCCTGGCCACAACTGCCACTTGCTCTTCAAGCAAGAGTTGTGAGTCCAGGAGATCCCCCAGGTTGCGCACTGGGTTCGTCTGGGGCAATGCAACCCCATCCAAAACTCAAGATGACAAATTCCCAGATACAGAAGAGCCATTCACCCACAGCCACTCCATCTTACCAGGGTTCAGTCGAAGCCTGTTGTTCCCCGTCCAGGCCCCTACAGCCCCCAGGCACTGAGATAGCACAGTCACCACATCACTTACCTCACCCGGGATGGAGATGTATAAATGAGTATCATCAGCATATGCTTGATACCTCACTCCATGGTGATGGATAATGTCACCCAGTGGTTTCATGTAGATGTTGAACAGGAGCTGAGAGACTACTGACCCCTTGTGGCACCCTACAAAGGAGGGGCCATGGGTCTGATCTCTTGCTCCTTATCACCCCCAACTGGGACCAGTCCTGGAGGAAGGAAGTGAACCAGATCAGAACTACACTGCCCACTCCCAATTCCCTGAGGCATCCCAAAAGGATACCATGGTTGATAGTATCAAAAGCCACTGAGAGGTCAAGAAGAATGCATCAGTCAGGGTTTTTGTTTTTGAAAGTCAAGCTATCTTTTCCTTGCAATTTGGGGTGATGGGAGATTAAATAAACAACAAAGGAGACCCTCTATTACATTGGTTCAGCTCAGTAGCAAGAACAGCACCTAGGATAATCTTCGGGAGATGTGCTGATGTGAGTGACTCAACAGCAGAAAGTAATATTGGATCCATACCACTATATCACATCATGACTGTCACCAACACCTCAGTTTTAACAGTTTCATATGCAACTAAAAGTCAGTAATAATTATCTGCTGGTAAGTCAATTTGGATTTATGCTGCCTGTGTCAGGGTTTTCTAGGTAGGGAATACTCCAAAGCAGTTTACCATTTCCTTCTTCTGGTTATAATATAAATAATATGAATAATATTATAATACAGTATCATAAATAATATAAATAGGATGTATTGATTGATTGCATTTGAGACAAAGAGTATCAGTTTCAGCCACAAGGGCCCATTGGCCATATCTGCTCCAAGAACATAAAGCAAGAGAGATCCTTCTCAGAACAGACCCAGGCATGGTGGGCCTTCCTAGTGTTGAAAGTGACAGGGTGTAACTCAGCTTATACTAAAGAATAGATATGGGGGAGGTACATCCTCCGGTTTCCCAGCTCATCCTTCACCTACTTTGACCTGTGCCAATTTTCAATTGACCCTAGGTTGATGTTCATAGTGGTGCTGATGTCACTTTCTTCCATCTCAACTTCTTTCTTGTTTTTGTTCTCTAGAGGTGAAATGGACAATCAGGGCTCCTGATAACCGCAATTCAATAAGAGAACTAGAATGTCTATCTCCTTTCCAATCCCAAGTATGTTTCTTTAGTACATAGCAATCTTAGTTTTGTAGAAATATGGATGTGATTCCTTTACAAAGGGGGAATTGCGCTCAGGCTAGGTTTCTAAGAGTCGCACGTCAATATTATTCAGTACCAGTAGGTATGTCCTTCCAGCACTTAAGATTTCCAGGGACTTGATGTTGGCTCAGGTACACCACTGTGCTGCTGCTGGGCCTGGTGGTGGGCTCATGTGAGGAAATAGGGTCATCCGCAACATGTGGGGAACCATGGCAGGGTGTAATATAACCACAGATAGACCAATACCAGTCAACAGATTGAAAAGATCTATAATTTTTATGAGATTAGTTTCCAAGTAAAACACTTTTAAAAACTTTTAATACTTTTTTTTTTAAATCAAGCTTTTGGCGTGTATACCAATCATGCCATCTTCAGGATTGCAGAAATGGCAAATGCTGACTACATTGCATGTTAGATATAGAATAACATTCAGTTGGAATAGTTTGTTCTATCACATTACTGCTGACCTCATGCAATTAATTACCGGCAGTCCAGTTTTTGCCCATCCTCCTGATTTACCACATCCTCCTTGAAACATATTTCTAAAGACTCCCTTATTGGCCTTAAATTCCAAGAGCAAGATTGGAACAGCTCGTAATTTTTTTTGTAGATTGTTTCAGTCTGTTGACTGGTATTGGTCTACCTGTGTTAAAGCATGGTCCAAGAAAGTACGAAAGTTTCTAGCGTATAATATGTTGTGTGTTGTTGTTCATCTGAGGTTGTATTTACCTAATATTCAGACCTGCTAAGGATGAGATGATTTTTATTATGTCCTGATACATAAAGCCATGCACTTTCTTTTTCACGTGACTGCACATGAACCTCACCCATAGCAGAATCATCACAATTTCTATGCTGGGGTGGGGGTGGGGAGAGAGGACAGGAGAGAGAGACAGAGAAGGAGGGATTTCTGATACTACTTGTCAGTAGGGTGTCCAGGTCAGCACTCTCCCATCCTTTGACATTTAAGGGTTAAAACATGAGATTAGGAGGTTGGGCCCTTTTGATTGATGTCATAGAGGGGAAGCCCCTGATGACAAAAGCATATCGCATGCTATTTTCTGCATTACATCCTAAATAAATATGTATACAGCATAATGCAGACACCTTAACACAAAGCTATGGAATAGAAGAGGTGGGCACCCAGGCATTAAAGTTACCGCACACAATTTAACCAAACCTTCTCTTCATCCAGTGCCACTTGCCCTGACAGATGTCTCCCTACCCAGCCATTCAGAAAGGTCTGGGAGACTTCAACCAGCACCCTGTAGCTTGGCAATCCCACACGCTACAGAAAATTACAGAGCAATGAAGCCTTAAGCAGGTGGGTGGCATTTTGCTCATGCTTCTGGCAGGCCTTGGCCTGACTTCAAACATATGGAATAGGAGGTGAAGAAAGAAACTTTCTTTTCAGTGGCATGGAATAACCCTAGTGGCGGGATTTGGTGTGTCTGCTGCCCAGGTAGGCTGCTCTGTTGATTGGCTGGCTATGGAAAGGGAACGGAAAGTGCACACATGTCGGTGCTTTTGGTTTGGTTGCCATCAAGTATAAGAAGTAAAGACACACAATGGAACCCACAATGGAACTGAGGGAACAGGAAGGGGGAGGGCAGCGGAAGGGGCAGCCATTGAAATTTTGCTGGATAGGGGAAGGTATGGTGGTAGGAGTGGAATTTGCTTGCATAGGAGAAGAGAGGTTAGATATCTTACATCAATTCCCTCTTCTGGTTCCACTCCTAGCCAGAAGGAATCAGGTGACCATACAGTGAGCCCACGAACCACATGGTGCTGTTGCTGAATGCCAGGTCGGTACAAAATAAGACCGCCCTCATCCATGATGTTATTCTGGATGAGGGTGCCAACCTGGCATGTATCACTGAGACCTGGGTGGGAGAGGAGGTTGGTGTCCCCCTCTCCCAGCTATATCTGTCTGGGTACTGAGTCCAGCACCAGTGTCGCCCAGAGGGTCAGAGGGGGGAGTTTCTATATAGGAGTTCTATCTCCTTGACCCGGCTTCCTATCTCTTTGGGAAAGGGTCTGGAGGGCCTGTATTATGTGTTGGGCTCATGAGATAGATTGGGGATTCTGTTGGTGTACTGTCCATCCTGCTGTGTACCAACAGTCTCCCTACCTGAGTTGACGGAGGTGGTCTCGGACATGGTGTTGAGGACCCCCAGAGTGTTGGTGCTGGGGCCTTCAGCATCCATGCTGAGGCTTGTCTTAACTGGTTGAGCTCAGGACTTCATGGCCGCCGTGACAACCATGGGGCTGTCTCAAAGTGTCATTTGCCCAATTCATGAGAAGGGCCATACTCTGGACCTTGTCTTCTCAACGGAACTGGAGGATGGTGGTTTGCATGTAGAGAGGCTGGCTTTGACCCCATTGTCATGGTCTGACCACTTCCTGGTCAAGTTTAGTCTATTAGCTACTTCGGCCCTCTGCATGGGTGGGGGATTCATTAAGATGATCCGCTCTTGGAGACTAACGGATCCAGATGGTTTCCTGAAATTCTGAGGGATTATCCATCTGATATGCTCCTGTCGAAGCTCAGGCTGCCCTGTGGAGTAGAGAGATGACCTGGGCAGTTGGCATGATCGCGCCTAAGCGCCCTCTCCCTATACACAGAGCCTGGACGGCTGCTTGGTATACATCTGGGCTGTGGGCGATAAAGCGGGAGGGGAGATGGCTGGAGCACAGATGGAGAAAATATCACTGTGAGTCTGATTGAAATGGCTTAGAGCCCACTATCTGGCCTATTCCGTGGCGATATGGTTGCCGAAAAGGCAACATTTCACCAACCGTATTGCTTCCTCAGGGTGCCGTCCAGCGGAACTCTTTCAGGTGTTCTGGGAACTTCTTCAACCGGGAGAGACAGTGGAGGTTCTGGATCACTCGTCAGCTCACTGTGATGAGTTTGCTGTCCACTTTGAGGGGGGAAATCACTCAGATTCGCAGTGAACTGGATTCCGCCATTGGTGCAGAATCAAGGAATGTATCTAGTGCACCGTGCTTAGGTCCAGTGTTATTGGATGAGTTTCAATTGTTGAGACCTGAGGATGTGGACAGGGTGCTTGGATCTGTCCGTTCTACCACCAGGCTGCTCGACTCTTGCCCTTCTTGGCTGATTGAAAGATCCGCCAAGGGGGTTCGCACCTGGGTCCAGGAGTCTGTGAATGCCTCTTTAAGAGAGGGAGTGGTCTCTGCTGCCTTGAAAGAGGCAGTAATCAGGCCACTCCTTTAAAAAACCTAATCTGGATCCAGGGCTGGTGGTTAATTACTGACCAATAGTGAACCTCCATTATTTGGGCAAGGTGTTGGAGCAGGTGGTGGCCAGACAGCTCAGGGCACTGCTGGATGAAATGGAATTTCTGGATCCATTTCAATTGGGTTTCATGCCTGGTTTCGGAACAGAGACTGCCTTGGTCACCCTGTACGATGACCTTTGCAGAAAGAGAGGGAGGGGGAGTGTGACCCTGTTGATACTCCTGGACCTCAGCAGCTTTCAACACCATGGACCATGGTTTCCTTCTGGATAGGCTGACCAGGTTGGGAGTTGGAGGCACTGTTTTGCAATGGTTCTGCTCCTTCCTGGCTGACTGTGTCCAAAAGGTGGTGCTGGGAGATAGTAGCTCCACCCCATGGCATTTATGTCTACATGGAACTGTTGGGAGAGGTCATCGGGAGGTTTGAGCTGAGGAGTCAGCAATATGCTGATGATTATCAGTTCTACCTTTCCTTCTCCACCAATCCAGGTGAGGCAATTTCTGTGCTGAACTCTTGTCTAGGCCAGATAATGGACTGGATGAGGGTTAATAAATTGAAACTCAATCCAGACAAGATGGAAGTGATGTTGGTGAGTGCTTTTCTGGACAGGCTAGAGGGCCATCTTCCTGTTCTGGACGGGGTTGTACTCCCCCTAAGGGACAGGGTCCGCAGCTTGGGGGTGCTTCTGGACTCTGGTCTAACTCTGGAAGCCCAGGTGGACTTGGTGGAAAATATACCAGCTGTGGCCCTATCTGGATGAGCGGAGCCTATGACAGATATGCCTGCACTGGTAACATCCTGTATTGATTACTATAATGCACTCTACGTGGGGCAGCCTTTGAAGACAGTTCGGTGATTGCAACTGGTTCAGAATCGTGCAACGTGGCTAGTAAGTGGTGGGGACACCAGGG
>JAHTLZ010000129.1:36972911-37023156 GCA_023846285.1 Phrynocephalus versicolor | reverse complement strand
ATAATAATAATAATAATAATAATAATAATAATAATAATAATAATAATCTGTAATACAGTTCAGTTGGCTGAAGCATCTGGCTGCAGAACCAGGAGCTGGGAGAGAAACCAGCCCAAATCAATCCAAGCAGGTGGGGCTGATGAGACATGTGCCCTGTCACCTGTATAGCCTTGGGCAAGCTGTATAGTCTCAGAGTGCCACCAGATGAGGGATTGACAAGACACTTCTGAATACAGTTATCCTAGAAAACTCTGGTAGGCTTATTAAGTCATATTCAATTGGAGGACACAGTTGCTGACTCAGCAACTCACATGCAGTACAAAAACAGAATTTTCAAGTCAAGCCAATTGACTAGGACTTTAAATCAGATGCTCTCAAAGTGATTCCAAATTAATAGTGAAATATCTTGGCTGATTGTGGCCACGTTTACCCTGAAGCCACTAGATCGCACTGCTACCTGCTCTGTCTGCCCACCCCCATTAAAGGACGCAGCTTGACCTCTATCTTTAAGGTAAGGTTGCTAAGAGACCCACCGCAAAGGAAGCTATGTTTCTCTAGGTACAAGCAGGAACAGGGCTGGACGAAGAAGGCTCTGGAGAGATGCCTGAGCGAGAGGAGGCTGGTGGAACGAGAGCCAGTGGCGGCGCGCCCATGGCAGCTTCGTTCGGGGCCTGCTTCGTTGGCGCGCCCGGTCTCGCTCGGGCGGAGAGGGGGGCGCGCGCGCGCCCAAGCCTTCCTTCGGGGCGTTCCGCGCGACTGGTCCCTGCGGTCCTGGGGGAGGGTCCCCCGCGCGGGGCAACGGGGAGGCGGAGTGGGAAGAGGCGCGGGCCGGCATCCCATGGAGGCAGCTCGGCGTCGCCCGCTCGCCCGCCTCTCCTCCGCCAGAGAGCGATGGGCTGCCCGCCGAAAGGCCCCGTCCCTCCCCGGTATCAGAAGGCCAGGCGTGCTTCGCCGCGTCTGCTCCAATCGCCTCCAAGCGGAGAGGCGGGGAATTGGGGGGGGGGAGGAAAGGGGGAGGGGGAGGGGCGAGGAGGGAGGCCGCCGCCCACACCCCGTCGAGCAAGGAAGGCCCTGCTGGGGCCGCAGCCCCTCGCTGGGTGTGTGGCTGCCTCCGCCTCCCGTGCAAGGAAGGAAGGAAGGAAGGGGATGCACTTGTGATTTCTTGGCTCCCGCCTCCTCCTCCTCCTCCTCCTCCTCTCTTTATGCCCGCGAAGGCTCTTCGGTGCCCGACTCGCCCATGAGCCTTCTCGGGAGCTACCGGAAAAAGACCAACAATGACGGCTACGAATCTTTGCAGCTGGTGGACAGCAACGGTGACTTTGGCGGCAGCCGGGAGCGAACCGGGGGCATCGGCGTGGGCATCGGCGGCGTGGGCGCCCCCGGCAGCAGCAGCAGCAGCGGCATCGGCATCAGCGCTAGCGGCAGCCTCAGCAAGCCAGGGGTGATCCCCGCGGTGGTGGCGGCGGCGGCAGCGGCGGCGGCAGCCCGGAGCCCAGTGCGGCAGCATCAGCATCAGCCGTTGGACTGCAGCAGCACCATGGACAGCTCAGGTAGCCGGGGCTGCGGGAAAAGGGCCGCGAAGGGAGGGTGAGGATGATGGGAAGTCACGTTACCGCTCCACCTTCCCGCTCGGGAGATCCGGCGGGCCCAGGCATGCCGTGGGGGGTGGGGGTGGGGGGTGATGATGACGGGGCTGGTGTGCTGGTGCCAAGCTGGAGGGGATCAAATGCATACTTGAATTTCTAAAGGAGGGGAAACCTGAGAGGGGCCCTCGTTGCAAATTCAAAGAGCAGCTAACGAGGAAAACGATGCTAGAGGCGCTACTTGTCTGTGAACGGAGGACGGCAGAAAGGGGTGAGAGAGGCAGAGAGCAGAGAATATCTGCGGAGGCCAGTTTATTGTTCTCAGCTTGAGCCTAGGTGGGAAGAGAGAAGGGCTGGGAGAGAAATGGATGGAGGAAGGGAAGGAGGAAAGATTACACAGGGTTTAGGCTGCTGCCCAGCCTGAGCCAGGGAATTAGCATAACCCCAAGGAAGTCCTAGGAAGGCAGATGTTTGGAAATGAGCTCCTCAGTGGGCAGGCAATGCTGCTGATGACTAGGCCGTGGAGGAGCCTTTGGAAAGAAGCCTGTCCATTTCCAATAAAATGTGCAGCAGAGAAAACCCCATCCAATGTGGAGAAATGGGCCTCCTGTTTACTGGTGCTCTTTTGTAAAAAAGCTGCCAAACAATGGGTCATTGAGTGCCCGAAATGACTCTCTTTCTTGTCTTGGCCAAAAGAGCTCTTTTGTTAGCTCCAGGCACCCACCCAATGACCAGAAGCCTCCCTTTTTCTCTTTTCTATGGATTGGTGACTGTGAAAAACTCTAACAAAGAGAGAGAAAAGAAGAAGAAGCATGAGCTTATCTGTATTAAAAGACCTAAGTATCCTTTCCTTGGAGCATCAAAAGGGGAATCTACACATGTGTGTGCTTGCATGTAGGTGTGTTATTATTACTGGAATCCTGTCCTACTTCCCCTCAAGCTTTGGGAGTCTCAGTAGACTCAGCCCATGGCATTAGATGGCCATGTTGCATGAATGGGGCTTTTCCTTGGTTAAATCTCCCCAACTAAACAGACAGATGGTTCAAAGGATTGGTAATAAGAAGCTATTCACTTCAGGGTCCTGGTGAGATTGGCCTGGATTGTTGAGAGTAGTTAGTGGTGGATTATGCATTTGAATTGGTGGGTGGGTCTGTTCCTTTAAAAGACCTGTCCTTTCCTATCCTGACTATCTGCAGTAGCTGCATTTGCTAAGAATTGTGCTGTATTCTCTTCCTCTGCTTCATCTCTGATGCTGGCTTTCTTTCCATCCACCCCCCCCCCCAATATATTATTTAAAATATATGAACCATTCCTTGAAAGTGATGTGCTATCACAATGAAGCCAGGGGACTTACACATCAAGTGGGGCAGATGAATCCTGCGGTGCCACTGTGTATTTGATATCTACAATTACTCTGGGGTTTCTCTCTCTCTCTGATATCCTGTAAATGTTTTTTTTTTTGGGGGGGGGAGGAAACAACAGTTGTTCTTAAGAAAGGGCAGACTCATGATGCAAGGAGTGATGGAATTCTCCTTGGCACTCTCTGTTGCAAATCTATGGAACAACAGTATCATATTATTAGTTCATTTTTTTAAATGAAACATGGAGCAGGTTTTTTCAAACTGGGAAGGGAGAAACCATGCTGCTTTCAAAGCTGTCCATGCCCTCCCCCTCCCTCCACACACAGAGAGAGAGAGAGAGAGAGGAGAGAGAGAGAGAGAGAGAGAGAGAGAGAACTCATCAGGCATCAAAGTTTCATCACAGAACTGCAGGAGAGCGCTCAGTGGTTTAGGTATCTGGCTGTGAAGCTAGGGGTTGGTAGTTCAATTCCCCAGACAGGGGTTGTACTCAGTGATCCATAGCATCCCTTCCAGCTCTGCAGTTCTAACATTATTATTGCTATTATTATTATTACATGTTATCTATTGCCTCAATATGGCTACAGCTAGATGGCAAAATCTTGTGCTATCTCATGGCTTAAAGTGTGATTTTCTATGATACTGCATGCATTATGAAATGGCTATGATTTAAAAGCCTACTTTGTCTTTGTCTTTGAGAAGAAAGCTTTTTCCTCCCTCTCCTTACTTGCTACTGCACAAGATGTATAGGTATTCTAGTTTGTTAGTGGGTAAGCTGCACCTTTCTTTTTAGACACTGCTTTCTTCCTCTTTAATTGCCTTGGAAGAAAAGGTAAACTAAACATTAAAATGTGTGCAGGATTTCCAGCAATAGGCTTTGGATTAATTTGAGAAGACTAAGACACTGAGCTAAATCCAATTGTTAGTTCCAGCTCAGGTAGAACCCATTGAATTTCTGGGATTTACATAAATATTGATGAAATAAACCCAAGTTATTAAATGTTATTAAGTTATTTATTTTAATTGGCACTTAGGATTGATTTACTTAATGTTTATTCACAGTCTTTTCTTTAAATTATCTGCAACTTATTTTATATGTGCAGACTTATCCCTATTTTATATGTCACAAATGAAAATAGTTAGCAAGCTTGCTATATGAATGACCATCCATTCTGCAAGTGGATCTTTACAATGGTTCTCAACAAAGAAATATGTATTCTGTGGCTTGCTTCCACATTGATGGCTCTATCATTAATATGCATTACTAAAATTGCTTTGCCATCGTTACATTTTCTTGGAAAAAAATAAATTAATAAAGACAGAAATGGATCAATAGCTTTCAGTCAATCTGCTGTGGAGGCACGCAGCTTCAATTTAATTGGAAACATGGCAAACCAAGTTTAAAGGATCTAAGATGACTCCTTGCTGAGTCTTGTTCTGAAGTAGCAAGATGGCTTTCAAAAGGTCCTTAGCCAGGGACTGTGCTTCAGTACATGAATCACTAGCAAACCTTTCCTAGAAAGTAGTGGGTAAGCTATGTACTGTAATTCTTTTCATTGGCATGCAATGAAAAACAAAGGGGGGGGTCTTTAGAGATTGAATCTGTACACATGAAATCCCAGAGGTTGGAAAACATAATTTTTAGACTTCAGCTTCCAGGATCACTCAGCTACCCTGAGCCAGTGACTATGGTGATTCAGGCATTCCAGGATTTTTTCGCTATAAAGTACCTTTCCAAAGCTCTCCACAATATGGTGTGTTGCACTAGACATGACAGCCCTGAGGCTACAAGTTGAGCAGCTCAAATACTCAAGGGAGTTCTCACTAAAAAGCCCTTGATTCAATGAGCCTACTCTTGTATGATTAACTACACTGAGCTGCAGAATTTTTGCCAGTATCTATTTATTTTCAGCAGGGTGCTGTTTGAGGTGACATGGCTGCTTCCCGGGAGTGGGGGGGTTTTGCAGTCCAAGGTATGTGTATTGTGTCATTACAGTCATGACCAGCTCTTTGTGACCTCATGTCCATGGAGTTTTCTTGGCAGAAAAATTGGAGTGGCTTGCCACTTCCTACTCCAGGCGCCTATAGCACCTGGTATTCTCTGGTGGTCTCCATCCAAGTACTAGCTAGGGCCAACCCTGCTTAGCTTCCAAGATCAAGAGAGTTTGGATGTGCTCAGGGCATCTAGGCAGTATAATGTATATGCAAAACAAAACAAGGCATTGCAAAGTTAAACTGCACTGATGATAGATTAGTGGTTTCTAATCTTGGGTCCCCAGTAGAGATGGGCACGACTCAGAAAAAAAACTTCGTTTTCGGTTTCGGTTTCGGCTAGGGTCCGATTCGTTTCGTTTCCGTTTTTCGCGAAAAATCGAAAAAATTAGTCGGTTCGTTTTTTCGTTTTTTCGTTATCGTTATACTGGTTTTTTTGGGGGGGTAGCGGGCTCCTGGAGGCACCTCTGTGGGGTGGGTTCCTCCGCCGGCCCGCTATAAAGGAAGGGACAGCAGCAGCAGGCTCCAAGAGACCCCTCAACATGGGGGTCTCCCCTCCTCGCCTGCTGCTGCTGCAAAATGGCATGCATAACCATATGGATATGCATACCATTTGCAGGCAGTGAGACCTGCTCAAGTACCTGATACCCTGGTACGAGCGGGTCGCCATTTGCAGGCCAGGCAGTGCCACTGCACCTGCTCAAGCACCTTGTCCCACGAGCGGGTCGCACCTGCCATGTCCCACAAAGAAGGGAATCGTACTTGCGTGTGTAGTGCAATGCAAGTCGATCTGGCTATGGGCTAAGGTGGATTAGGGTTAGGGCTAGGGTTAGGCTAATGACGGGTAAGGTTATGGTGGGCTATTGGGTTGCACCTCTGGGTGCCTCTCTGACCCACTAAGAAGACAGTCTGTGACGTGTGGGTAAGGAGTCAAGGATTAGGGTTAGGGGGTTAGGGGGCTAGGGCAAGTTTTAGGGGGCTTTTTGGCACATCCCAGAAGTCTCAGTGGCCAAGTGGCCATGCGATTGGTGAGATGGCTCCAAAAATTTGCATGGTCGTCCCCTCCCACATGGCTGGCCAGGCCACTGGGCCAGCCCATCATTGCACACTGCGCAGGTGTAAATAAAATAAAATAAAATAAAATCAATGTAGGACACAGGAGGAGAGGAGAGACATTTTGTTGCAAGAAAAAACCCACTGCTACTGTGAAAAATCTGGCAGTTCATACATTTCCGCGTGTTTCTGTTGTGCTTGTGTGTTTTTGGACCACGATTTCAAAAACAATATTGCATTCGCCGCCCCATTTTCGATCCCCCGCCCGCACCGCATGGCATGGCGACGAGGCGACTCGAGTCCGGCTGCCCAGGACGGGGGAGGCGGGACCCCCCCTCCAGACCAGAAACCCCCCCTCCGGTAGGTGCCCTAGTGAGTGCCCTTAGTCAAACAGGCATTTTCCGCCTGCTTTTTGGCCCGGGAATGGGTGGGGGGAGAGTTTAAAAGTTTTTTCCTGCGCCGTCCGTGCCGCTTGCGTTTGCGGCGGCCGTCGGCGTCTCGGCGAGAGTGGGCTTTTTGCGAGCCTGCGGCGAGTCCCACCAGACCAGAGCAGCCCAGGACGGAGGGGGGGGGAAGCCGGGACACCCCCCCTCCAGACCAGAAACCCCCCCTCCGGTAGGTGCCCTAGTGAGTGCTCTTAGTCAAACAGGCATTTTCCGCCTGCTTTTTGGCCCGGGAATGGGTGGGGGGGGAGACCCGGGGGAGAGTTTAAAAAAGTTTTTTCCTGTGCCGCCCGTGCCGCTTGCTTGCGCTTTGGCGGCCGGCGGCGAGACTGGGCTTTTTGCGGCGGGCGAGTCCCACCACCACACCAGAGCATCCCAGCAGGACGGAGGAGGGGGGGAGGCCGGGCGGGGACCTCCAGAAACCACCCCTCTGGTAGGTGCCCTGAGGAACGGCAGGCATATTTCCGCCTGCTTTTTGGCCGGGAACCGGGCTTTTTAACTTTTAAAAACTTTTTTTCTGTGCCGCTTGGCATCGCGCGCGATCGCGCGATGCAAGTAACGAGCACGACAAATCAGACCAAATTGTTCGTTCGTCGGTTCGAGCTCGAAGTCTGGCGGAGGAATTCCCGTTACCGTTTCCGTAGAGTAACGGAAACGAGTAACGGAAACGGAAACGGGAATACCGCTAAGTCGTGCCCATCTCTAGTCCCCAGATATTCTTGGACTAAAACATGCAGAAGCAAGGATTTCTGGGATTTGTAGTCCAAGAACATCTGGAGACCCAGGGTTGGGAAACACTGCGGTAAACGGATGAAGAAAGGACAGGGAAATGTAAAACAGAGGTGGCAGAAAATGCAGTGCTGTGGCAGAAACTTTCACAAATCTCAAATTGCCAACTCAGTATCAAATGCAATCTAATTTCAAGGCTGGGAAAAATAGCTATAATTGATGGAGATACAGTGGTTGCTAGACAGAGGTACTGGAAATTAGCTCTGGTCACCATTGCTACTAGAGGTACCCACATGAGGAAAGAAAGCCTTGGTCTTAAATAAAGCTTCAGTCATGCACATGCTGCCAACTCCTTTAATTCTTTTCACAATGTTGCCCACAGTCTTGCGTATAAGTTGACTTTCAAAGGGGCAGCTGTGGCATCCCATGGCAGACCTATGGCATCTTACAACTCTCAGATTTATTATAGCATAAGCTATTGTGGGGTCCATTCCTCTTTGTCAGGTACATTTTGAATTGTCATCCAGTATCCCAAGTACTTTACATGTGTAGTGTGCATAGTGGAGGTGGGATCCTAGAAAGTTCACTCTCCTCTGTGTCAACAGCTTCATCCTAACCATGCCTAGGGTATACATGCCTGTAATTCCAGGTATGTATCCATCAATTTGATGAAGGGGGAATACATTCCATGAAATGCATTGGCCTTTACGACATCAGAAGTTGCTCCCCCTTTCTTTTTCTTTTGCTATAAGTCAATTTTGCCTAAGGGATCCTCAAACTGTGGCCTGCGGGCTGGATCTGGCCTACCAGAATCCTGAATCTGGCCCACCAGCCATTGCAGACCCTCCACTTGCCCCCCCCACTTGAGCCAAAAACCCATCACAATGTAGCAACAGCTGCCACCACCTCAGCCACCAACACAGCTTTCATGGTGTGCGGAAGGGAAGGGCCATTTTGTAGCATTTTGACCATTGCTATGATGGTTGTATCCCTCAACTTCCCTGGGCTTTCTCCCGCCTTCCATTGCTGAGCTCATGTAATGGCCACCAATAGGGAGTCATCAGACTAGAGACAGGCGAGGTAATCAGAGTGTGGCTCCCAGTGGTAATTTCAATTACCAAATGGAACTGTCTAAAGTACAGACGTGACTTCTGAAAGATGCATTCAAATCTAGCAGCCTTACTAATTTCTATGGATCTCTCCCCTCTGAGACATATCATAATCTGAGGAACCATGCACTCAAAATTGCAACCATCTTTGGCAGTACCTATGTCTGTGAGCAGACTTTTCTCCAAATAAAACATCTGAAATCTCCAACCAGATCCAGATGAACACTTACTGTACATCACTTGCTATGACTGTCAGTTACAAATATGGAACTGGATATTGACCATCTCATTAGCCAAAAGCAGGCCCATACTTCCCATTGAAATATTATTCTTTTATGTTGATTACAATTGTTCTTCATTTTAAATATTGCATTCTTTTCCTGTTTTTGTGCGCTACAAAATATGTATAGTGTGCAGAGGAATTTGTTCATTTTTTTTCAAACTATAGTCTGGCCCCCAACAGTGTCTGAGGGACAGTGAACCAGCCCTTTGTTTAAAACGTTTGAGGACCCCTGGCCTAAAGCCTCTGAACTGAGGAGGGAGGGATGTCTTCCATCCTGTCTCCTCAGCAGAAAAGCACACATTATCCTATACATCCGGATAGTCACAGCTTGCTGATGTGTATGTAAGGAGATGTGGGATGGATTATTGATCCCACACTGACACTAAAAGTGAATTGGAACAGGGGATCGCAGAGTCAAATTATATTATTTGTCATTCTACAATTCTTTACCTCTTATTGTTTTTAAACAGCCAATAAGAAAAAGTTTAAAGTGCTGTGTCCAGTCATTGAACTTGACCCAACCTTGAAGCCACTCATAGATAATTTCTATTTAACAACAACAACAAAAAAGTACCATGGAATTATGTGTGGTGTGCGGCCTCTTATTTTCTTCTAAGGCCAGCAAGCTGAGGGATGTGATAGAAAAGGGAGGAACTCCAATGCCATGTCTATTGGCTTTTGGTACCTTTCTCAGCTGAAATCTTGTTGATTGGTGTAATAAATCACAATAGAATCAATCCCATTGAATAAGTGGGGATTGGGTTAGTTCAGTCTTCCATATGCTTCATTGATTCAAATTGGCCTATTCAAGTTGCAGCTTGTACACTATGAAAAAAGATTTGGACCCTTGTTTAGCATTTTTAGTGTTAGTAGGAGAAAAGCTTATCTGATTTGGCCTGCTGTAGAATACCTGCTTTTCCCATAACTTTCTACTTTCCAGGAATCTTATGCTTCTCTCATTCTGACTCTCAGGCCTTATTTCTATGCTAACAGGCAGCATGTCATTAGAAGGAAGACTTCTTTAAGCACTGAAATATATCTGACTATCATAACATAAGCATTTTCACTCTTAGCATCTTACAGACTTACTTTCTTGGCTTTCTGGTTAGTCATTGAGTAGTAAACATGGGCTCCGTGCGGACATCTTCTCAGGAACAAACCTTAGCAGAACTGCTGCCCATTTCTAGGAATCTGCTACCTGTATACTCTGATTTGACCTCTCTCTATTGCACGCCAAAATTGTCAAAGTGCTTGACATGTACAGAGAGAGCAAGACGGTGTTCAGCCAAGAATGAGAAGTATGTTTATTATGCTTTCCCTGCCATTTCCCACCTGCTCTTAGTCAGTAACAAAAGTTAATGTTGTGAGTACCCTTCCCCCAAAACATCTGATCTTCACATTCAAGCTGTATCTTGTAAACAGTATTAAGAATTGCAAGAAAATTCATTCTTATTAAATGTGAATGACTGAGGTGTTTTTAAATAGGACTTGTTTCTCATTCAAGCATATCTTTTTCTTTTAAACTTTCATGCTTGAAAAAAAATCAAATGTGAAAGGTTTCACTTTTATGTGTTCTTATTAATTTAGCTATTCTCATTTTAGAAATGCATGTTGTGAGCTACTCTGAGAAATTAATAGGCTGTGCAGCCAGACCAAATATTTAATATGACCCAACATGTAATATGTTTTAAATATTGCTTCGTATAGCACAAGCACACATTTCTAGACACTGCTTTATTGCTATAGCAATAGGGTTTCTGCAGCCCTTGCTGAAAAAATATAGGAAGAGACAATAATTCAGATATAATGGCTGCACAAATAAAAACATGTTACTATACAGTGTGTTTCACAAACAATACTACCATCATTCTTAATTGTCTACTGAATATTTTCAATGATTCTAATAATGCAAATGAACATAGTTTTTTTTATTTGTATGATGGTTTATTTTTTCTTTATGTGTAGAATGGAATGTCAGTTCTTGTAATTACTAGGCATATATCATATACAGTACTGTACGTTCAACTCCAGTTAGGAGTTCTGTTAGTAATCTAGAGTATTGATGGAGTCTAGCATCTTAATGGTAGTATCCTCACCTTCACTGATATACTCAAACATTCAACTGCGTTAAGCTGTACATCCAAGAAGGTTACAAAATAATAAACCATGACAGAGCATCTTAGCTAATTGGAGAACAGCTCCTGTCATGTGCTGGTTGTATCAAATCTTCTTCAGTTGAAACTGTCAAAATGTTTAAAGATACAGTAATTTATTTCTGAGTATTTTTACCCCACCTTTCTCCATGGAAAAGAACCCAACATAGCTTACTGTAAGGAGGGACAATTTACAGTCCAGTACAATTAAGACATAATCAGTTTAAGAACAGGGAATTGAGGGGTATCTGACATCAGTGGTCAACAACCTCATTAAAATTAACAAAGCCAGCAAAACTCTCAAATGTGTATTAATCTGATCAGAAAATCAGAATCAGAATCAGAATCAGAATACTTTTATTAGCCAAGTGTGGTTGGACACACCCAGAATTTGTTTTGGTAAAATATGCTCTCGATATAAAAGGAAATATAAGAATCAGATAGTCAACAATAAAAACACAGTACAACAATACAATATAACCTATCATTTAAAAGGAAGAAGAGAAGAAAAAATTAATTATTCAACAGTTTGATAGCACTTGGAAAGAAATTATCTTTATATCTAGTTGTCCTAGTATGCAATGCCCTAAAATGTCGCCCTGAGGGTAACAATTGAAACAGGTTATGTCCAGGATGTGTGGAATCTGTGTATATTTTCATCGCCCTCTTTTTAGCTTGTGTGGTATACAATTCCACAATAGATGGCAGATTAGTAGCAATAATTTTTCCGCAGTTCCAATTATCCTTTGAAGTCTATATCTGTCATGATTAGTCGCAGAACTAAACCAGACTGTTATAGAGGAACAGATAATAGATTCAATAGCACCTCTATAGAATTGAATCAACAGTTCTTTTGGCAGTCTGAACTTCCTAAGTTGACGCAGAAAAAACATTCTTTGTTGTGCTTACTTAATAATACTTTCAATATTAGATGACAATTTTAAATCTTGAGATACAATAGTGCCTAAAAATTTAAAGGACTCCACAATTGACACTAAGTTATTTGATATCATAAGAGGTGGCTGTATAGAACGAGTCTTCCTAAAATCCACCACCATTTCAACAGTTTTGCATGTGTTTAATTCAAGATTATTTTGAGTACACCATAAAACTAGTTGTTCAATCTCTTGCCCATAGGCAGATTCATCATTGTCTCGAATGAGGCCAATCACTGTAGTGTCATCTGCAAACTTTACTATTTTAACAGAGGGATCCTTTGAGGTACAATCATTAGTATATAAGGAAAAAAGAAATGGAGAAAGCACACAGCCCTGAGGGGCTCCTACACTAACCTTGCAAATATCTGATATAATTTTACCTAACTTCACCTGCTGCTTTCTGTCTGTTAGGAAGCTTACAATCCATTTACAAATGTAATCAGGTACAGACATCTGTTTTAATTTAGTCATAAGGATATCCGGAATAATAGTGTTAAATGCAGAACTAAAATCAACTAAAAGAACCCTTGTATAAGATTTTGGAGATTCAAGATGTTGCAATATATAATGTAAGGACATATTACTAGCATCATCTATTGATCTATTTGCACGATAAGCAAATTGCAATGGATCTAATGACAAATCTGTGATAGATTTCAGGTGAGCCAACACTAGTCTCTCAAAATTTTCATGACCACAGAAGTTAAAGCAACTGGTCTATAATCATTCAATTCCTTGACAGAAGATTTTTTTGTACTGGAATAATCAAGGAATGTTTGAAGCAAGAAGGAACATAACACATCTCCAGTGATCTATTAAAGATGCGGGTAAAAATAGGAGCCAGTTGTTCAGCACAAACTTTTAAACAAGAAGAAGTGATTTTATCTGGACCTGGTGCTTTCCTTAACTTCTGTCTGTAAAACAGACCTTGCACCTCCTTCTCTGTGATCACCAAAGATGGAGGACCCGATGGAATGGGGTAAATTTCCACAGGCTCAGTTGTTGTTGCTAAATCTGAGATGGAAATTGTGGGAATCGATGGTTGTAGTTTCCTCTCAAACCTGCAGTAAAACATGTTCAAGTCATTCACCAGTTGATGATTTCCTTCAACATGGAGAGGAGGGTTACTATGACCAGTAATGGTTTTAAGAGTTTTCCACATATTTGCTGATTCATTTGTTGAAAACTGGTTCTTTAACTTTTCAGTGTAGTTTGATATAGAAGCTTAAACCATCTGAACATGTCTGAATGAGTTCTGTAAATAAAAATGTCCTCATCTTGCTACTCAGAAGACTTTTGTCCTGGGTGGTAGAGGGAAGAGCTCCAAACCTAACATCTTGTCAGATTTTTGTGGGAGCAAGCAATAATTTGCTCCCTTTTGTGAATCAAGCACCATTACAATCATAATAAAAAAATGGGTTCCAAATCTTGAAGCAATATTTAGATTTGGTGTAAATGTTTCCTGCCATGGTAGACTAATCCAAAATAGCTCCATGTAAGGAAAATTCAATTGAAAAAAGTGAGTTAGAGGAAAACATAGGAGTGATCTGCTGAAATAGTAATAAATATACTCAAAGGTTAAAACTGCTCAAAATATTTGCATTTCAAGAAACTTTGATCTAGGTCTTATATACCTCTGGTTCTTTTACATTTGCTTTGTAAGTAAGCCAAGGGCCGTTTCTGTATCAGTGAAAACAAAACAAGCCAACAAGCTCATAGACAATGTCTGGTCTGTCATTCTCCTTTCTAAAACAGAAGGGCCTGTTTCATTTGCCTCATTGTTTTCTGGGAACTGAATAACATGATCAGATCATCCATACAGCTTTTGTTGCAGCAGTACCACCGGCTGTCTTTTTATTGCACCTGACTATATTTTATGTCATAGTTGTTTTGACAACAATGTTATGCATCAGACAGTACACGTACTATCCTTTTGTCTGAAAATGTAAATAAGGAAAACATTTTAGTCCATGTGAATTTCAGGAGGCTAGTCTGTAGGAATGGCAGGGGGATGAGCAGTGTGTGAGACAGTTAAACCTGGCTAAATTTGGGAGGTTAGACTGTTGGTGAAATCCTTAATGACCAAAATATACTCTGCCAGTAAGGCTAGTAATGAGGTTGCTGTCACAAGCAGCTAGCTGTACAGTATTTTTAATTTTTCTTTAAAAAAAAAAACCCATCCAACGGAAAACTCACAACTGAATTAGTAAAAGACTTCTAATCTGACAACACAGTTGTCGCAGCAGAATAGTAACCTGCTGAACAATCATTTGCAATAATGTCTGGATGTATAGATTATCTATAGTACCTGTACATAATTTAACATATGGATATGAGAGTTTCTGCTTGAACTGGTGGAAAGGAGACATGCATTAAGTATGTGCAATTTCTTGAGCATGCACAAAGTGGATCTTTGGTTTCTACCTGTTGTATTGCTGGCCAGTGCATAAAACACTTTGGAATTTTTCTCTATACTCATTAGTTGGTATTCTGATCACAGAAGACTAACCTGCAGAGTTGCTCCATGGGAGTTGGTAGAGCTCTTGGTCCCCTGACCAGGCTGCTTCTATTCTGTTGGGTACAAAGCTTTATAACTTAGACGGAGTGGCTGACCACAATGCTGTTTGTGCCCCTAGCAGCATAGATGTGACCCAGTAGGGGAGAAGAAAGCTTCACTAGAAGGAGGAAAGAGCTGGGGCCCCTCCAGGTTGTGTTGAACTGTGGCTCCCATTATAATAGCACTGCAGAGCTGGAGGGGACCTTATGGATTACTGAGTCAAGCCCCTGTCAAGGAGGCACCATAGGGAATCAAACTCCCAACCTCTGGCTCTACAGCAGCATACTTAAACTACTGAGCTTTTCAGCAGTTATTTGTCTGATTTTGGGGAATGTTGAGTAGCACTCTTGGTTCAGCATCTGGAGGGCTACAGGTTTCCTACTCTTGCTCTCTCCAGAGTGCTCTGCAAGATTACACCCTTTGTCTCATCTTCTATTTCTGTGTTCATCTATACCCTAATAGCTACTTGGATAGCCTAGTGGTTTAAGCTGTGGAGGTTGTTAGTATGATTCCCTAATGTTCCTCCTGGGAACTGAGTCAGCCTGTGTAGCCATGAGCAAGCTGAACAGTGTATAACTGTTAATAATTACATACCCTAGTGTGGATGTCCCTGCCTCCCTAGAAATGTAGATCTTCTTCTTCACTTGGAATGAGAGGGATCCTGGTGGAGTAAGGTAATTACTAGGTACACTGGAGTGTTGTGGATGGATTACAATATGAGTGTCACAACCTTGTGGCTTTAAACGTGCATCACTATTTCTCAGAATAGATAACATATGCAAACTTTGAAAATATGTAACAACCATAGACTTTGTCCAGGAAATACAAATAACTGCCATAAGTCTTGTGAGCCCTTGACCCTTTGCGTTTATGAGAGATGGTCAAGACTGGAGTCTTTATTTTCTATGTGGTGTCTTTTGACTGTAGCATTTTAATTAGTTAGCCATTTGTGCTTTAAAGCCATTCAGAAGGACCACAGATTACATCTTTGGCTGAGTAATTTTAGCTTTACTCCACACG
Source organism: Phrynocephalus versicolor (assembly GCA_023846285.1). Lineage (NCBI taxonomy): Eukaryota > Metazoa > Chordata > Lepidosauria > Squamata > Agamidae > Phrynocephalus > Phrynocephalus versicolor. The sequence continues at coordinate 37,007,938 of JAHTLZ010000129.1, read as the reverse complement.
TGCAATGCTGCAGATAGGAGGTCATGTTGTTGCCAATATTACGACTCAAAATGAGGCTTTGCTATGCTGACAGCTTCTGGGAGCTCTCCCAGGTCCTGTATCACCTGGTTGTGACCAGTAACCTATGTATCAGAATTTGTTGCTGGCTGTAACCTTGTGCATAACTCAGCTGGTTGCTCTCCCCAAATGAGCTCGCTGCAGTCTTGAATGCTGCCATCATGAATTCATCATCCAGCTTGAAAAGGATAGAATTATATATGCAGGATTCCTAGAGAGGGCATTAGTTACTCTTTCGGTGACTGAGTTAAAGGACATTGCTACCTCCTATTTTGCCAGATAACAAATTATGCTTGCTTGGCATTTACATGTCTCATTTCTTATTGCTACTAGTTGCACTGTTATTTTATTACTGAAATGCAATCTGCAATTTGAATTCAATACATGTCTTGACTTTTTGCAAAAAAAATCCTTTATTTGTTTGTTTGTTTGTTTTGTTTTGTTTTGTTTTGTTTTGTTTTAAACTTTCCAGGTGCCTCATCTCCTGACATGGAGTCTAGCTATGGGGGTGGCTTGCTGGATATGATGAAAGGAGGGGCTGGGAGACTCTTCAGCAATTTAAAGGATAATCTGAAGGATACTCTAAAAGATACTTCTACTAAAGTTATGCAGTCTGTCGCAAGGTACTGTGAAATAAACACACCTGAACTGCTTTTTATTTATTCATCCAAATATATCTCTAGATATACTGTTCTCTCCTATACTTAGTCTGGAAAGCACATGGAACACCAGTGAGTTACTGGAGACCCTCCTAAGGGATGACATCCTTCAGCATCCAGACAAACAGGTGGTGGCTGTCTTGCTGGGTTTTAGGACACTGCTTCTTTCCTCATACCTAGAGCAATGTCTGCAGCCATAGTTTTTCTTCTGCTGTTCATCCTTCTCTCTGTGTGCCCTTCTCTCGCCTGAATGGACCCAAGTTGTGCAGTAGAGGCCTATTTACTAGTAAGCAGCCCAGTATCATTTAGTCTACCATTCAGTACATGTGCTGGCAAAGAGGAACATGGAGTGTTAAATCTTGCAATTACAAAGGTAAATTGTAATGCTAGAACTTTAATGTTGGACCCCTCGTGAATGAAAGTCACTTGCTTCTAATATGTGTCTTGCTGTTGGTTCACCGTAACCTTTTGCATTATTGTGGGAAAGTACCCTAACAACCAGGATGTTGCTATATTTTGCACCTGTCACCTTTTTATGGTTCACCTCAGGCTCATGAAAGAACATGATGAATCCAACAAATAAAGGAGGGCGCAAACCCAAAATGTGGGGGAATGCTTTACTTTATACTGAGTGCTATGGCTGGGTGTGTGTGTGAATCTATTTGCTAAGCAAATATGATCATGTAAATTCACAGTCATGTAGCTAGGATTTGTAACTAAGATAAGCCAACTAGATTGTATGAGCAGCATGTTTTACATAAACACATTTTTTCAGAATCTGAATGTGTCTATATTAACGCATATCTCTCTTGCCTTTTTTTAAAAAAAACTTTGTTTTTATTGTCTTCCTTTTTCTAGCTACACCAAGGGAGAGCTAGATATTTCTTATATTACCTCAAGAATTATTGGTAAGTGTGTCTGAACTTCAGACAATGCAAAAACAAATCTATATAGTAATCTATACTTAAATAAATTAGTGGACCCCACCACCAAGTGGGACAAATGCTAAGAAAAAGAGGAAAGAAGAAGACTTAAATAACTATTTGCTTTGTCTCTTTTCTGGTCTCAAATATAAATGTGTCCTTTTCATTTCTTGATAGTGATGTCATTTCCTGGTGAAGGTGTCGAAATAGGATTTAGGAATCATATAGATGATGTACGGACGTTTTTGGATTCAAGACATCCAGATCATTACACAGTTTTCAATTTATCACCGAAGTCTTATCGTACAACCAGGTTTCATAATAGGGTAAGGCATTTCTGCTGGTATGACAGATCAATTCCACTGTAATTGCTGTCACAAATTAAGCCCACTGGTAAGAATATTCCTGAAGATTTTATATAAAGGAATGATGTTGTACTACTGTACAGAGATGTGCAGTGAAATAGAGTTCCTAGGAACATATTTCTTATCATTGTCATTAGTAACATTTGTAGAGTCTGCCTTTCTGCTTGAGCTCTTGCCCATATTGAAATACTTGTGCTGACGGACGTTGAATCCAGGAAGAGGTGATCTTGCATTCTCCTGCAGCCCTTTTCAGCCTTCAACATTTGCTGTGGCATGTTAGGAAGCTCTTCAGAACAGAGTTGCATATGGCATGGTGATGGGGCATCAAGAAGGAGCAGTCTTTGGGGGCTGAGCAGGGAAGAAGAGAATGACCTCAACTATTTACTTTTTAAGCCACTTTGACTTGTCAGCTGCCTTAGCTAACTAGGCTTCTTCCATCAGTTCAAATCATAGATTCCAGTCTTCCTGACCTTATAAAAATTAAAATTAGGTTTTATTTAATACAGGCTATATTAAAGTGATCATACTGTGTAAGATCAACATTTCTAACTTTTCAGCTCTTACCCTGTCTTTGGGCTATGAAATGAAACATAAGATGATTGCATCACTTCATGAGTCATGTCCTTTTGTCTGCAACCCAAGCCCACCATTGCATCTCAAGAAAATATAGAGATGACAAGGACTTTAGACACTGCCTTTACTCTCCTTCCCAATAAGTTTCTCTGCCTTTTGCTTTTGTAAAATCTTGCAGGACAAAGAAACAGAACCCAGAGGTGTTCAAAATACCAGTATGTAATCATTTTGATGGTAGGTTTTCCTTTCATGAATTGCAGGAGCTTACTGACTAAGCTCCCAGACACCTTTTCTTCTTATATTGGATGTTCTTCCAAGAGTGGAACTCTCCTTGAGTAAAAGTGAACTGTTTCTCTTCCTGGACTGAAATTTAGGATTAAGTCCGTTATGCGCCCACGCTCCCACAGCTCTCCAACTGTACTACAGAGGAGGAGACACTGATGCTTTTGTGTTTTCTAAATGTGTGTGTGTACATGTATAATTGTAGCTGCTTTCCCCCACAACTGTAGTGGCTTGTTGATAGCCAGTTAATAGCTTACACTCAAATGTCCAGAGGCCTAGTTAGAGGATATTTAGTTTATGGTTCATTGGTCATATTGACAGTCACTGATGGGATTAGGGTAGCAACAGTGGACAACCTAGACTAATTGCATATGAAATCTCATTAATTTTAAAGCAGTGGAAGGAAAGAGAATGAAGAAAAAACTCTTCCATGCAATCTAGTTCTTCATGCACTATTGCAGCCATTTCCACCACCACCCTCTTTTTTTGGCTATGGCCATAATATGACCAAAATATACACTGAATCAGGTTGTATAGTGAACCTTGTAATGTGATGTGTGAAAAATTCTTCACGGTCCGTGGCTCACTTTATATATGCCACAGTTACCCAGAGGGCCATAACATGCAACCAGGGGATGCCATAAGAGTATTCCTGCCAAGAAAACTCCATGGACATGGGGTCACGAAGGGTCGGTCATGACTGTAACGATGCAATACACACACACACACATAAATAAACTTTAAAATAATAATAATAAACAGGTCTATCTGAATGGCAAACCTAGAAAATGAAACTCTCCGAGAATTATCATCTCTTTCGTTTAGTCTGGATACAACTTGTCAAATTGCAACAAACTTGCATTAAAACCTTTTCTTTATCTCTTACTTTAATAGAGTTCAATAAACCTTTCACATTATAACCCTGTACTTTTTTTCTTATTTATATAATGAGTTCAGAGAAACTTCACAGAAAGCACCATCTCTTGCCACCTGGTTGAAGGAGAGGTGGTAAGACTGGGTGATCATAGATTAATGATTTAAAATAGCTAAACCCTCCTTGAGGCTGCTTTCACCAATTTGACCAAGCTTAATTTCTCCTCCCTTCCATGGGAATATACAGTATTCAAGACATAGTGCCTGCACTGTTAAAAAATTATGTCTGTCTCTTTCGTATTCTTCTTTCCCAGCACCAAATGCACATAATGTTTTAATTTTTGTCATGTATATTATCCAAACCTATCAAACATCTTATATGATTAATTTTATTATGATAAACTGGGAAATGAATACTTGGAGTTAATTATATCTTAATAACAGAAATCTTATTTTCTCAAGCTGACCGGCCTCCTCTTTTTCTGAACAATTACGTCAGGCAGCATTGAATGTCTAAAGGCATACTTTAAAAACCTACAAAGCAACAAGAGTATGGTGCCCGTTTAATTCATCTCTGTTGCCATTTTCTTAATGCAGAACCTGGAATTATCATATTACAAGGGATTGTATTAGCTCTTCCACATTTAAAAAAATGTAATGATGGTGATATTTTAAAGAAATGATGTAACAGTGTATATCATGGTTATGCTTTTGGTGTAATGGGTTGTGATTACTTGTTACTTTTCAGTACTAATTAAGAGTGGTCATTTGGGGGACCATTCCCCAGGCCACTTCTTCTTGTTTAAGCATATTTTCTAAAATGATGTTCAAAAAACATTATGTGGTTGTCATGTGTTTTGCTTAGAGTGACAAATAATAGCTAAGTATTGTTTTCTCAAAAGTTATGAGTGTTTAGCCCCTTAAAAAACATTCAAAGCTCTTTATAAATGGAAGAGTTTTCATAGGGCACAGATAAGATATATCCTTTGACTTTCCTAATAAAACATTTCCTCCACTGAGCAATCACATTTGCAAAGAAAGTATTTTCATAGAGCTGATGATCAGTCACGAAACAGAGGTAAAATAATCTCCCATCTGTAGAGCTGTAAAATCCTGTTAGGATAAATAAATGAAATTAACCACTTAAGGGAGCTCCCCTTGTTGTGATGTGCCTAACTGTGCTATTTATTTTAACCACTTTGCAGCATCAAGCACCAAATCTCTTATCCCAATCTTATATTCCATTTTTCATTTAGAAGTACCTCTCTACTAAAATCAGTGTGTGTTCCCCCAGAGTAGATGTATGCAATTACCCTGTAGCTGCGTTATGTTGAAAGTTCAAATTGATCTGTTTTCATTGTGTCATTTCTTCAGGTATCTGAATGTAGTTGGCCAGTTAGACAAGCACCAAGTCTTCACAACCTCTATGCTGTATGTAAGAACATGCACAACTGGTTGCAACAGAACCCTAAAAATGTTTGTGTCATCCACTGTATGGTAAGTCAGGCAGTAAGTAACCACTTTTGAAAAATGTTTTACCAGAATCAGCTTGTTAATAGAAGAAGCATAAAAGTTGTGTGTGTGCATGTGTGTCTGTGAAAATAAGGTCCTTTATTTTGCTCCAGTGGGCAAAGGGTATAACCAGAGATGATTTAAGACTAATTTGAAGATTTATTTAAATCACAGCAGACAGTGAATTTCTACTATGATGAATTGCAATGATGAAACTGAAAAGAACAATCTGAGTTAAAGCATCAGATAAAACATAGCTATGCAAAACTATTCAGGATTAATGCTTTATGAAACACTATATTTACCCCTAATCTTCTACCATTTCTCTAAGTCAAGGCCATTGTGATTTATTCCTGATGATCTGGATTGGTTAGGGATAATGTTCTGTCAATGGATATTTTCTTGTACAGTGCATAATGCAGATTTGGCAGCGATGGCAATTTTCTATAGCCATCTAACTCAGCCGCATGGAGAGTCTCTAAACCAGATTCAGAAGTTGCCAGGAGGATGCAGTGATGGTGTACAGGCTCTGCCATGTCCAGATGGACACATGTATTTATTATTTATTATTAAATTTATATACCAGTCCATCTAACTACACAGCTACTCTGGGCGGTTTACAAACTGAACAGAAATCAAACCCATAAACAATAACATACAATATAATAGGTAAGCACAAATAAGTAAAAAATAGAAACTAATAAACAATGCAGTATTAATTTAGAAATGCTTACATCTACATGGAACTAAGTTTTAATTAGCTCCTATTGTTGGCCTAAGTATTGCCTTAAAGGCTAGATGGACCTTTTTATGGAAGTTGAGTCATGGCAACTGGATTTCTTTTTCTTGAGAGATAGAAATGTTTTGCTGCTCATCCAAGCAGCTTCATCAGTCTGAATGAAGCTAGTTACGAGTCCTCCATCTTATAGTCCGCTTTGACCTCTTCTCACCCTGGTCTGAAAAAAACTCATAAGATGAACAATGGCCTGAATAGGTGGTTTGAGAGATGGGTCAGGGAAGCCATTCATGTGAGCATTGAAAACTCATCTCTCAACAGAAGTGGGGGCCTCAGGCACAGTCTATGTGCTACTTATCAGGCTGTGCTTTCAACAATACCCAGATAAATCAAAAAGACTTCATCACCAAGGCCATATCTAATGACCCATACTTTATGGGTTTAAGCAACTTAGGCAATTGTTCACCCTAAGGCTAATGATACTTTTGTCTACCTAACAAGCCTATTCAGGCCATTGTTCATCTTATGAGCTTTTTTCAAACCAGGGTGACAAGAGGTCAAAGTGGACTATAAGATGGAGGACTCGCAACTAGCTTCATTCAGACTGATGAAGCTGTTTGGATGAACAGCAAAACATTTCTATCTCTCAAGAAAAAGAATTCCAGTTGCCATGACTCAACTTCTGATAAACTCACCTGGATGATTGAGAATCTTCACAGACATAGATGAGCCTTATTAAATCAGTGCAAATTGGCTCTGTACAGTGTCTCATTGCCCTGGAGCAGGTGGAAAAAAACCCACCAATGAGGACAGCATTTGTTATGCTTCTATGTCCACGGGCATGGGGTCATGAAGAGTCAATCACGACTGTAATGACACAACACACACATATGTTTTCCTTGCAGGCCCCTGTAGAAGAAGTAAGAGGTAGGTGGTGCAACATAGAGACTGGCTAACTATTTGTGGATGCTTAGATCCAAACACACACTCCTCCCATCTTGCCCCCTTATAGTACCCTTGAGAATGCTTCAGAGGCAGCCATTTCCAAGACAGCTGGCTCTAAACTACAGCTAGTCTAAATGTTGCACTGTCTGTCTCTTTCTTCCGTTTCTCCCTTGGTAGCACATAGGGGAGGGTGTGGAGGAGTCATTGCCTCAAAGAGCAAACCTGGGTCCCTCCCTCTGGAGGACTGGGTACTTTGGTGATTCTATAGAACAGTTCACACAGGCAACAAATAGCCCCCTCTGTATTGTGGGGAAGAGGAACCATGTTTGTCACTCTAGACTTCATAGCTTGAGGTAACAGCTTCACCTCGTGCTAAGGCCGACCCTGACATGTCTCATCTTTTGTGCCATTCCTTGATTGTTTTTTTAAAAATAAAAATCAACATAAACTGACTTATCAAAAAGTATTTTAGCCATCAGTTTTGACCTTAAGATAACACTGATTGTTGATTATCAACCCTAACCCGTGTACTGTATGTTTACCTCAGAAAAAAGTGCCTTAGAAGTTTCTGTGGCATTTCTGTTTTAGCTTGAAAGCTTCTGTACTCAGGGAGACTTGTTCAAATGACTTTGCATGATTTGGAAAGGGGGACAAGGTGATTAGAGATTAACATTTCCCTGATGGATACTCTTGCATTTATTTGACAGGATGGTCGTGTAGCATCAGCAGTCCTGGTCAGTGCAATGTTCTGTTTCTGCCATCTCTTCTCAAATCCAACTCCTGCCATTCAGTTGCTAAATTCAAAGAGGCAAGGAATTGTTCTCTGGCCATCCCACAGAAGGTAGGGCACAGATGCTTCCTGATTAACCAGAAGTCTAGTCATATGATTTCTATTTGAAGCACTTACAGTATTTATTTCTTTGGGGGTAAATTTTATTGAATTCTCAAAACTTTCAGACACTGGAATTAATGGGCCTACATTTCATTAAGCTATTGGCTAGTATTCTATTGCTGTTTGTGTAAGTTTTGCATTATTTGTCATTACTTGGTCTTCTTTTGTTCATAGAGTGTATATGGAATAAAGGTAAAATAAAAAAAAAGATAATTAGATTATTTCTGACCAGAAGCAGGGTTCTCTTTGAGATGCAGGGATGTGAGGCTAGGCTCATGAGTGAGACCCATTGAATTTATAATGCTGGATTCCAACATAAGTGTTCACCAAAGTATGATGTTTTTCATATTTTTGGGACTACAGCCCAAAGGAATTTCCTGTAGGAATTTTCCCAACCAGAAATTAGGTGTTTTTAATCACCCACAACTGAGGGAAAACAGACATGATGGGTTTGTTAAGCTCTGTGGGAACTGAAGGCATTAGAGGTTGGATAGCTTCCTAAGACATACCCAGTGTGGAACATAAAAGGCAGGGAGATTGCTAGGCCCCTAATAAGTTTACATTTTTTAAAAAACAGCATTCCTTTCCCACCATAGCAAGATTGCCTAATGAAAATATTAACATGGTGGCAAGCTGAACTAGCTGCAAGTACTGTATGTTGGTCATATAAAATAGAATTGAATTGTGTAGAACTGTCACATGAATAGATCCCTCTGACATTTTTATCTATTCCAGGTACATAGGATATATTTGTGATCTAGCAGCAGACAAGCCCATTCAGCCTCATTGCAAGCCTCTAACAATCAAATCAGTTCTCCTCAGTCCAGTACCTTGTTTCAACAAGCAAAGAAATGGTTGCCGGCCTTTCTGTGATATTCTTATTGGTGAAACTAGAATCTTTACCACCTCACAAGAATACGAAAGAATGAAGTACGTCCTACTGTAGTTACGTGGAGTGTTGTGTGAATGAACAGTAGCCCTGCTTTGGGAGGGGTGTGTGGTATCCATGTGAAAAGCAGCTGTTCCAAATGTTTGTGCTACTCCTTCAGCTTCAATGCCTGTTCATCCTGGTCATTGCCTGGTTCTCATTGGCCTGAAGAAGCCCTATGTGTATATAAGTTCTTTCATGGAAAATAGGACCTTTTCTATCATGGCAGGGTAGGAGGTTATGAGAGTATATCCACATGTACCATGGTTCTTATCCTATTAAAACCAGTCACACACCAGCTTTGAAATGCCAAAGTATATGTCTGTATTTGTATACTGAGTATAGATGGATACAAATGCTTGAGTAGGGCACTCTTTCAAATGTAATAACTGTCTACCAGCAATTCTATTTTCACAGAATGATAGAATAATGGAGTTGAAAGGGGCCTATAATACCATCAAGTATAACTCCCTTATCAATATGGGCATCTAAGTTAAAATATATCTGGCAGATGGCTGTCTAGTTTTCTCTTTAATGCTTCCAACGTTGGAGAGGTCACCACTCCAGAAGTAATTTATTCCATTTTTGTACTGCTAGGAAGTTCTTCTTGATATTCAGTTAAAATCTGCCTCCTTGTAACTTGAACCCTTTATTATATGATCTGAAGTCGAGAATAACTGCAAACAGATCCTGTATGACAACCTTTCAAGTATCAAGAGTGCTATCACTTCTCTCTTCACTTGTTTTTCCTTGGGGTTATACATACCCAGATCTTTTAGTCTTTCCTCACACAGACTGTTTCAAATAATGTTTGAATGCATTGACTGAATTCCTGTTGCACAGCATAGCAAGTTACACTAAATTAGTACCATTGAATCAGTGGGAATTCCATGAATCAATTCCATCATACGTTCCATTACTTCAATGGATCTATTCTAGTTGCAACTTATTACAACTAGAGTAGACCCATTTGAATCAATGGAACTTACAGAGGAGCTGGCTTGCCAAATCCTCACCGATTTAATGGGTCTACATTATTCTGACATAGTATGTTAAGCACCAAGATTTTATCTCTCTCTCTCTCTCTCTTTCTCTCTCTTCTTTTCCTTCCCTCCTTTCTCCCTCCATATGATTACCATATAGAAAGATAGATATGCATTCGAGCAGATGTGTTATGCATGGATGTGTATCTTGCATAGAAATTGGAATGTCAAGTACTATTTGATAATTGCACCAGCCTGTAGAAAAGTTAAACTGCACTATTTAGAATGCAAGTTGAAAACTGAAGGCAAGGCCATGAATACCTTTTATACTGCAACAAACATTTTTGGTTTTACAACAACCTAATTTAGGTGTATAGAATGCCAGTGTTTTGACTGGCTTATAATGTTTTGTTTTGTTATAGTGTACCTAGATGTGCAACTATAATAGTTTTATTCTATACTCCCTATGTAGATTATGCTTCAGGTCTTCTCATCAATGTTGCATCTTGCTTGATTTTTTTTTAGGGAGTTCCGTATACAAGAAGGAAAAGTTGTAATTCCATTAGGAGTCACCGTCCATGGTGATGTGGTTGTTTCCATCTATCATATGCGATCAACGATCGGTGGAAGGCTTCAAGCTAAAGTATGACTGATGTATTTCTTCAAACACAAAGTTAAACATGCATAATGGTCAGGTGACCCAAAGCACCTGCATGTTTTTGGATGTAATAATGGAACCTAAAAATCTTAGTCAGAGTATTGGTATTTTTTTTTTTTTTAGTAAAATAGAATCAATGCCATCTCCATCAAAACTTAGAAATCCAAAGGAATTGCAAGTAAAATGAGAAACTGCAAACTATGGAGCTGCAAAATGAGAAGCTGTAGGCATAACTACACATCAGGATTTGGGCCAATTTGTAGCACTAATTGTGACTCTTGTATGGTATATCTTTTGCCCAAGGTCAATGTGGAATGATGCCATAAACTTGGAGTGGTGGCAGATTTAAAAGAAAATATAAATGTTAAGTGAAATTGAAGAAGGAGTATAAGCAGAATAGGTCTGTCCGCTATTTTAGGTTTTTTAAATTAGTTCATATGTTTAATTGTTTTTATATCTTAGTATTTTGTCAGTCACCTAACAAGAACGGTTTTGTCAGTCACCTAACAAGAACGGTTAGGTCTAGAATAGACCCAGTTGTATCAATATACCTTAAATCATTCATTGTCAATTTTTAACTATGAGATACAACACTATATAATTAAAGAACATGTTTTCTTTTCACCTCTGATTTTCCAACTTGCAAATAAGAATTATTCATAAGTTGTTTTTAGTACTTATAGGCTAGAGTGAGTTAGAACAGATTGATTGGTTTTTGCATGTGATACATATGAAATCACTTGCAGCTTTCTTGAATTTCAAAATTCCGTGTTTAATATTTTCTTTTAGATGACAAACACACAAATATTCCAGATTCAGTTCCACACTGGATTCATAGCCCTAGGAACAACGTTGTTAAAATTTACTAAGTGAGTATTACAAAACAAAGAACAGTAATTCTGTGCTAAGTGATGCCTTGGATGCATCCATGAAGGCTGACTGTGTCACCCATAAATCCTGTATTAGCAAAAAGCACCAATTCTAATACATACCTTGAAAACGTGGGCGAACAAAAATAGTGTCTCCCAATTTTTCTTAATATACAGTAGCTGGCTTTTCAGCATAATGATTTCAATGATTTTATCTTGTGTCATTACTAAAGCAAGCCTTCTATGGCTGTACCCTACAGTAATCAATGGGGCTTTCCCCCTCTGTTCATGAACCTGCCTTATTTTCACTGCCTGTATTGTATTTAATATTTTAAATATTTTATAGCCTATAAATTTGAAAGCAGGTACTGTATTTTACATTTGTTCTTTTGGCTCTGCCAATAATTTGGAAGGATAATTTGGATAGATAGATAGATAGATAGATAGATAGATAGATAGATAGATAGATAGATAGATAGATAGATAGATAGATAGATAGATAGATAGATAGATAGAGTTATTGATTTATTGACTTATGGTGTGTTTTTCAGGTGTATGAAGTTACTTCTTTGTTAACACTAAACTCTGGCTCAGAATTTGATTTTAATAGGCCATCTTCACACTATCTATTTTTATCTTAATTTGAAGAACTTTCTGTCCATGTTTAGACCTGAACTGGATGCATGTGACTCGCCAGAAAAGTATCCCCAATTGTTTCATGTTCTGCTAGAGATAGAAATAGATTCTACTGATAGACAGACTGACCTAACTCCTCCATGGGAGAACTTCACAACGAAAGACATCAACCCAAGCATTCTTTTCTCATCACACCAGGAACACCAGGACACCCTTGCCCTGGCAGGTAAGACCCCCATTATTTTTGTTTAGAAATTTCAGCTTTTGTACAAATAGCAAGTTTTATCATTTTTGCATGCACTCATCTTTGGTTTGGTTTCACTTTGTACATCATAGGCAGAGGTTCTGGAGATTCACCACAAGACAACATAAAGACTGCCGGACAGGGGGCATTCTTGTCATCTCTCAGTTGGCAAGGTATATAAGTAACATCTTTGAAATTTCACCACCCATCTTCCTTTTTGGTCTTTGACCGTAAATAAATGTACTACTCCTACCATCCATCTTCTTTCCTTTGTCTTACATCTATCTTCAAGGGAGTTTCAAGAATGCTGTGTAGCAGAACATAAGCATTCTAGGTTCTACACAAAAGGACTGAATAGTATACACCTAGAATTCAATGAGTTTATCATTCTCTTCTTACTCAGACCGAGCTCTGATATCAGGCTAATTTTATTTTCCATCTTAGCATTTGAATGCAACATTTTTCTTTTTCCAGGTTTGAATTTTAGTTTTCCACTTGGTGTTGTGAGGATCCTTTAAATTACATGGATTGAGTGTAAACTTTCCTATTGTTGACATTGTTTGCCTTAGTTCAGAAAAAGCCCTTTCCTTCTCTGTCTGAGATTGGAAGGTCAACAAAGCAACCAGCTGATTCGGGACTTTTTAAATTTATCACTTAGACCAAAAGCTGGAGAGAAGCAGCTCTCACCCTAGCTCTGAGGACCGGGCAGCACTGGTGCATGAAGAGAGTGAGCAGTCAGATGATGAACTCTTATCCCTCTCTAGTCAACACAGTAGCACCAGCACTGATAAGATCCACGGGCCACCAAAGCACAGCAAGAAGCATCAAGAGCCACCAGCCCCACCACCTCCAGAGGAAGTGGATCTTTTAGGTTTGGATGGCAGTCCTATGACCAAGGATTTCTCAGCGCCGCCCACTGCACCACCTTCCAATTCCGATTTGCTGAGTGATCTTTTCGGGGTTGGCGGTACTGGAGAACCAAGCCAAGGGGGACAGACAGGAGTTGAGGATGTCTTTCAGATGGGAGGAACTGGGTCTGCTCATTCCACACCACGGCGGTCTGCAGTCTCAGCATCACCCTCTTTGTCCCCAAGAGTAGGAGAAGGTAATATAGATACAATGTATTTATTTATTTAAAATGTATTCTTTTCTATGCAGTTCCAAATAGGACTCACTCTCTGTGTTTGGAATCTCTTATTTGTTTAAAGGGTTTGCTTACAAAATCCACAAATCTTTATTCCTTGTTGCTTTTCTCATTTGGAATAGATTCATCTTAAGTTTAGTGATAAGTCAGCACTTACGTATATCCCGTCTGTTTTATGAGCCAACCTTAACTGGGAACTAGCAAATGAACTTAGTTTGTGGTTTTTAAATTGGAGTAACACCTGCCACTTGTAAGAACAGTGAACAGAAAAAGACCTTCTCTTCAGAGTCTATGAAAGATGCTTTTATGCTGTTTTGGGTGGTTTATTCTTTCCATCAATAGCAGCCTAGGTGTCCAGAGCATTAAGGGCACTATTTGAGGTGCAGGATAAATGCAGTGGGGTGAGTTCAGTTCCACAAGTTCCTTCTGTTTAAAGTTTTTAGGCTCTGGATGCTGTTTATAGGAGTGACAGGGGAGTCGACACCCTTGGCTACAGCCTGCCACAGGATTTTGTTTGGGCAGCTGAAGCAGGGAAGGAGTACTGTGCATTGCCAGGGTGTATGTAGATGAATATGCCTGTGTATGAGACAGGAGGGTCTACAATCCTCACACTTAAAGAGGCTTTCCCACGCCAAGATAATGCAAAATGGCTTCTTTTATTCTTTCTCATTGTCTTGAGTCATTCTTGGTTTCTGGAAAGAACAGTGAAATCAGACAGAACAGAAAGAACCACTTATTATTTACCTAGCTCAGATTTCACCCTGGAACTGAAGGGACAGTGCCACTTGTGTTCAGCTTAGCATGGATGGGGTCTTAATGGCCTGTTTACTTCTGATCATGATCGCAAGTGCCCTTGATTGGCACATGCCAATAGACATCTGTGCCTCCCCTCCCACCTCACTGCATCCATTTGAGACTGTTGTTTTCCTCACTCTTGCGGCCATCATGTGAAATTGTCCCACACTAAGCTGGGCAGCATGAACCACTGAGAAATGGCTCCTAATATGTTAAAAATAAGTTGTCACTGCTCACCATTCAAAGGAAATGTGTGGATAACTGAAATAAACACATGAAATTAACATCCCCCTGCATCTTTAATTTATGGATCCAAAGTAATACAGATTTTAAAGTTCTTGGTTGGTGTCAAAGTTTATTTCCCAATACTGTATTTAATTTAACCTAACAATTTTGTTCTTTTCTTTTTCCACATGTTTCCTCAGGCTTCTGTTGTCTCCCACATTTCTCTCCTCCTGGTCTCTAGTTCTTATTCTTGCTTCAGTCTTTTTAAACCCAAGCTTTGGAATAATTAGCTACAAATAACTATTGCAGTTTCTTGTGTGCACTGTGAAAGCCAAAAGTTACATAGAATTATATCATAAGCTGATAAGGAAGTATTACTTGAGGCCTTGTAACAGTAGTTAATTGTGTTTAAAACACACACTTACCAACATTCCATTTTGGAGGTTACTTAGTAGCTCTGTGTGTTCTGTAATTTTTTTCTAACTACTCTTACCCACTCCTTGTTTCCTAAACCTTTCTTCTGTCTAAAGGACCCTTAGCAATATTCAATAATGAAATGTTTAAGGGCATGAATCTGTGTGTGTGTGTCAGTGTGTGTGTGTGTGGGGGGGGGAAATCCCCACAGCTATGGTATATAATCAATAGTGAAAATGAGTAAGATTGTACCTAGTTAAGAGGGACAATAAAATGTTCGGGTGAAAAATAAAAGCAGCTTCTCACTGATAGCTGCAGCCTGTAAAAACATGTGATACCTCAATACTGTATCTGTTACTGCAAAACCTCTGGTTACAGGATTACCTGTCCTAATTAATTGTTTGGAGGTTTGGGTGAATAAATTAGAATTTAAACTTCTGTCTACAAACCCTCTGTTTAAGTGCAGTTGGAAGAAGTATCTTTTCAATTATTTTTGTCCCCACCCCGCCCCAGTAAGACTGTAAATGCATCATGCAGCTATATAAGTCTAAATTAAGAACTAAATTACCAGTAATAGTTCCTGACTTGAAAACATACATGCAAATTCACTCTCAATAATGTACAATTATGGGTGTGTGAGTTAAGTGCAGAAAAGTAAGCAATGAGAGACAGAGCAGCTGGGCATCTAAGGAATACAGCCTTGTCATGGGAAAACAAACAAACACCGGGTGATCATTTTTAAAACCAACAAGCCAAATATATTGTTCTTACAGCAACTGCCTTTGATCCATTTGGGAACAGTCCTAAGAAGGCTACCCCAGATCTCCTAGGCTCTTTTCTTAGTTCATCAAATGCTACCGCGGATCCCTTTCTTCAAGCAGGAAGAAGTCCTTCACCGACACTGCAAGGAGACCCTTTTAATATAGGTAGGAAAGATATCAAACATTTTCTTTTTGGGCTTGAATTATTATTTTCTTTTCTTTTTCTTTTTGGAGTTGGAGATTATTCCAGGGTTATGTGAAACAGTTTTTTTGCAATTTCTTAAACAACTTTGTAGACCACAAATATTAGTAGTAAGGTGTACTTTGCACCCTTTGAAGCTCATATTCATATGTCAGAGAGCTAAATCCAATTTTTAGCCCACCTAGAGAAGACCCAATGATTCAGTGGAACTTGCAGTAATGTTGATTTAACAAGTTCTATTCCTTTAGCTGGTCTACTTTACTTCCCCTCTTGAAGTTTAGTATTCAAAGAGCATTTGTATTTTGCATTAGGTTGCAAGCCACATGTATTATTACTATAAAGATAACAGGTCTGGAAAAGCCACATATACTAATTTCACGATAAAATTAGTATCTGTGTCAGTCTGTTACCTCACTGACACAAGGAAAAATGCATATTTTGCTTTTGGAGGAATATCTCTCAGCTTCTATTACTGCACAGTCCTATATATTCCAAATTTAAAAAACGAACTTCTTCACAGTAACACTCAGTAACCATGGCCTTCCCAAAATGTTTGAGTGACAACTTATGGAATTCTTTAGCTTTTAGACCAATAATATCTACCTTTAGATTAACTATTGTTAATTATTTTTAAAGACTTCTCCCCTATGAATATTGCCTTTGATTTTTAAAAAATATTTAATTCTGCTTCCACCTAAAGTATGTTAATAAACAGCGATGTTTTCCTTTAGGTCCTTCTAGCACACCCAGTGTTTCCATTCAACCAGATGTGTCCGGGGACTGGGAATGGCCTGGCAAATCAGGTTTGTCTCAGAACACTTTCTGATTTGTAGGAGATGTGTGGACCTTTTGGCTGGGAATTAGAGATGGGCACGAATAAAAAAAAATGGCATTTCGTTTGTCGTTTGGAGGGTCCGTTCCGGTTCGTTTCCGTTTTTCGCGAATTTTTTCAAAAAAATCATTTTTGTTTTCGTTCGTTTTGTTACCATTTTGTTACCATTTATTTCTTTTTTTGTGATTTTTTAAAGGATTTTAAGCAATTCACTCATATTGCAGTAACGGAAAAGAAATGCACGACAAAATTTCCAGTGTTTCTGTTCGTTTCGTTTCATTTTAGAGACAAAATTCGTTTGTCGTTTCGTACGTAACGAAACAAAAAAACAAAAATGGAAATGAAAAATTGTTCGTTTCATGCCCATCTCTACTGGGAATGTTTCCCACTAGTATTCACAGAGTCCCATTATAATCCTAGTTAATAACATACGCAGGTTCCTCCAAAGCCAGGATTAGTCTCTCATGGTAAAATGTTTCCTTTCCATAAATGTCCACTAGATGTGGATTATAGGCAGAGGCATAGCAAGGCTTTGGAGCGCCTGGAGGACAACTTTTGTTTTTGCACCCTCCCCCCCGTCACCCTCCCTGCATCACAACAGGGGTCCAATCCTGCATGCATGGTGCATGCGTGTACACGGATGGGTGTGTGTGTGTGTGTGTGTGTGTGTGTGGTACACCTCTCCTGAGTCTCGGGTGTCCTGAAGCAAGGCGAGGAAGAGGAAGAGGAGGAAGGTGCTGCAGCCACTGCGCTCCTCACATGCCTGCATGCCTGCCTGCTTCGCCGTTTGCCTGGCACGCCGGCGGCAGGGGTCGCATTGCCAAGCCTTACTCGTGGGAAAGGAGGACTGCTGGCGGGAGGGCAGATGGCTTCCTCCTCCAGCTCCCCCTCCAGATGCCCCCAGATTACTGCGACCTGGGGCAGATGCACCCGCCCAGATACGCCCTTGATTATAAGAACTGTTGTCCAAAGGATGGTGGGAGCCGATACCTTTGTTCTAAAATCTAAATGAAATAAACCCAAGAGGGTTTCTTTTTGCACTGCATACACACAATAGTAATTAGTGTTACCAAGAAGTTCTTACTTCAGGCTCATGCTGGCCACGAACCTGAACACATTCTGTAACACATTTTCGGTAGGAAGCAATGGGTGAATGCTTGTGTAGAATTACTAAAACTGCACAGGGCAGAGAACAGAGAATGCTTAGTTCAGGGATGGGACACCTGGGAATCCTATCCTTATATATAGGTGTCTTGAAAATCATCATTCTCAGCAGTCACTATTTATGTTAAAACCAGGTTCATTAAATGAAGAGACAATGTTTTCGGGTCAAACATATTGCTCTCCATAGGATCTTTTAGAGCAAAAAGGTTTGAGCAGCCAGAGATTTTGCAGAAATTTAAATGAAAAGTAAAATTATTATTTTCAAAATTTTACATGTTTGTTTATTTATTTATTTATTTATTTATTTATTTATTTATTTATTTATTTACAATATTTTAGCTGCCCCACTACCAGGTACTTAGATGTATCTAACAACTTGGCATTTTATTTAAGCTGCTGTTTAGATCTGCACCATTGTTAAAAGCCACTTCAGAGCAGATGAACAAAGTTACATTCTTTAGTATCTGTTAATTTGATAGCAAAATGTAATGAGTGAGCAGTCTAAGGTGTTCCCATTCATAAGATGTTTTGGCGAAAGTGATCTGGCTGGTTCTTTCCACACCACAACCTTTCCCATATGTTGAAAGCTAACCAGTGGATCCGTGCAATATGTGGCCACTGAGATTACAATTTTATAACCTTGCTTTTTCGCTTTTCAGGTGGTCTCAGTAAGGGAAGCAAATCAGCTGCTACCAGCCCTACAGGATCAGTGCACAGCACTCCTACGCATCAAGCCAAACCACAAAGCCTGGATCCTTTTGCTGACTTGGGGGCTCTTGGAGCAAATCTAGCAGGTGAGGTTCAATGCAGTAAACTGAGTGGAAAGACAGGTAACCAGCAGTGGATTTTACATTGGGCAATAAAAGGGAGACACCAGGAAAGGACTTTCCTAGCAAAGAGATTTGATACTGTCGGGTACTGTAGCTTGCCCAAGGCTAAAAGCACTCTTGACAAAAAGTCATACTTAGAGCTGAAAGCACGTTATAGAGACAGTGAATTGCTTGAAGCAATCTTCCTCATGTTTGTAAAATCAGGCTTCAAAGGAATCTTATGTTGAAGTTCTGAATACCAACTTTCCAACAATGGAATTTGATTTGCATAAACTTAGAGGTGAGAGAAATTCATTCTTTTGCACTCAAGCACTTTCATTATTTAAAAATTTCCCTCTTCCAGTCATTGAATGTCTCTAATATCCATTTCTGACCCAAATGTGTTCATTTTTATTCCTTTTTTTTTCAGTGATTTTTTTGCCCCCAGGAACCTGATTTCTACATTTTCTTATGCATTTGAGACAGGAATAAAACATCTGCTAAAACACTAATATTTTAGAGAACAGTACCTTTTTTTTACTGTAAGATTTCTCTATGACACTAGTGAATTTAAGCAGATAGATAAAGAATGGGACTTATTTATTTATTTATTTACTTGTTATATTTCTATCCAGCCCATCTTCCGAGCAGAACTCTGGGCGGCTACAATTACACAAGCAATAAAAAGTATTAAAAAAAGAAAGAAAAAACACATCAAGTGCTGATAAAATAAGCAGGGACGAAACCCTCCACGAAAGATGACACGGGCGGCACAAAAGAAAAGAAAGGGAAAGGAGGACTTTGTGATCTTATTTTAACTTCTAACTGATGGAAGACCATTCATTTAAATTATTTCATATGCATTGTTAGCACACAAGTCCATTTATTAAACAAATAAAGCTATTCTTAAATTAATGTGTACATACAGTGCAGGTGAAGTTCTCTGCTTTTGCTACTGAAGCAACCAGTAAGATCTACAATGGTGGTGAGATCATTCCTAGGAAAGGTTATCCTTTGATTGTTATTACAAGTGGTTCCCTGCCCTTTCGCAGTGCACATACTCGGGGTGCTGGCAAGCGTCGCGCGATGCCAAAAGGGCTTTTGACTGCGGAGCTGAGCGCTTGGCTCTGTGGCTGAGAGCCCTTTTTAAAGATCACCCGCCGCTTGCCCGCACCTCCCCGGGGGTGCGGGCAAGCGGCGTGCGAGGCCAAAGGGGTTTTCAGCCGCAAAGCTGAGTGTTCAGCTCCATGCCTGAGGTGCACAATGCCCAACGGGCTTTCTGCCGCAGAGCTGAGCGCTGGGCTCCACAGCCGAGAGCCCTTTTGGCAAATCGTGCACCACCCACCTGTACCTCACCAGGGGGTGTGGGCAAGCAGTGTGCGGTGGAAAAGAGGCTTTCAGCCGTGGAGCCAAGCGCTGGGCTCCGCAGCGGAGAACCCTTTTTAAACATTGCATGCTGCTTCCCCGCACCCCCTCGGGGTGCTGGCCAGCGGCACACAATGTTTAAAATTGTGCCCCCCAACCGACCTGTATCCGCATATCATGGATTTTCAGTGATTGTGGGTTGGGTGGGTCCCTACCCCCCACGATAGGCGGAGGCTTACTGTACTACTAGTTCCATCAATGAGAGCCGATGGATCTAGATATTCTCAAAACAGAAGTTCTTTCATTCTCAGATATCAGTAACTGAATGTATTCAACTGATAGTGTAAAGTGTGATATTTCAAGAGTATCAGGAATTTTTCAAGGGGTCCTGCACAGTTGTATACTAACATAGTCTGCATATGTCTCATACATAGCACAACAATGCACGTTGGACTGAGAACTTTAAAACAAGTTAATTTTAGGATTTGATGACTCTGTCTCCCCCACATTCTCTTGAAGACACTCAATGTGATCTTTCATATTTGTCCTTGAAATATGGGATCCAGTTGTTGTCACTGAAAATCAGTTACTGGTAATTAAAGCAAACAATGCAGGTTGGTTTGCTACATGTACTGTGCTGTTAATAAACACAGTCAAGGAATGAAATGGCTCAAATTAGGTAAATCATGAAGATGAATTAAAACAGAACGAAATATAGCCAAATCCTTTGGTTTATTATCCAGATTTTTTCATCTTTGTGAAAGTTGTTTTGTCCTTTCCTTAAAGGAAAAATAGGAAGGATGTTCCTATCTTTTCATTTCTTGGACCCTAATGTATCCCTTGCCAGTAGCAGCCTGAATTTCTCCACTGCTGTTTTCAGCCTCATCTGCCTAAATGCTGTGTTGTCTCCAGAATTAGGTATCTAGCTCCCCTCTGCTGGCTTTCTGAAGTTCTGCAGGGTCAATATGTGGAATGTGTTTGATGTCACGTAGCATGGCTTCTTGTGGTTCTTGCTGTATATATAAAGAAGTGTACTGGCATATGATACTCTCCAGTATGAGCAGTCTTTGGTGCAGCAATTTCAATGTATGCAATATAAGAAGCATACTTTTTGCCTGCTGGAGCTTCATTATTGTTATTTAAAATTATTTTTCATACATATACAGTATTGATTTCTTTGTTTATGGTTTCTGCTTGTACCCTGTATTTATGCTAATTTATTGTTGTTCACCGCCTTGAGTTGCTTTCACAAGCTGGCGGTATACAAATAATAAACAAAACTGAAACTAAACTAAAAACTAGATACAAAACTTGACACAAATACAAAATCTAGACACGGCTGAAATTCAGATTGCTCTGTGTGCTCACCAAAAGTGTTGCTTTTGTACCTGGAGATTTTTAGTTGCTTTAGATTTTGATTGGTTTCCTCTGCACAGCATTCCGTGCTACTCTAAAAGCTTCTCCAGCCTTCATGAAGAGAAGGAATTGAATTGTCTTGGCATACAACATGAAATCCATATGCACCTCTCCAAATTGTTATGTTGTTAAGTTGGAGCTATGTTCAACTATAGACTCCAGGTCTCCTTCTATTCATAATCAATACTTAATTGCTTTGATGTGATGTTTCAGGTTGTCCTTTTGCCAGCAAGCCCAGTACGCCTACAGGATTGGGTGGAGGTTTTCCTCCGATGGGATCACCCCAGAAACCGTCTCCTCAGTCAGTGGGTGGTGGCACATGGCAACAGGGCACGGGGTATTCCTGGACACAAACCCAGACCAAGCCCCAACAAAGCATGCCACATTCCTCACCGCAAAACCGGCCCAACTATAATGTGAGCTTCTCTTCAGCGCCCAGTGGCCAAAATGAACGTGGAAAAGGATCGGGGACTTCTGGTAAACCCACTTCTTTTAAAATTTTACAATGTTTTTTCCCCATAAAAGGGATGTGATGTTCAGTGTGACAAACGGGGGTGGGGGGATATTCCCAAGATGAAAAATCTCAGTCAGCAGATATTCTCGTTTTAGTATCAGAGACACCATCACAGAAAAGGGGCTGCTCCTGAAAAGAACAACAAAACATCTGCTAAAACACTAAGGCTGTCATGGAAACCTTTGCCCAAATATAACAACCTTCCCCTTTTCAGACACTCACGTTTCTAGGATCAAAGATCTTATGGCAGGGAAAAAGTTAGCACTCTCTCCTAAATGCAGGTGAGCTCCACATGCTTAAAACCTTTGATCCTCCAAATGTTTTTGAGCCACAGCCCCCACAGTCCTTTTTCATTGCCAATATAGACTCAGAATTATAGAACTTGTGGTCCAAAAGCCCTGCAGGAGTGAACGTCCCCCACCCCCTGCTTTATTTAAAGTATGACTGAACAGGGCTAGAATCTTTTGCTTCTTATCAGGTACTCTGAACATCTTAGCAAGTATTTTCAATAACTAATGAGAAGACACTTAACGTTTGCTTCTCACTGTTGGTGCGTTGAGTGAACAATTTGAATTGCTAGATGGATTTAAGTCCAAAGTGAACAAACAAAACTTCTAACATGCCCTTGAGAAATCCTGCTCTTGCAAAGTGAATTTTAAAAAGATTACATGTAAAGAAGCAAACTATGTATTACATGGGAGATATGACTGCATCCCCAGCTTGTCTTTCTCAGTGAGAAGTTTCCTGTGACATGGTACTTGGTTTATTACTCTGCTCCCTAGTGCAGAACTGCTAGAGAAACTATAAAACTCTTTCTTCCTTTGCCTGTTAAAGCTACATTGGTAAAATGGGTTTCTCTGATGATACATTCATTCTTGAACTGGATTTTATGTACTGCAAAGTTTGGGTACAAAATGGGATACTTTCTCTCTGTATCGAGAATAATTCTAACTCTCTGAATTTATTTATTTATATATATATTTATTTATCTGACTATTGGTCACCAAGATTCCAAACCCAAAGTATCTGCTGATTTTGAAGACCTTTTATCTGGACAAGGTTTTAATGCTCATAAAGACAGAAAGGGGCCCAGAACAATAGCAGAAATGCGGAAAGAAGAAATGGCCAAGGAGATGGATCCTGAGAGGTTAAAAGTAAGCTGCATATATAGGTATCTTATTATATAATTTAAGACATTTGCCTGGTTTGCTCTGAATGATGATGATGATGATGCCAGTTCCAGTCAATGCTGTACTTTGTCTTGTGGTTTGGGTTTGTATAGATCCTTGAATGGATTGAAGGAAAGGAGAGAAACATAAGAGCGTTGTTATCCACAATGCATACAGTGCTATGGGAAGGAGAAACAAAATGGAAACCAGTGAGCATGGCCGACCTTGTAACTCCGGAGCAAGTTAAGAAGGTTTATCGGAAAGCAGTACTTGTTGTTCATCCTGATAAAGTAAGTGATTATATTTATTAAATGAATCTGTTACTGAAGTAGTAAGTTAACTTATGGCTGGCATCAATATCTAGTTCTATATTTTCCTCTCAGGAATTGATCAAAAGGTCTTAGTCAGTGCTATATTCCACATAGAATGAACTCAGGACATCTGGGTGCCCAGACAAAAGACACCCCCCCATTCCATCAACAGAGGCTGACTGGACCAATTATTGAGGTGGACTTCCATAGGGCTGGGCTGGCAGCATTTCATCACACCTGATAGGAGTGAACTAGCTGACAGGTCAAAGGACCAGTCACGTGGCACACACCATTTTGCCTCCACTGTCTTGCCTCTGTTCCCCATGTCCTGCTTGAAGTGGCTGTCTCACTTGGTTTTTTTTTGTTTTTTTTTATGAAGGATGGTATTATTTTTGCTGGAGGAAAGCTGCACTACTGTTCAAACATAGCAGGGTTTGGTAGGTATGCTCTCAAGTACATCCATGAGTTACAGAAAATTCTGTAATTGAGTTAGAATTGGTGGGTGGATAGGGGTGTATGAGTGAGTGGCAAATTGATCTGGAGATAAAACACTGTAGAGTGTAGATTATACTAACGCAATTTATAATGCTCACATCATGATCAAAAACATATCCAGCTACCCAAAGTTAAATGCTGCAAAAATGCGTGGACAGATGACAAATATACATGACATTCCTTTTGACAAATAGGGCCTACATGTAGGCAGTCAAATTTGTGGTTTAGCTCATAGATAGGGTGAAAAGATAGTGGACTTTTCTGTGGACTTTTGCTTCTTACAGATTGGTATCAAAGGCTTGTGCTTCCCTCACAAGCTGTTCTGCAGTAAGTCTGAAATAAATCCAAACTCTGATGTGGAAAATGGAATCTTGAAGGTGGCTTAAATACATTGGACATATGTTTTCCTGTTTACATGGTAAGCTGCCTTGTTCTTGAAAGGCGGCTAAGGGCTATATTACATACAGTAATTATGCATCTCACTTCTCTCTCTTCTTCTAGGCTACAGGACAGCCATATGAACAATATGCAAAGATGATATTTATGGAGCTCAACGACGCCTGGTCCGAGTTTGAGAACCAAGGCCAAAAGCCTTTGTATTAGCCTAATTCCTCAGACATTGCTGTAGACCTGTGCTAGTGCTCGCATAGTTCCTTGCCACAAGATTTTCACAGCTGAACTGGTTATCTGGCTGGAAGTGTGAACAAGAGAAACTAGCCCTAATATTAAAACCTCTCCTTGTGGGAGGCCGTGATTTATAATTACAAAGCGGGAGCTCTCGAGATTAACCTATTAGCATTGTTTCAGGTTTAAACAGGGTAGGGTAAGGAGGCATTCGAGCGAAATGGGATTGTTTGTCTTGGAATGTGAAGTGGACAATGTTCTCTTCCTTTTGGACTCGGCACCATTAGGGACATGGCTTTGTCTTGAAAGTGTGTATCCAGGACAGACTTTCTCAGGATCAAGGGATGTTTGTTCAAATCCAGCTTTTTGTTGTACATTATCTGTCATAATAATTTGACCCTTCCATTACATCATGTAGTATGTTTTTCTTTTAATTTGACAGCTAGGCAACTGGTTGTTATCTCTGGCAACTTACTGCTGCCTTAAACATAGTACTGTATTTTATGTTTCAGACAGGCAGGTAACCAGATGGTCTACACTCATGTAGAATCTGGGGAGTGTCTTGAAATTATTGTGTTATGTAGCCAGAAGCCTGTTTGAAAGCAATGCCTGCATCAACAGAACAGAGCTGGCTGCTGAGCATTAGAACAAGTAAAAAATCCCAGCTACAGTAATGCCCTAACACCTATAATACCCTGGATCCTAAAACCAGGCAACTCTTTCCTTATCAAGTTATGTCCTTCTGAATTTATTCACACTTTATTTTAATGTAATCAAATATCCAGTGTTCCTAAAAGCATTTGTGAACACAAGCTAATGTTACTGCAGGCAATTAATGAAATTGTTCATTTAGTTTTATGAGCAAAACAACTATAATAATAATAAAAACAAAATTTAAACACTCCCCCACACACACACACTTACCTTAAAAAGATGCACTGGCCCTGTAAGCAATAACTTTCATATATTCACCTGGCGGTATCCATAAAGGTAAAATAAAAGTATACCCTGCCTCTTCTTCTCACAAAACTAATTTTACATACCACTTTGAAACATTTGTTTTGCAAGAATAAAATGTAAAGGCAGTTTTATTTACAGTTATTCTCTGAATGAAATCCAGCCTCACTGGCAGGAAATGGATTATTACATGTTCTTCCCCCCTTCTGCCAGCTGACATGAAGTCAGCATGCAGTAACAGTCATGTAAGAAGGGCTTGTTTTTAAGAAGTCCACTAAGATGAAGGTTGTAGGGTGGGGACTTTTAGAAACAACACCTTTTCCATATGCTGAAGGCACGGCAACACTCGAGTCCCATCACAGATTGGATCCCAATATACGCCCTGTATCCTTAGGGGGTTATTCAGTGGTAGATGCAGAAGCCACTGTGTCAGGGGCCTAGGCAGCAAATGGCCATTGGTATTTTTACTAGGCAGCTAGTGGAAGGGTTGAAGTTTCCACTTGCGTTCTTAAAGGAAGAAATCTCTAAGTGATGTGAAAATCTTTTGTCAAACTGATGTTTTTTTTTAAGACAATCTGTTTTTTTTTGTCCTCCTTTTCTAGTGGAAAACCCCTTTCTGCAGATGCAGCATGTCAACCAGCCTACATTTATTTATTTAAATGCCATCTTTTTTGTTGTGTTGATCCTTTATTTATTGCCATTTACTGCCAACGTGGAACAAAACACCAAGCTCTCCTTTTTATATATACAAAATATTAAGATGTTTCAACAACTATAACAAACTGGATGTTATTTATTAACATATTATGAAATGTTTTGATCAAGTATGTGCTTGTCTATTAAAAACATTTTGGAATGTGAATCTGTGACTTGTTTTTCTCTCAAGTTCACATCTGGAGATACTGTGTGAACCATGCTTATGAGGTACTGCATAAATAAATTTAATTACTTTAGCATACATTTTTGAAATTGCCAAACAGTCACTAGCTGTGTACATTAGACTTAACTGTGTTTTCTTAAGGCCTTGAATAATTCAGCTTTCACCAACTACAACATTTACCTATCATCTTGTTAACTACATTAATTATGAATCATCCTGTTAACTACATATCATCAACTTAAATACCACCTCTAGGGGGGTGTTTACAGAGCATGAAAATGAGACCTGCTATGTATCAAACCACTTGCCCACCCCCTTTTTAACTTTTAGAACACTTTAGTCAAATCTGATCATTACAGAACCACCTGATCAAAAATACAATTGCATTATTATTTTTGTTAATATACAATATACACAATGAACTGAAGTATGGCTGGTCTGAAAAAATATTAAAATAAGTGCAAATAATTCAGTCCATTTTATTCGTACTTTATCCTTCGTAGAGAAAGATAGGTTCAAGTGGTAAAACATTGCCATAATTTGAGGTAATTATTTTGCAGGCGTAAGGGGAATAATACTAGGATGGCTAAATCAAACTCATTTGCAAGCATATACACCCTCTAAACATAGTAGAACATTCCTTGCTACCAAGTTTTGCATATATACAAAGTGTGAATTCCAGTTTATAAACTAAAATGATTGTGTTGGATCTCTTTTAAAAGCCTTGAAAAGAGAATGCTCACACCAGATACAGAAAACTATCCCAGTAGTTATGGTATTTCTCTCCTTGTATTATGTCAGGTTTGTGCAAAATGCAGCCCTCCCCACAGCATTTCCCATCAAAATAAGGAAAATGCTAAAAGACTGACTGAAAAGTCCCCTTGCCTCTTTGGGAGACTGAGGGCAATTTTGCTATAATCTGAGGCGGTCTCAGGACCTCTTTCCCATGCCCTGTTTCTTTCCACATTGTTGGAGGGAGCCAGATGTTATGAATACCACTTTTTGTAAGGTTTTTTTTTTTTGAGGGCATTATATGTACAGGAGAGACTGTGAGGGCCCAGAAATGGGTGTTTACAGCATCTGGATGCAAAGCACATATTGCAGGTGCTGAACTAACCACAGTTTCCTGTTATCTGGAAGCACAGGGTACTAATGTTATTTTATGTTATTTTATGTTATTTTCATTATTTTTACTGTATTTTTGTTTATTTTATGTTTATTGTATGAATTATATGTTTTTTTTTTGCATTGTATTGTATTAATTGTTGTTAACTAACCAGAATGGCCTTGCTGCCAGATGAACAGTATAAAAATCCAATGAAAAATAGTAAATAAATCATCCTCTACTAGGAGCCATGGTGCATAGGGCTCATAGGAACTGCAGGCCAACCACATCTGGAGATCTGTACATTGGTCACCCTTGACCTAAAGTGAAAGTATATCAAAATGAATAAATGAATAAACAATCAAACAAACTAGAAGGCAAACAAGAATTTCTGCAATACACAGTATAGTAAAATGATAAGGTTTTACCCCTCTATTTCTAAAGTCCAATGATGAATTGGAAAAAACAACAAACCACCACCCTTCAGTGGAAGCATTTCTACTACAACTACCAATGTTATAATGTGTACAACACATTAGAGAAAACGGCGTTCAGATGGAAGTTTATATTTGTATCTAAATAACATAACTGCAGCTGTGCCCATTACAGAAGACCCTAGTGTTGCATAGCAGCCTCTTACAAGATTTGTGGCAGGGTCAACAGGAGAGCTAAAATCACAAGAAACTGAGCCACCCTTATCCTACGTAAATAAATTTGTGAACTGTATGACGTTTTAGGACCAAGGCCAAAAATTCACCCCCGTACTTACTCACTTGCAAAAACACAACCTGTGAGTGTTATGGTCGCTGGCATGGTTTATGCAGTGCCCACATACGTTACAAGACGATTCACTAAATTAAACTGTATAAAATATTTATTATCAGTGTTAAATACGAGATGCGGAACCCTGGTTTCCATCCTGCTAGCATCAGGGAGGTCGGACAGTTGCTATGAGGTCTTGCGGAGCTTGCGCCCTCGCGCTGACCCAGACGCGTAGCCCCGGCGCGCAAGCCCCCCGGGGGGCTCCTGATCTTGCTGGGTAAAGAAAGGGGATGGGAGGTCAAGGTTTGACGCTCACGACTCTGCAGCTGAAGGCGTCCAGCAATTACTTCAGTCCCGATGCCCAGGAGAGAGAGAGAGAGAGAGAGAGAGAGAGGTTGGACGGGATTTAAACATTTTGCAGTAAGATCTTTCCAGGGCAAAGCGCCTGACACAACCCACCGACTTCTGGCCAGGGATGCCTCGGCGCCGCCCTTGCGCTCGGCCGGGCACTCCGACGCCATAAAAAGCATTCCTGTTTTCTTTTATTTACTTTCTTCCCCTCCCTTTGGGCGAGGAAGCTCCATTTCCAGAGGGAAGGGGAAGGGTTAGGAGAGCACCACGTGAACAGAAGACGGAAGGCACCGTCTCCGTCTCCACCTCCTGTGCTTCGCAGTCCGGAAGGCCGCCCGAGTCGCTCCTCCAAAGAAAGAGGCATGGCGGGGATCAAAGGTACTGGACCCCCCCTTTTTTTGCTTCCCTTGGATCAACTGCTCAGTCCCCTCCCTCAGCCTGTCTTCTTTGATCCGGTCTGCTGTTGCTATGCCTACCGCAAGACCCCCTCCTTCGTCAAGATTCCGTGCCCCCTCCATCTCTTCTCTCGTTGCCTCTCTATGGCGTGTTTACATTGTGGGCCATCGAATCAATTCTGACTTCTGGCGACCCTTTCCAGGGTTGTTTAGGTAGAGAACACCCAGAAGTGGTTTACTACAGTATTCCTTTCTTCTGGGGTTGCTCTGGGGCTTTGTAGCTTGCCCAAGACCACACAGTCTGCTTCCACTCACAAGAGGTGCATTAGGCAATCGAACTTCCAACCATGGAGCTATCCAGCATTAATCTCTTCTGTGCTCCTCTGCTAGGTTGTTCAGACTAAATACCTTGGTTGGAGTGTGGCTTGGATACACCCCTGGGAGGCTCTGTCCTGCCCTGGGCATTCAGACCTACAAGAGGGCAGGGCTCCTTCCTTGGTGGTCATGGCGTAGAACTGGAAATACTGGTAGGCACAGCTGCTAGTCACTAAGGCAGGGCAAAAATGTAAATGCAGACACACTGCATCATAGTTTCTGAAACAGACCGTACTAAAGGGGCACTCGAACCAAGCAGCTCACTTTGTGTCTGTCACAGTGAACTGAAGGTGGCTTAAATGGCTCTCCTCACTTTATCCCCCACCCCATCCTGTGGTGTACCTCAGGGTGAAAGTGTGAATTTTATACCTTAGTGGGGATTTGAACCCAAGTCTTGCATTTCAAGATTGTAGCACTAATTTCTGCAACCTACTGACCCCCAGTAGTTCTCTTTGGTTTCTACCAAAAGCAAGATGTCACAACCTTTATAAATGTTTTGAGGTATAAAGTGTTTTGTAGTAACCTTGTCATCTGTGCAGAGGATGATACTTGATTTAAAATGGCCTTGTTGGCTGTGCTATGTCCTGAGTTAAAATGAAAGGGCTCAAGAAAACAGTTCAAGATGTTTTCATGTAGAAGGTTCTAAATTGTGCTTCCTGATTAGGCTTTTTTGCTGAGCGGAGGCGGTATCTCATTCATGGAATTTTGTAACTGGTCCAAATAATGAAGGGTACAACATGTACACAAATTGTGTTCTGTCCTTTTCTTTCATCTCTTCCCCCTTGTAACCAGAATTTAAATGCAAAAGGTATACAGAATTTTCTGATAGGATAGCCATGTTAGTCTTTTCAAGAATTTCAGGCAAAAATCAAAGAAAAGCAAAACAAAACAAAACAAAGACACAAACATGTGGCTCCTTAAAGACTAACTTTCATATTTTAATGTGACGTTTCGTGCACATGTGCACTTCTTCAAGACATAGCAGCAGAATGAGGTGTGTGATATAATATGAGATGAGATATAAATTTCATACCCAGATGTCATTGGCTGCAACATATAGAGTTGGGGGGGTGGATAGGGAAGTACTGTACCTGGAAGCAATCATGGATCTATAGATGTTGAGAACAACATAGAAGTGTACCTGTCAAAACATTTACTATATTTGGAGACTATGAACTTAAATTAAAATCTCATTGTGTTGCAATATGTGGATTTAATTGTAGAACATTGATGAAATGTCAGTAGCTACATAATTTTTTACAGATAAATTTGCTTCACAAATTAATGATTTAATTCCTTTTGTTTTGGCTTGTACAGCCTTGGTTGGCTTATCATTCACCGGAGTTATTGGTCTGACATTTTTGATGCTGGGATGCGCACTTGAACATTATGGGTAGGACTTATGTTAATTTGATGTATATATCTCCATGCCATGTTATCATTCTTATTTAAATTAAGTTTTCTTTGAATAAAATGAAATACTGTTTGAATGCTTTTAAAATTTTAAAGCCTACATTTGGTTCTTGAGATAGAATTGACTGCCATTAGATACAGTTATGGGAGAAAAGTGGAACAGTGAATCTGGGTGACTTGGCAGAAGTTTTCCAAAGAACTGAGTGTTGAGGAATTAGAGCAAAGCAGCACAGTGGAATGCCAGAAGGTTCAGATACTGTAGCAAAATATGAGCTATATAACGTGGAGCCAATGCCTGGGTGTTAATAGGCTGTTGACATTTAGTTGTGCAAGATGAAAGCCAGTGAAACTTTGTTGAATCTAGTTAATTTGAGTCACATTGCACAGGTTACTTAGATCTGACTGGGTGACAATAGCCAATGCAATTTGATATGTATATATAATAACACGGAACACCATTGTATTTGTTAAGGGTTTCCTGTTGTATTCCTGCTCTGGAGCTTTTCCCAGGAGTCTCAAAAACCTGCAGATTTTTTTAACCATTTTGGTTTGCCTAATACAGGTTCTACCAGAATGTCAGCCATGGGTGACTAGTCCTTGTGCTTCTTTTGAGAGCTTGGGTTTTGATATTAATATCTGCTACTCAAAAGAAAAAAAATGTGGGGAGCCCCCGTGTTTGAAGAACTCCCTTATTCCATTTCCCCCCCCTGACTACTTAATTTGGCTACTGCACCTTAACTAATCAAATGTGATATACTGTTTGCCACATGTCTATTGATATGTCATTTAGTGCAACAGTATCAAGTTTATCGGTGTCTTTCAGTTATTAGACTTAATTGGCTGTTGAGTTTGCACCATGTGCTCAAAACTTCAGTATTTTAATGCAAGCTGTCCCTCCTTGGTGACTGAACCTGTTGACTTTTAAGGTGTTCTTTAATAGTGAGTCACATTTCTGTTTTGTTATACTTGCTCAGATTTTTTTTTAAAAAAATGGATTAAGCAGTGTATAGACATAATAGCATAATTATATTGTAGTTAATGTAGAAATTTTACAGAAAGCAGGAGCTGGGAGAGGCAGACAAAAAGATAAGGGAGAAGTGGCAGCAGGGATGGAAAACAAGGCAGTAATGGTGGTAAAAGTATGAAGGCATGTGGTAAAGGTGGATAGTAGTCTCCATGCAGCACCCAGCATCCAGTCTTTCAGAGGTTTCCTGATCTGACACCAGCTCTCTCTATTTTGTCTCTGAAACAAGGTATGTCTGGGGAAGCTTATTTACCTGTGGTTTAACTATTCTATATATGCAGCCACCTTGTAAATAGTGACCAAAATCCTGTTGCTCAACCACACGCGTGCAACTTGAGGTTGTGCCCACAGCAGTTGGGCTAGCACCAACGTGGGAAAACGATCCCCAAAACACTTCTGCTGGTGTATTGCAGTTAGTTGTGCCAGAGATGAGTGACTGATTGTGCAACTGCCTGGCACAACTCCTTGCTGCTGGGTGTAATGCTGCCAGGGTAACTTTGTGTTGTGCTGGCGAAAAATATTTCAACCAATGTGTAAATTTCATATATGCCTTGTTTGAAAGACCAGTTGCTGTGAACCAAGTTCATGCCATTGAAATTTTGTGGTAGGAGGTACTGCTCAGTATGCAGCTGATCTACCCACCTTATTTTTGTTGTAATTTGGAATATTACATCCATGCATATTGTTTGTTTGTGTTTGTTTCTCTATAATTTCAATGATAGACTATGCATAAAAATAATTTTTAAACCATCTTAATTCTTGCATTTGTACTTGTCATTCTACAGGGTCTACTGGCCGCTATTTGTCTTGATATTTTACTTCATAAGTCCCATTCCTCACTTTATTGCAAAAAGAGTAAGTGATGATACGGATGCTGCAAGCAGTGCCTGCAAGGAATTGGCCTATTTCTTCACAACAGGAATCGTGGTTTCTGCTTTTGGATTTCCTATCATTCTTGCACGTGTGAATGTGGTAAGATCTCATAGCAAAATTAAGAAATTTGATTATTGTGTCCTTGACAGTTTTGGTTTTTTTTTTTTTTTTATTCAGGCATAAAGCTACATTATCATGCAGGTAGATAATGAATATTGTAGATGCAAATGGGTAATCTAGCTAATATGTGTACAAGTAATAATGCAACTGAAACATAGGTATATACAATGGTACCTTGACTTAGAGTTGCATCAACAACCGAATAATTCAACTTACAAACACTGCTCTGTGCTCCGCATGACAGCTGACTTTGACAGGTCCGACCTATCAAAGTCACCTGTTGTGTGGAGCACATGGCAGTGTTTGCTGCCCATTGCCACCTCCTCCTCCTTGTTTGCTTCAATCTCTGCAAAAGAGATTGAAGCAACCAAGAAGGAAGAGTTGGGTCATCGCGCCTCCTTTTCAAACTGCTCGGCGTGGCTGAAGTTGCATCATTCCCAGGGAACGATGCAACATCAGGCAGCCCAGGCACATTGCAAGGGAAGTGCTTACCTTGCAAGGTGCCCAGGCTGGGTGAGGATTGCGGGGACCATTGATCTTCACACAGCCTGGGAGGCTTGCAAGGCAAGTGATGATGGCAATCCGCTGCTGCCGTTTGCCTTCCAAACTTCCCGGGCTGGGGGAACATGCATCTGCCCCAGGAGACGCCTGGGATGAATGCATCTTCCTGCAGCCCTGGCACCTTGGAAGAAAAGCACTTGCCTCCAAGTGAGCACTTACCCAGGGGCAAACTCTTCCCTTCCAAGGTGTTGGGGCAGCCTTTGGCTGCTTTCCACTTTCGCGCCAGATAGATGACTTTTACAGGTCGAACCTGTCAAAGTCATCTGTCTGGTCGGAAAGCGGAAGGCTGACCTTGATTGAGGGAGAAGCCTGGGGCAGTCGAAGGCTGCTCAACACAACCCCCCTAGCTGATTTTGACAGGTCGGACCTTTCAAAGTCAGCTGTCTGGTGGGAAAACAGAAAGCATCCTTCTGCTGCCCTTGATTGAGGGGGGTTGGAACAGCCTTCCCATAGGAATGCATTGAAAACCTATTAATCCATTCCCTTCAGAAGGGATTGATTGATTTTCAATGCATTCCTAAAGGAAACCACTGCTCAACTTACGAATTGTTCAATTTCCTAAGTGTTAGGCGACGCCCAAAGTGAGAATTCAGCTCTTTACAAAACTTTGTCAGTCCACTGCAGGACAATGAGAAGCACTACATGCTCAAATGATGGATATCTGAAATCACTCATTTTATTTTTATTTTTTAACAATAAGAGTTCATGGCTGCTTTCGGATGGGTTGTCCTCAAAGGCACCCTATACACATTTTAAGTAAATCATTAATGATGTATACAGTACATAGAACATAAGAACATAAGAAGAGCCATGCTGGATCAGGCCAAAGGCCCATTGAGTCCAGCTTCCTGTATCTCACAGTGGCCCCACCAAATGCCTCTGGGAGTGCATGAGACTAGATAGCTGTCTCCTGCTACCACTCCCCTGTATCTGGCCCTTGAAGTACCCCAGTTTTAAGCCTGGAGATTACACATCTCCATCATGGTTTGCGACCTTGATGGACTTTCCCTACAGGAATCTATCCAATCCCCTTTTGAAGGCATCCAGGCTAGATGCCATCACCACATCCTGTGGTAGGGAGTTCCACAGATTAACAACATGCTGGATAAAAAAAGATCTTGACTTCTGGTTGATCTCTTCTGAATTATTTTTAAAATTTTGACTGGCTGTTCCAAATACTTTTTTCAAGCCTTCCTTGCTGTCCCAGGCAGCAGGATGAAGTAAATGTAGCTGATTACTATGTGTGTTGTTTTCCTTACAATTCACTGTTGCTGGTTTGAGTATCAATAAGTGGTTTGACGATCTGGTAGCAGGGCCAGAAGATAGGTGTTCAATTCCCTGCTGTACCTCTTTGTTAGGGGCTGGACTCGATTCATAGGGTCACTTCTAGATTTGCAGTTCAAATGTTGTTATTTATTTATTTATTTATTTATTTATTTATTTATTTATTTATTTGATGGTTCTGTTGTATTTATTTATCTGGTCATTCCAAGCAATATACATTTTTCATTAAAAAAATTAAAAAGCATTGCTTTATCTGTTTTAATTAATGCATTTGAGCCTGCCTTGATGCATGGTATTTTGTTACAATGGTCCCTTGCAAAGACTTATTTATATATTTGTCACATTTAGTTCTAATAGTCTCTCTGGGTTCTTTCTTTCCAGCTTTTTAGCAGAGGTTCTTGCAATTTATGGTATCTACATGATTTCCTAGCTGAAGGTCTTGATTTATATCTTTCTATTTTTTTCTTTTATGAAGAATGGAGCAGAAGAATCAATATTGCACTCTTACCACTAGAGAGAGCTCTTACTCTGTCTTTAATATAACGAAAAGCA
>JAHTLZ010000129.1:36956145-36972901 GCA_023846285.1 Phrynocephalus versicolor | reverse complement strand
GGGGGGGAAGAAAACTTAGCAAGGCTGAACCCTCCTCACTGCACGCTGGATGCCCTCTGGAGGAGTAGGGTGGGGATTTAGAGGACCCGCCTGGCCAACCGGAAGTTTTGAACTTCCTGCTCAAACTTCCGATCTGCTGCCTGGGACCCGCGCAGGAAGAACAAAGGCTGATTGGCCAGGTGGGTGCTCTAAATCCCCACCCCACACCTCCAGAGGGTAGTTGGCATGCTGCAGCAGCAACAAGGAGGAAGAAGAAAACTTACCATGCTGGCATCAGCAGCAAAGAGTGTGGCTGGCTGGCATCAGTGTCGTTAAGTTTTCTTTCTTTTTTCCCTCTCTTCGCTGCTGGGCTCAGACCTCGCCTGCACCCTGATCATCAGTTGCAGACAACTGAATCAGCAATTAATGAATCAGTGGATGTGGGGGCTATATTATAAATTGAAGTGTGAAAGACAAAGGAGAAGAGGTGGCCAAACCAGGACACTGGTGCAAGCCTGATTAAGTGCATCCTGAGCCATGAAAGCTTGCAGATTGGATGAATTTTTGAGTCTATAAAGATATCACCTACTGCATTTGTATTGTATAATGACCACATAGGTCTCTTTTATTTCAATAGATTTTAAATGTTCACTTGGCACTTCCCAGGTTTCAGAAAACAGGGATTTCATGAAATGAAACTTGTTCTCAATGTTTACATGTGCTCACTATACAGTGGATGTATTTAAAAATATAGTCATTTTGTGCTGAAGATGAAGTGTGATGAATATAAATGTTACAAAACGTAAATAAAGAGACTGAGATTTTCTTTTGTGTCAAAATGCATTGGATTGAAAATGATCCTATCCCAATCATTATTCTTTTCTTGGATGTTGATGTTCCAGAGGCTTACGGGAGAGCACATTTTATGTTGCAGCGATGCATCCTAAAACATTAGGAATAATGTTTGAATTCAGATTCATTCCTTAAACAAGTATTTCATTCATAACTGTAAATTACTGGAAATCGTATTGGAATCTCCCTGCTCTAGCCAAATCCAGTCCTTGTTGGATTGTGGCAGGCAAACCGTATTTGAAGGCTGGGGGAAAAGGGGACCAGGCCTTCCATGTCTCTGCTTTGAGAAAACCCTAATGAGTTGCCTACAAATGATTCTTCATGGTAATTTGTAATGCAGCTACTGCTGAGCATGGAAACGGTCTCAGAACATCTTGTCAGTTTTTCATTATTTCCTTTCTTTGACCAGTTTTATCAAGAACAAATAATCGTTTCCGATATCAAATTGTTTTAGCAAAGTCTTCAATGACGTATGCAATTGCTGCTAATTTAATGGCTGTGAATTACTTTACTTTGCTTAGTACTCCAAATGTTGCTTTTGGGCCTTTTAGCAAGGATCAAGTGCAGCACTCAGAATTTGCTGTTTGATCTCTAAGCACTTTTAGCATGCTGATGTGATATTTCCTTGTGCCTCTTGAATGCTCAAAATGACGTATATATTATGTTCGCTAATGGAATTTCTTTTTTAAAAATTTTGTGTTTCAGATAAAGTGGGGAGCTTGTGCCCTTGTGCTGGCTGGCAACGCAGTCATTTTCCTTACCGTTTTAGGCTTTTTTCTGATGTTCGGCAGAGGAGATGATTTTGCCTGGGAACAGTGGTAAACTTCAGAATGATACAGATCTGCGCTCTGTAACTTGCATAGACTTTACTATTGTACAGACCTTATAGTGCCATTTTAATGTATACAATAATACCTTGGTTCAAAAGTAACTTGGTTTAAGAGTGTTTTGCAAGACAAGCAAACATCTTCTAAATTTTGCCTTAATCAACTAGCAATGTCTTGCAATACCAGCACCTCGAGCAGGTCAGATTATCACAAGTGAGTCAATGGTGGCTCTCTCTTCCGCAGTCAGGTACCTAAGCCATGGTGTGGACGTGGACTTCTAGCCACCTTCTTTTGTGAGTTTTGGCACTTTATGTGTATGGTATGTGGTCTGTGGGACCCCAGAATGAATCATCTGAGTTTCCATTATTTGTTATGGGGAAATTTGCTATGACATAAGAGTGTTTAGGTTTACAAGCGTGTTTCTGGAACAGATTATGCCAGTAAACCAAGGTATTACTGTATATACAATGTATATATGTGGATATGTTAACCTATATTAAGTGCAAACATATATAGCCATAGTTTTTTGCTGTTTAGAAAAATCTTAAGATTTTGATCTGCAACCACTGACATGGGGTTTATCTGCATTTTAAAAGCAAGCATATTTGCATAGTGTGGAATCGGCAGTCTGTACCAGTCTGGGGGCTACACCCACCCCATTCCTGGACCTTGGAGGACCACCACTATGATTCCATATCTTTTTTTCCTTATATTTTTAATGGGGGAAAAACCATGTTTCAAAAGAGATATAGGGGAGATTCAGAAGTGGTGTTTTTGTTATGCGTTATCAATATGGAACCAATGCATAGCAACCTTTACAGGGGTTTCAAGGGAAGAGAGATGTTTAAAGTATGGTTTTCCCAGTTCTTTCCCCCAGAGAATATCCCCAGCCAAGCAGGGATCCTGTCCCGGGACTCCTGACTCCTAGTCTGTCACTTTGTCCACTACACCACATGGAGTACTCTTAATAATGCTATCCATGTCTTAAATGGGTTTGAAATGAGGAGATCTCTTTAAAATATGCCAAAATTGGACCCACACCTCAAGGGGACATATTGAACCCTCTCTGCTTTTTGTTTTTTCCTCCAGAAGAAAGTCATTGGGTGCTGTAGGGAGCAAGGCCACCTTTGGGTCTCTGTGGCCTGCAAGTGGCTTATATGCAGCAACAAGAGTCACAGTTTGGTCTCTGCTGGTTTAGTGGGGTGCATGCAGCTTGCTGCAGTGCGTAAGGATCTTTGAACTGTAGCTGCAGCTTGATAGGTTGGGACAGTCTTGCCATCTAGGGCAGAGATTTAGCCATTGAGCTTTCTTCTGCAGTCTTGTGTGTAGCGTATCATCACCTACTGCTTTTGTTTTTGGAACAGCAGTGCAGCAAAAGGTATTGAAGGCATTTGAAAATAAAGGGTGATTGTGCCAAGGAGCTATTCCCTAGAAAGCTTTTTGTTCTGGCCACATTACAAGAATATTGGGATCATAAATGTATAATTATTACAGCAGACTGTCTTCCCAAAATATATGTGCATTGACGGTGGTACAGAAATTACTTGTCATAGACCTTGATTTAGGAAGAAAACCAAAACAACCATCTTGCTGCAGGGTTGTATGGAATAATCCTGTAGGTGCCTTTTACAATTTGCATCTCATGTACAGTAATTCCTTGGTTTAAAAACTGTTTGCAAGACAAGCAAACATTTCTTCTAAATTTTGCCTTGATCAACCAGCAGTGTCTTGCAATGCGAGCACTGGAACAGGTCATATGATCACAAGCGAGCCCATGGTCTCTCTCTCTCTCCCCCTGCTGGATTATGGATCTTTATCCCTTACTTCACGAAACACATGGCTTCGAACTGAAAGTGCCTTCGGTTTGAATGCGGTTGCGGTCATGTGACTTCCATTCGTTTCCACCCCTCTTTCAGTGTACTCACGTGAAGCATTTCTGGGTGCGAATCGATGGCAACCTCACGACCTCCATTCACATTGTTGTGCCACTTTTAAAACATTGGTAAACCACTAATTATTTATGCCTCGATGGCGGCGGCTGGGCTGGGGCTGGGGCTCGCCTGCTCCATGCTCCCCGCTCCCTCTGCCGAGGGGTGGCCGTATAAGAGAGGCAGAGAAGCCAGCCAGCCAGGCGGGGGAAGGAAGAGGAGGAGGAGGAGGAGGAGGAGGAGAGGTGGCGGCAGAGGCAGAGGCAGCGGCGGGCGGACAGAGGGACGGACGGACGGACGGACGGACGCGCGTTGGGGACCGCAGCTTGCGGAAGCCTCTTGCGCTGGATCGCGCCCATCCCCGATCGCAACCAACCCTTGATCTTCTTCTTCCTTCTTCTTCTTCTTCTCTCCCACCGCCTCCCTTGCAATGCTTGAGCGATTGGGGTGGCCGAGGGTACTAGGAAATCAATGGAAAAAAACAGCGAAACATTGACGCATTGATGTATCGACGGATCAGGAGTGGTATTAAAAAAAAATTAATAAAAAAACGAGGCCACACGCCCCTCTTGGGAGCGAACCGGATGCGAAGCTAAAAGATTCCCGGGCTCTGGCAGGGGCACCACTCGCCCCGGTTGGAGCACGGTTAAGGGGGCGTGGTCGGGGTGGCATCGCAGCCAAAAAGGAGGGGCGTGCGGACTGAAATGATCGATTCGCACAGAAAGGAGGGGTTGCCGCGAAGCGAGCGGTTCGTGAAGTAACGGCCATTGTCACAATGTTCCATCTCAGGTAGGCCTGAAAAGCAGGCAGAGGAGAGAGGAATGGAGGTTTCCATTGCACCAGCCAGGAATGTTTTCACAGGGGAGTGCAAGTTAGGGTTTTATTTATATTTATATTTGTTTTCAACATCCTTTTTTATTTTCCAAACCATTTCTAGTCATGGGGCAGCTGGTCAAGTGTTTATATGGCGGAAAATGGCATTTTATTGTTGTCACATTAAAAACACAGAGTAAAATCCAGTTGTTTGTCTCAAGCAGAGCAGGTTCCACAGCAAGGTATCTAAACCATGGTGTGGACTTGGACTTCTAGCCACCTTTTATGAGTTTTGGCATTTTGTGTATACAGTATGTGGTCTGTGGGACCCCAGAAGGCGTCATCTGAGTTTCCATTATTTCTTATGGGGAAATTTGCTTTGATATAAGAGTGTTTTGTAGGGATAGGCACGAAATGAAAAAACAAAACACTGTTTTGTCCTTTCGTTAGCTAACAAAACAAAACAAAACAGGGAAGCAGTGCTTTTGTTAGTAATGAAATGCAACAGTGGTTCCCCCCCCCTCCGGTTTAAAATGATCCAATTTGTTTCACTGGAAAACGGCTCCCCTGAGACCTAGAGGCACCAAATGCCTCTAGGAGCCAGGGGACCTGTTTTATAGAGTAACAAATTGGTTCATTACTGTTTCATTTTGTATGATTTTTTTTTAAAAAAACTCATTTCTTAAAGAAACAAAATGAATCATGGGGGAAACAAAACAAAACAAAACACCATTTTTATTTTCGTGCCCATCCCTTATGTTTTGGCTTACTGGTGTGTTTTAGGAACAAATTATACTCATAACCAAGGTATTACTGTATACAGAAACTATATCCAGGCATTTAGCAAAGGTTTGATCTGCACATGTGGGGGCAGGAAATTCTGGCCTTTCATGATGGTAACAGTCAGAAGAGGAAAACTCTACTAGGGACCAAACCTCTCCGCGTGACCGAAGGAAGTAGAAAATGAGAGTTCCTGGTCGTGTAGCACTTTGTCCACTTACAGCCAAAGCTTCCATTTTCAGATTCTTGCTCATGGTATGAAGAAAGTGAGAGGGAAGTGTTGAGACAAAGCTCCCTGCTTCTCATATGTTCCGATTCTGAATGTTTGAACAGGGCTTGGGTCTTGCCCCATCCTCAGACCAGTCAACAGTGCAACAGAGGAATGAATGGCCTTCACTGAGCTTACCCATCCCTTATACAAACCTCAATGTCTGCTTTGCTTGAACTTTGCTTTATTAATTTTTAATCTTTAAATGTGCTACAAGTTATGCTTGGTACAGAGGTAGAAAGAGGAAAGCTGCAGTTCTGTGCACACATACCTGGGAATAAGCTCCACCAATTAAATGTTTTAAGTGAACGTGTATTCAGAAGTTGCCTGGTAAGAAGGAATGAGAGCACGTGTTTTCTCTTGGTTCATGTCAAAGCCTGTGTATTCCACAGAACTGGGAAACCCTACGTTTGGACTACAACCCCTGGAATCTCCTGATTGGAAAATTCTGAAGGCTATAGTCTAAAAGGAAGTTTTTCAGGTTCTGGTTTTCTGCCATATCAAACCCACAGAGTTTTGAGGCGTTAGATACTAGAATTAGTGATGATGGGAATTGATAATGTGGACATTCTAGCAGGAATCAAATGAATGTATTAATCTTTAATTTGAAAGCAGACACTATTTTATAGGTAAGGTAAAGTCAAACTTTTTTGGGGGGAAAATCCAATTTGACTGGTTTCCTGCTTGCAAAGTGATTATTAGCTTTTCCCTGGGGTTAAAAACTTTCCATCATCTTGATGCTGGCCCACTCCAAGGTGGCCATCCTATCACATCCTCTGAACATTCATTTACTTCTGTATTTTTTCATTACATGGTTGTAAACTTATTTCCAAGTGCCTTATATCTGAGATTACTCTGATCCATAGGAGGCATGTGGTTAATACAGTCTGTGATTTTGCCATCTGATGGTGTGAAACAGTTGTTTTGCCTTCTTGGGTGCCTAGCCTGTTCTATGATTCCTATAAAATATATGAAATGTTGTTATTTTTGTAAACTATATA
Source organism: Phrynocephalus versicolor (assembly GCA_023846285.1). Classification (NCBI taxonomy): domain Eukaryota; kingdom Metazoa; phylum Chordata; class Lepidosauria; order Squamata; family Agamidae; genus Phrynocephalus; species Phrynocephalus versicolor. Next base: position 36,966,453 of record JAHTLZ010000129.1, on the reverse strand, counting down.
ATTGAAATACTGGAATCGTGCAATATTACAATGTGTTTGTAAGTGGGAACATGTTTCAAGTTCTAATAAAACTGTATTTTGAAGTTTCACCATCATGAATTTGTCTTTTTCCATTGTATTACAAATGAGAAGCTTGGGGTCACACTAACCGTGTAAAGGACAAGTACAAAATAATTTAGTACCAGCAAAGAACTCCTTCAAAACAGAGTAGAACAAAAGTTCAGAAACATTGTTCTTCAGATGTGGACAATTGATTGCCTAGTAAACAGTCTGAGCTTTGTTTAAAGTATGTATAATTTCTTTTATATAATATTTGGCACTTATCACTAGTAGTGACAGAAAGCTGAAGAAGAATTGCTCATCAGTTCTTGAGTTTCACATAATACTATTTTGTTTTGAGTTTTATATGAGGGCCAATCTTGTTCTAAGGTCAAGTGAATGGCTTAACAAACTTCCCCCAGTTTTTAATGGATTCAAGGACACATTTATTAAGTGGCTGGGACCTTTTTGTGATGCATTGTTCCCTCCAAGATACTGTGTGGAAGAACACAGACTTACTAAATTAGCTGCTGTTTGGGCATTTCCAAACAACAGCGATTGAAAATATGTCTTGGGCAATTGGTTCACTGTTCTTTCATCTACGAGAGGGTCCTTATTTATTTATAATATCTCTATCCCTCCTTTTTCTCTTTAAAGACCCAAGGTGGCTTCCATTAGAGTAGAAGCTTTTGATTTGATGAAGACACCACCCAAGTTATTTTTGCTGATTTTCCTCTTCCTTCTGGAGCCCAGATGCCACTCTTCATGTTTTGGAAAGTCTTACCAGAACAGTTTTGAAAGGCAGAGTAAGATTTTACAAATGTTCTTTTCTTCCCAATCCTGTATTTGGTGTTAGAAATACCAGTTATGTGAGCAGACCTCTAATAAAAGAAGCTCTACTTATAGAAAATCTTTCCAACCCATATGAGTGGTCTTCCCTACCTTACAGCTCATTCAAATTGACAAAGAATTCCCTGAACAACCGCAGCACCATTTTCAGGAGGCTGGAAGGGCTGTTATGAGAAGCACATGTTTTTTTCTTTGTCAGACTGCTTACATGCCCATAGGCCTGGGTTTTAGTTTATAGTTGTCAGCTTAATCAGATCTCAGAAAGGGGTCTTTCAAAATCCTAGTGGAAGCTCTTTCCTCCCATTTTTTCTGTTTCTGTTTCTGCACAGAAAAAGGCTTATACTGCTATCAGTTTTGTTGGAAACCCATCACTTCATTGCAGTCCTTTGGTGGAATGAAAGAGGGCATGTGAAACCTCCCTTACTGTTGGATGTGAGCCAGAGTTTAGCAGCAACACATTACAAATAATGTTGTTTTCATAATGTATTGTTTTGTTTTGTTTTGTTTTGTGATGAAGGTCCAGTGACACTTTATGGAGTAACAAAACAACCAGCAATGTTAATATTTGATGTAGCAAGTAACACCTTTTGCTTCCAAAACCAGGAAGAAAGGAGTTCTGGACTGAGCATAATGTACAGAGTATTTCTCTACTTTCCTGTGTTTTTTTTAAAAAAGAAATGTGTTATTAAAGTAAGACATTAGAAGAGTACTGAATAGCATATTTAAACACCAACATGTTGCAGTAATTCTCTAAAATTATACTTTAGGTTCTCTTGTGGAGTCCTTAGGGAGCCCATCCCTGTATGCTAGCATCTTTTAGATGTTTTTTTCATTCATACAGCATAGTCTGAGATCCTGAGGATGGCACAAGAACCTGGGAGCACACGAGGCATTAGAAGCTTGTGTCTTGGTGCTTAGTTCCATTATTTTTGTCCCTCTAGACACCAGCTTTTGTTACTTTGACTGTATCCAGAAAGCTGTGTTGCTCCCTGCTTGAGTTTTACCACACAATTGTTTATTTCTAATTTCCTTCTCTTGTCTCCTCTTCCCCTCTTTTACTGTCAGGCACCCTAGAACTCTTAGTTTGTCCAGCTCCAGGCCTTTTGTGGACTCTTAGGAATATAAACCTTTTCCTCTCTGTTTGTTTTTCAGTCTTGCATGAGCATGGCCTACTTTTTAAAGCTTCTCATCCATCATTTTTAAATTGCAAGCACATGTCTGAGCTAATTTCCCCCATACTAGTGGATTTCTGTTGTGCTTTTTTCATTCTGTGTCTAAATGCCAGGCATACGATTACAAGGACATTCACTGTTGATCTGATCTAGAATGCACTTGTTGGTCCTTCCGGCAGTCCAGGGTATCCACAAAGCTGTCCTCCAGCACTAGATTTCAAATGAACTGATTTTTTTCACAAGATGATGTGCCTAGATTTGGGCATGGGAAGTCAAGGTTCCCAGGACTCTTTGATAGGTGTGTTTGGTTTTATTGAAAGCCCATGACTGTTAGAAAGATGAGTATCATATTCATAGCTTGAACTACATATCTTAAATTATGTGTTATATCTTACAATTATGGGGACACTATAGGCGCAAGTGCATAAAATTATATGAAACCTAAACAAGTACTAGACAAATACTTAAGTCCAAGTACAGTAAAAATATTTTCAGGATAGAAAACAAGAAGAATGTTTCTATTAAATCTAAAAATGCAGATGCTTATAGCCCAAGAAGGCACATAAAAAACAAGATATTTTAAAATATTAAATTTGTTAAAAGTAAAAATATGTAAACAAAAATAAAAATCAACTTGCTTAGCCTCTGCTCATATTAAGAAAACATACAAAATTATTAAAAAATCTCACCCAACCCAACCAGCCTTGTGCCAGTTTACACAAAGATTGTTCTTGGTGGTTGGGATGTGTGGCATTGCATGGAGCTGCCGTGCAACCAAGAGTTTAATAGCCCTGTGTGTGTTTCTTATGTCCCTATATTTATAATTCATCCAGCTGTGGGCATCTCCCCCAATCTGTAAACAACCTCTTTTCCAGGTGTCTGAAGATCCAGAAGCTTGGTAAGCCAATAATCATTTTTCAATGAGAACTTGTATTGTTTCTGCAGTCTTTGTAACTCCAGAAATCTGAAAGGCTGCCACTGTTATTATATTGAGTTACCATTTTGGCAGCATAGAGCCCTTGTAACACTTGAACATTATATGACCATGAATCTAGACAGCAAGAATATTGTCTCCCCCGCCCCCCAAATCCTGAAACACTAGATCATTGTGAACTCAAAAATTACAATCAATGACATAATGCATTATGGGACTCACAAATATAGTTTCATGTTTATTTAGCTGTAACATAAACAGTTTCATTATAACAAACAGTTTAGCTGTTAATATTCAATGACCTTGCTCATCTGGAACATCTGCTACTTCTTTTTAGATGACTGTTCCTGCCAACGCAGCAGTTCAAAAGCATGTAAAAATGCAAGTAGATAAATAGGTACCGCCGTAAAAAGCAGGAAGTTAAACAGTGTTCCGTGTGCAAAAATGTGTTCAGCCATGCCAGCCACATAGCCATGGGCTTGTACAACACTGGCTCTTTGGCATGGAAATGGAGATGAGCACCACCCCTAGAATCGGACACGACTAGCACACATATGTGGGGGGAACCTTTACCTTTTTAGTAAGCTTTTGCTTAAGCCTCAAATTCTTAAAGCACCTTCATTTTCATGGCTTATTCTTCCTTACCGCACCCCTATTTTTTTTAACACTCTATGCATATAATTTCAAAACTTGTCGACTTCTATTTAATCTGTTTTGGGACATCTCAGTTAAGAAAAAAATGAAAGGAGCAGGAGGAGCAAGGACAAGTTGGACATTACATTATTACCACCTTTCCCCACTTAGCTAGTGCCCATTGTGGCTTGGAACCAGTTAAAATAAAAGCAAGTAACCATAAACAAATTCAATCACAATTATTAAAATCAAATAAAAATCAAATAAACCAAATAATGCTGTGTGACTCCTTTTCTTTTAAATATACCATTGCATGCTTGCTAAAAGCAGAAAAAGTGGCATTCCACAGCCTGGGAGTCATGAAGGAGAAAGTCCTCTTAGGTATGCCTGCCAAAAGAGCTCAGCAAGTTTTTGTATTCTCAAGAGGGTCTCTACTGAGGATCTTGACATTCAGGCAGATTCGTTTCAGGTAGCTGTACCTGAAGCAGTTTAGGATTTTGAAGGTTAAAAGTGGTGTCTTGAATTGGGCTTGATAAATAACTGCTAGTGAAGGCTTTCAAGAGGAGGATCAATATAAGTTTAGCTGCTTCACGTTCCACACACTGCAACAGAATTTTATAGAAAGGGTAAGAAAATACAGAAAGAAGGGAGAATTATTCAACTTTGGCTCTGTCTTTTCCCAAAAGAAAGGTAATGCCAATGCTGAAGGAAGAAAGGAGAAAGCTACTGCCAGAATAGGTAAAAAGTGGTATAGGAACATACAGCTGCTTTAAATAGGTTCAAGTCTCCAAGGCCAGGTGAGTTGCATCCTGGGATGTTAAAGGAACATGTGGATATGCTAGTAGAGCCTCTGCTTATTATTCTGGGGAGCCAGTGATATTACTGAAGATGGGATGTCAATAAATATTACAGTATTCCCCTCTTTAAACAGGGGAAGAAAGCCAGTCCAAACAACTGGTCAGTTTGACACTGACAACAGGTTAAAAAAATCTAACAATGGATAATTAAACAGATGGTCTCCTAGCACTTAGAAAAGAATACAGGCTTTGTGTTACCAAACTGGATTCCATATTATAAAGCCTGCTGTCTGACGTGGCTAAAAGAATGGATGACCCTCGAAGATAATAAACTACTGGTGTTAGAAGGATTTAACTTGAATTTTGGATGGCATGCCTATCTATGGTATGGAAAAGTTAAAGCTCAAAAAGAGTTTGCAAATCATTGCATAAGAAATGCCTTGTTGTAGGTTTGGGACTCATTGAAGAACTCTATCTATACAGCAATGCCACTCTGGGTCTCCCCACAATTGGCACATACAAAATCCTCTATAACAGAGGAAGGAAAAACTCTGAGATATAAAGACTTGTTAACAGAAAAACTGCAACTAAAATAAAAAAAGTATTACAGCTACAAGTAACTAGAATAGATTGGTGGTTGGAAATGCAAATGAAATCTTAGTTTAAGAATGATAAAATGCAATATAGCTTCTCAAATCAAGAAATTGACTTGGATAAAATCAAGTTTCTTCTGCTGGAAAGTTAATTAAAATTATAGCTGTTTATTAGTTGGACAGGTAGAATATGATATAATAAAATAATATATGATAAAATGGGCACAGGATCTAAAGTCAGAAATTCAGTTGGTTGAATGAGAAGAATTATGGAAAGTTAATATTAAAATTCTCGTATATATACAGTAGTAATATATATATAGTTACAATTGGATGAAAATATTGTTTGTGAATATTAGAATTGTTCCATTTTTTCCTTTTTTGCCTTATAATGTTTTTGTTTGAAAACTATAAATAAATGCAATAAGAAAGGAAGGAAGGAAGGAAGGAAGGAAGGAAGGAAGGAAGGAAGGAAGGAAGGAAGGAAGGAAGGAAGAAAGAAAGAAAGAAAGAAAGAAAGAAAGAAAGAAAGAAAGAAAGAACACAGGGACTTCTAAGACCCATCAAAGGTTATTCAAAAGGCATGTCAGACTAATCTTTTCTTGACTTCAAGATTTTTGATAGGGTCACTATGATATTATTACCGTTAAGCTGGTAAATGTGGGCTAGATGATACTGTTAAGTGGATGTGTACACAAAGGGTACTTATCAACAGTTCCACATCATGTTGGAAATAAGTGACTAGTGAGGTGCCATAGAGTTCTATAACTAGTCTAGGTTTCTATCAAATCTTTTAATAAATGACATGAAGTTCTAAAGGTTCTAGAGGGATGTTCATTAAAATTAGCAGATGTATGTGTATATGTTGAATCTAAAGACACAACTGTAAGAGCAGCATTGGGGAAGTTGTTTTTTCAAAAAATATCATCTGACTTTGGAGTAACTGCATGTTTTGAAAACAACGCTTGAAGGGTGTTCCTCGCTACTTTGGCTTCAATCTAGTCTAGTTACTCTCCTCTGTACCTCTATTTTTTTGGAAACTAAGTGGCAGAAACTATTACAAGCAATATTAACCCTTTCTTGTGAGCTATAAAACACAATTTATATCTCAGATGAAGATTTCATCATCATCATCATATAAATTTTATTGCATGGCTCACAGGGCCATTGCAAAATGCATCAGGTAAAAACAGTACAATAAAAATATCAATAAAATAACAATACAAATAGATAAAAAGGGGCCTGAGGGTACAGAAACCTAGATATCAATTTGACTATTAGAAGTAGTTAAAGCAACTTTCATATTAATAAGTAAAGAACAGAACCTTGCCATTCGAAACGTAACAAATTTATCTCTATCACAGAGTAAGATTTTGAGCTCTTCTTCGTCAGATCTACTAGGATATTTTTCTAAGATGAATTTCAAAAGTCTTCCACGATGGATTCCAAATAGTGGGCAATAAAGCACGACATGTACCAAGTTCTCGACAGATTTTTTTTATCACAAGAGCATACTCTCTTATGGTATGGGGATTGTGTATAACGGCCCTTTAGATTGGCAAGTGGTAGCATATCAAGACGAGCCCGAGTAAATGCTTTTCTATGTTCAACGTTCGTTAAATCAGCAAAATAAGATGGGCGATTTAGAGGCTTAGGTGTAATGTTCTTATTAAAAAGGGCTGTTTTTAGAATGTAAAGTGAATATCTGTTTGAACACAGAGGCCAGATAATCTTTGCTTTAGTAAGTGTTTAGCTGCTGTCAATCCAAGGTGTCTCACATGCTCTTGGGAAGAACCACGTTTGGCTACTAGATTCAGTACAAAAAATTACCACGATCCAAAGTTCATCTCCCCATAGGATGATGTTAAAAATTCAGAGCGGGTAATAAACAAGATTTTTCAGCCAATAATTAATTATTGATTTGCTAATTAGTGTTATTGACATTAATGCCAATTCTGATCTGACTAGTGCAGAAGGAGTTGATGGGGGTAATGCCAAAAATAGACAGGCAAATTTATTTTGGGTTACTTCTAGGGGGTATAAGTTTCCCATTCCCCATACTTCAGCACCGTACAAAATCTGGGGAAGTAGCTTGGTTTTATAAATTTTGCAGATGGGAGGAATCAGGAGGCTTCCTTTGGTCCTACAAAATCTTAGTAATCCAAACATGGCCTTCTCAAATTTCTGTTTTGCAAAGTCAATCTGTGAAGCCCAGGAGCCTGACTGGTGGAACATCACACCTAAGTATTTGAAATGGGTTACCTGTTCCAGTATTCTCCCATCCATCATCCATTTATGAACTTGAGGTCTTCTACTGAAAACCATAATTTTGGTTTTCTCATAGTTGATGTTGAGAGAATTTTCTATACAGTAGTTACTAAATTGTTTCAAGAGCCTTCTGAGGCCTATTTGTGTGTGGGATATTAGCAGAGTGTCATCTGCATAAAGTAATATTGATATAGCCTTTCCACCTACTCTGACAGGAAAGAATTGTAAACCTGTTAACCTAACCACCATATCATTAACATATAGGTTGAAAAGCAAAGGAGCAAGAACACAGCCTTGGCGAACACCTTTAGATGTTTTAACAGTGTTGGATAATTGACCAGAGATGCCAATCTTAAGGGAAGAGTCAGTGTGCAGGTCTTTAATTCTTTCCAAAAATCTGGGGTCTATTTTAAGGTTAATAAGTTTTTCCCACAAGCAACCTCTTGGAATGGAATCAAAGGCAGCTTCGATAAATGCTATATATAATTGCTTTGAAGGTATAATAGAATATTTGTTGATTAGATGGTTTAACAAGAGAATATGGTCCAGTGTGGAATGTCCTTACCTAAAACCAATCTGTTCAGGAGCTAAAATGTTATTTTCTATTACCCAGTCTTCCAGTTTTAAGAGATGTCTTGCATATAGTTTGCCTACAACATCAAGCAAACTTATAGGCCTATAGTTGGCTGGGTCCTGTCGCTCACCTTTCTTGTAGATAGGCACAACAATCGAGGAAGACAATTCTTTAGGAGTTTTGCCCTCCCTGTCCATATAAGTAAATATAGTGGCCAGAATTGGAGCCCACCAGTCCTGAAAACATTTAAGTATGTCCGGGGGGATGAAATCTTCCCCCAGGGGCTTTATTGCTCCTAATTGATGAAATCAATGATTTTATTTCCTTGGATGTGACTGGGGGCGACCTTGGCAGACTGCAAGGAGATAATGTTAAAGGTGGAACAGTTGCACCAATATAAGGTGGATCATTGAATAGTTTAAAGTAATACTCTTCCCAACACTTAATGGATACGTAGGAATCAAGGTCATGGTGAGACCTTCCTTCTGCTGATGCCAGTAGGTGCCAGAAGGATGCCATATTTTTCTCGGACAAAGCCAGGGCAAGTTTCTGATAGGATTCTTTTACGAAAGCTTGTTTTTTCCTCTCGAGGAGCTGTTTATAATTGTTATGAAGCTCAAAGAAAGAACTGGGCAAACTTTTAGAATGTTTTTGTTTATGCAATCTGAGGGCGCTGTTTAATTGATGCTTCATAGTTTCACACTCTTTACCATACCAACAATTGTTAGTTGGTCTGCTTCTGGGCAGGGATCTTACTCTCTTTGTTAGGGCGGGTCTTAAAGTGTCAATTAGTTTGCCATAATTTACCAGAGCAATATTGATATTTGAAGCTGCCTCAATCTCTCCTTTCAGTTCAAGCACAGGGGCACTGTGCAGAATTTTTTCTATTTCTACCTGGAGTATAGGGCACCGCTTGAGCCTAGTGTCTGCTGCTACCAATGCTTGATCCATTGGGAAGGAACTGGCCACCATATTATTTAATATAACTTTAGGGGTAAGGATATAGAATATAAGGGGCTGATGGTCACTTTCTGGCTGTGTACCCACTGTGAAATAAAGAATGTTATCTAGTAGCGGGGGAGTAGTTGCTACATAGTCAATCAAACTAGCTCCATTGTGACTAAAATATGTATATTCTCCCAGTTCATCACCTTGAAAATTACCATTTAGTATACCATTTAGTATTACCAAATGTTACTGAAGATTTTGCCAACATAATTCTGTCTGGTTTGCAAAAAAATATATCTACGCAGACTCAATTTCTGAAGAAACAGAGATATTCAATTCTGATAAAATCACAGAGCCAAAACAGATAATTCAAGATGGAATGGTGGATTACACTGGATCTCTAGGAAAAACTGAAATTAGTTCTGATCAGCAAATTGTGCTAAACAATCAGCTGATCTTAATCTACAGTCAAACACAACAAGATTGATGCAGGATAAATCTTTGGATATGCCAAATTCACAAAATACGATAAACACATCTGAAATCAGCCCGAATCAAGAGATTAAACCAGAACAAAGGGTGGATCTCAAGATGAAGACAAACATGACAAGAATGGTGGAAGCTAAACCCTTAGATGTGCCAAGTCCATAAAATATTATAAGCGCATCTGTCTTACTTAACATGGGTGCCAAAAAGAGGAAAATTTGGGACTTTTTCAGTAGCAGAGCAGCCATCAAGATTACTATCAAGATAATACAACAGCCCATGAAGATAAAGATAAAGGATTTGACAAGGGGTTTGGCAGGAAAAGGGAAAACTGAAAAAAAGAATTTCTAACTTAGTAGATCTATTGCATAAAAAAGTTTTCTGTATTCTGATTGTCTAAGGCCACAAGTTAATTAATATGATATGGGAAATGGGAAATGGAAATGTGAAGATAAACCTGATATAGAAATAAATGTTAATCTGTTAGATTTTTAAAAGAATATAGGCAGTTAGGTATAGACAAGAGCTTCTATACATAAAGTGAAACAGGTAGACCAGGAGGTAGCTCTCATATAATAGCCCATAAAGTATTAACTTGAATTAGTAATGATAGTGGAAATTAGGCATTCTTTGGAAGAATGGGTAAACATACTATGGATGATGTATAGAATATATATAGTTAGCCAAATCATAAATTGCTTAGTATTGAATAGCTAAACAGCAAGTTTGAATAGAATGTTAAGATTAGATATTCTTTGTATTAAAATAGATGTAAGTAAAGATAGAATAGCGATGAGATAATAAGGAAACTAAGTATGAAAGTATTCTCATTTAAGCTGGAAAGGGAGATATGAATTATATTGAGCTGAAATGTTGGGGAAAAACTGTGATTGAAGCAGTAACATGACAGGATACAAGCAATATATTTGTTTTATGTAATTTAATGTAGAAAATAAATAAAAATATAAAAAGAAAGAAAGAAAGAAAGAAAGAAAGAAAGAAAGAAAGAAAGAAA
>JAHTLZ010000129.1:36896898-36956135 GCA_023846285.1 Phrynocephalus versicolor | reverse complement strand
AAAGAAAGAAAGAAAGAAAGAAAGAAAGAAAGAAAGAAAGAAAGAAAGAAAGAAAGAAAGAAGGTATAGTGATCAGTTCAAGGGATATAAAAATAGCACTTCATTCCACATTGTCCAGATGTTCAGTTCTAGTCACCACAGTTTACAAAGAATATTGAGAAGTTGGAATGTGTCCAGAGGCGGGTAACCTATATGACAAAGAGGTTGGAAAACAACCCCTTTGGGGAGTAGTTGGGATAGCTGGGTATATTTTAGCCAATAAAGCGCTAAATGGCCTTGGCCCAAGATATGTGAAAGACCACATCTCCATTTATGAGCCTGGCCAGGTGTTAAGATTATTCACTCAGTCCCACCATTTTCGCAGGTGTGTTTGAAGGGCACCCAGATTGCAACTGCCGCCCACAGGAGGACAGGTTGACCCCATCTTTGCTGTCCTTCCACAAGCAGACAAAGATTTTTCACTTCAGGCATCCTTTTCCTTAGTGATTGGCTGTCAGAGATGGGCCTCTAAAAGGAATGTTATGCCATATCATTTGTACATAGATTGCCATTGTCTTCAGAACCAAGAGGGATTTACAAACTGTAGAAGGAGAGGGAAAATGTCTGCATTTCACTTTTGCTAAAGGAAGTTGTGGACTTGCTTATTCTTTGTAAAAAAAACTGTTAATGCAAATGAACTGAAGAGCAGACCAAAACGATGAGGTTTGTTCTTTGATAGCGAGATGGACATTGTGTTGTACACATCTCTAAGGTACGGTAAGTTGCTGAAACTAATGTTATTGTCTTCTCCAAATCTCGTTTGTAAAGTGAAGATAATGAGGAAGTCTTCTAGTTAAATTCATTATTAAGAGCAATCAATATGTGTATCCCTGTAGCATTCTCCATAATCCCATTAACTCTGTAGCATTTTCTTAGCTTTCTGCCAAGTTCTGGTTTAAGTCAGGCATCATTCATATGTCTTCCTTAAAGACTTACAGCACAATCCTGTGCATGTTTTCTCAGAAGTTTATTTAGTGTTAGATGAGGCTTACTCTGAGACAAATATTTGTATGGTTGCAGCTTAAAATATTTGAAAGAATACTTGATAATATTACTATACTTTATACTTTATAACTCTATTATAAATTTAGTAGAGGGTCACATTTCCTTTTTAAACAGAATATTGCTAAAATTCATTTTCAGCTACTTTTTTGTCATTTAACATTTAGTTGCACTAAAATCCTGAACTTCTAATTTAAATAAGGAATCCTTAAAGCTTTAAAACATGATTGCCATGACAGAAATTTCCGGCACCTCATGCTGTTTGTGATACTATTGGGAGATAAGCACAGCCCTTGTTTGTTAGAGTTTAGTTTAGTTTAGTTGTGAGTATGATTGCTCAGTCATAGATGTCTGCCTGAACTATGTCTGTGGAACACTAGATCTGTCCCTATCTGTCTGCAGTGTACAGTTTGGTCCATACTGAACATGCACATTTAAGTTTTGTTATTCAGGTTAATTTTGCACTGGATTTTCCCAAGTTTATTCCATCCCTTTATTAGACTATTTGTTCTTTTACTGCAGTCAACAAAATATATTGTGCTTAGCTCAGTGCTTAATTTCACTCAAGATAATGTTACAATACAGCCATACATTATACTTTGTAAACCTGTGTCCCTAGTATTTATTTATTATTTATTTTACAGAATTTTTAGCTGCCCCACTACCAAATGATCTCTATCATTGTTGACAAGGAGCAGATACTGTGAGCTGCAATTGTGAGTGGGAGGGGGGGAAACCACACATATGAACTCTTCATATTCATAGAGGCAGTGTTCTTCATCTGTATCAGGATTTGTCTCAATACTCATGCTATGGTTTAAACCTGATAAGCATTGTTTTCATTCCAATATGCCATCAAGTCGAAACTGACTTATTGGAACTCTGACAGGGCTTTCAAGGTAGGTATGGTATTTAAAGAATGATTTTACAGTTCCACTCCCCCGGGAGTTTCCTTGGCTGAATGAGGGATTCAAACCCTGTTCTCTAGAGTCCTATTCCATCACCCTGTCCACTATGCCACATTGGGTATGCATCTGATAAGCATTTGTGCAAATAAAAACTCAAGCTGGCTTATGTACCATAAATTGACACATGAGTGACTCAAGGTGAAGCAATGAGAAAAGAGAGTGAAAGGGTGTCACTTGCTGTATAGCCACTGGAAAAAAGTGGTTACGGGGGGGGGGGGGGCATACATCCCTATAGCAGTTTAGGACAGCCAAGGATTTTCTTAACACTCACATCAATAAAGCAGGTACAATGGCAGTTTTGGAGACTGTATGTTAGGGAACCCAAAGTCAAATTGGAGAGGTTCAATTGTTCTGGTTATTTAGAACAAATCACTAAGAATTTACACCAGACATTTGGTGGTGAGTCCTTCGGGCCCTGGATTACCTACTAAATCTAACAGCATCATTTTTAATCTTTTTTTAAATCCACAAACATTCAGCACCCTAAGGAAAGGCACTGAACAAATAAGATGCAGCAAGGGCTAATCTCATTACTCTGAATACATCTGGCATCCTGCAAAGTAATGTACACGAGAGTTGGCATGTATATACTATTTTCTAGTATGGCATATTATATTTTTAGTAATTAAGGATCTCCTCCTTTTTCCCTCTGCTCTCCTGACTCATGAGTAATCAATTGATTGAAATCTTGTGGCTTAGCATAGTAAATTGCACTAGAAGCCAACTGAATCAGTGGGGATTTTGTGAGTCAGCTCCTTCATAGGTTCCATCTGCTTGGATGGGACTACCCTAGTTGTGGCTTACTTTAGCATAGTCATAAGTAGAGGCAACCCATTTGAATCAATGGAACTTATTGGCTCACTAAATTTCTACTAATTCAATGGGCCTATTCTAGTGTTTACTGTGCGTCAGGAATTATGTGCAAGCAGTGGGTGCTGAGGGTAGAAGAAGAGCATATTTGATTACTCAGAATTCCCACCCATGCTGCTAATGTGATCTGGCAGCAGATATTTTTTCTAGTTACAGATGTTCCACTTTTCTCCCTGGGCCAATATTGCTTCCATGCAATGAAATGATGTACTCACATGGCAGGCAAGCTACAGGACAGAATGAGCTGCCGATCTCATCCTCCTCTTATAAGAGTAACTTAGAGAAGAGATTTTTGGCCAATATGTTTTTCTTCCTACAGATCATTCAACCTCAGAGAAAATCAGGTCACTTGTAGCAGGGAGATGCAATAATAGCACTGAATGGTAGAAGCACTTGAATGACAGTAGTGGGTTTTGACTTTATATGCAGATTCTCATATCTTGTCTCTGCAGTTATGGCCGTCCATGTGTTGTTGGACTACAAATCCTGTCCATTCAAACTGGCATTGCTAATGGTGTGGGATGAAAGCATGTGTGCGTAGAACTGCAGTCCAAAACATCTGGAAGGGCAGAGTTGCCTTATTTTGGTCAGATGTGAAGGTAATGGGTGTATGAATGTGAATCAGTCATCATATCAGCTTTGATCTGGATCAAATTATTGGTCTCACAAATCACAACTGCTTTGCTTTGAACTGATTTGTAGTCCACTCGCCTTAGTGCACTTCTATATGCATTTTTATACGTCAAGACTAGTTCAAAAACATGACCAATGGGGGATGGGGGTGGAACAGTTCTAAGCAGAGATGGATGTGTGTGTGTGTGTGTGTGTGTGTGTGTGTGAAACTGACAACAAGCACTGCTTGAGCTCCAATATGCAGGTAAAGCTCATAGCAGAGGTATTGCTATGAAGATCCCTGTTGTAAATGGCAATATTTGCAGAGTATGAGTTAAGTTTTGATTTGTCTGACATTACAGTCCCTTTGTGATCATCTGTGCCCTTCTTGTGCATTGCAAAGTCTGTTTACATCTGGACAGTCTGACCAAATCATCTAGTTACAGGGTGGGTGAGAGGGGGAGAGGAGAATGCAAAATAGCCCACCACAGAGTTCTGAAGCTTTGCTGGATTTTCAAGTGCCATTTGTTCACTTTAATTGAATTATGTTCTGCACTCTATTAAGTGGTCCAGCAACTAATTTGTGTCAGCTTCTAGAAACATTTTTGTTCAGAAAAGCTAAGACATTTGTATTTTAAAATGCTTTATATGTGAAAAAATATGAAGTGCTTGTTTGTTCCATAGTCCTGTTCCACATATTCCCTGCCTAGACATCTTTCCATTGAGCACGTACCTCCTATTAAGCATCGAGCAGTTTGTGTATGGCACGGATATCTTCGGGAACTGACTTGTAATCACATTCACATGGAAATTTATACTGAATAGAACTGACCTTTTACAGAGGAGCCTCCTTATAACAACACAATGCAAGGAATAAATGTGAACAGAAATGGATTGAAAGCCCTTTGTACTACAGCCTGGAAAGTGACATGTTTGTACAACATTTAGTCCATTTGTACAACGGACTAGATTTTTCAGGCTCTTTACTACGTCTTTACTCTTTACTACATGCTCAAAGGGACAAAGGGGCAGCCTCACCATATGATGTCGATCAAGTTCTTCTTTCCTTCTAGTGTGTCCTGATGGTGTTAGGCTTTCAGTTCAGGGAAATCACTTTTCCATTGCAGCAAGCAAGCAAGCATCCCTGGAAAAAAAGAGGAGAGTTTGTTTCAGTTAAAGGATTGTTCTCTGTCAGCCACTCAGGTAGCAGCTTGTTCTTCTAAAGTTAGATGCACACCCAATGCCATTCTGCTCCAAACATTCTACAGTGGCATGGAACGTCACCACAGGAAAGTGGTCTCCACACTAAAAATGAACCCATTACTCTTTCTGTGAAACTGATATGTTTGGCCTGTTAATAAATAGGATTATAATGCAACTATATTGACACTCCTCTCATTATCCTGTGACATCTCCATCATAAATAGTCCTATTATCCTTCATTCTCTTCATATCAAAGGGGTATAACAAAATATTGCATGGATTAATTGATGAGTATAATGCCACACCCAACCCTGCATTTCCATGGATCTTCTCTGGAAGTTGAGTCATGACAACTGGACTTATTTTCTTGAGAGATCCAAATGTTTCACTGCTCATCCAAGCAGCTTCGTCAATCTGAGGAAAATTAGTGGTGAGACCTCCAGTTTAGGGTTCTCCTTGATTTCAGATCACCCTGATCTGAATAGGCTCATTAGGTGGACAATGGCCTATGACTTATTTTCCCCATCTGTCATTCCTCTTGTTCTCCCATTTCACATTGGTTCTGTTTCCCTCCTCGGTGCTCAGTCAGTCTTGCCATTTTTCTGTTTTCATTTCACAGCCCAGATATAGAGATTTAAAGGTGATGTGGCTACCTGCATCTAGTTACTTTTAGGCAAGAAGCAATGTAGAGACTACCATATGTTAATGTAGGTGCAATGGGTAACACTTGCTAGTTTTTAACTTTAAAGGGGTATTTTAAGGCTCATATGTGTCTTATGTATATTTGCAATATCAGAACTGGCCACTAGAAGAAACCATAGAGCAGTGAGGCGAACCTTTTAGATATCGAGTGCCCAAACTACGATTCAAAACCTACTACTGGATGAATCACAAGCCAGAATTAAGATTGCTGGAAGAAATATCAACAACCTCAGATACACATATGATACTACTCCGATAGCAGAAAGTGAAGAGGAATTAAAGAATTTCTTAATAAGGGCTAAAGAGGAGAGTGAAAAAAATGTGCTGAAGCTCAACATCAAAAAAACTAAGATCATGGCCACCGGTCCCATCACTTCCTGGCAAATAGAAGGGGAAGAAATGGAGACAATGACAGAGGTTATTTTCTTGGGCTTTTTGATCAATGCAGACGGAGACTCCAGCAACAAAATTAAATGACGTCTGCTTCTTGGGAGGAAAGCGTTGACAAACCTTGGCAGCATCTTAAAAAGTAGAGACTTCACTTTGCCAACAAAGGTCTGGATAGACAAAGCTATGGTTTTTCCAGTAGTGATGTATGGAAGTGAGAGGTGGACCATAAAGAAGGCTGATCACCGCAGAATCGATGCTTTTGAGCTGTGGTGCTGGAGGAGAGTCTTGAGAGTTCCCTGAACTGCAAGGAGATCAAACCTATCCATCCTGAAAGAAATCAACCCTGAATGTTCACTGGAAGGACAGATTTTGAAGCTGAGGCTCCAGTACTTTGGCCACCTCATGAGGAGAGAGGCATCCTTGGAAATCCTGATGTTGGGAAAGATTGAAGGCAAAGGGAAAAGGGGACAGCAGAAAATGAAAAGGTTGGATGGTGTCATCAATGTAACCAACATGGATTTGACCAAACTCCGGGAAGCAGTGGAAGGACAGGAGGGCCTGACATTCTCTGGTCCATGGGGTCACGAAGAGTCGGACACAACTGAACGACTGAACAACAACAACTTTTCCCCCTGCAAAGTGCCAATACAGCAATTTAACCTGACAGGTGGCTGTGAGGGTGCGATGTTGGGTGCCCACAGAAAGGGCTCCAAGTGCCATCTTTGGCACCCGTGCCATAGTTTCGCCAATACTGCCATAGAGCACAGAGCTGTATATCGTGCACTAGCTGGTCAAGACAATGAAATGCCTGTAATACTGTTGGAAGCAAATTGGCATACATCAAGAAATCTTCCAACACAATTGTTGCTTACTGAGTCATGTAAATCATCATGCAATTGATAATGCCTACAGAGTTTTCTTGGCTTGTGGCCATTTTCATCTATAAGAAACACAATTTGCCTAACTGCACAACAGGATCTCAGCCAGTTTGTGAAAAACACAACAAATTCCTTGCAATCAGAACAACTGCGATGATATCAACAACTCAGCTGAGAAGTAATGAGTAACATGGAAAGTTCCTTTTAAAAAAGAACGTTTTGTGCTCTCATCTATCTGTTCCCAACCTGACTATGTGTGTTTATTTCTCCCACCCTTAAAGCACTTAAGCCATCTATTGAAGTAGCAAAATAACACGTGTGTGTTTCTTTATGGGTTTATTATACCATTAGCACTATATACCTGGCTATGATATAGTGCAGAATATTAGAAAGGGGGAAATTATTTGCCTAGTTTAATCTGCTGTGCCAACTATGATCTCTGCTGAAAAGGATGATCAGGCCACAATCACACTGGCATTAGTTATCTCCAGGTTAGATCAATGTTATTTATTAGATTTATATTCTGCACCATCTGGCAGCAAAGGCCACTCTGGGAAGTTTACAGGGTTTCAAAAAGGTACAACCATTAAACATGATAATAGATTAAAAATACAATATAAAACAAAATGACAATACTAAGTCAGTAATGTGGTATAGATTTATTTACATTTAGAGGAGTGCCTGTCTTCACAAGGATTAAAACCTTTTCATCCCACCCATTTCAGGGCTCCGACCTTTTCCTTCTACTCTTTTCTCTCCTCCCCACTCTTTTTCTCACTGGTCTTTCTCTTTGGCCTGGACCACTTGCTCTTCCTACACTGAGAATCTGAGGTTGCCTACACCGAAGGAGGCCCGTAAAACATCATCCAGAAATTGGGCCTTTTCGGTGATAGGCCCACTGCTGTGGAATAAACTGAAATAAGGTTGGCTCCCACACTCAATAGCTTTAAACGGCTATTAAAAACATGACTTTATAGAACAGCTTTCCTGGAAACTTGATTCTTTTTGACCTATAGTATCTAGGAATTTCTCCCTCTACTTTTTTTGTTATGTGTCTTTGATTTTCTTGATTGATGTAGTTTAATTTTGTTTATTTTACTATAATCACATTGATTGTGGTTATTTTTGTTATTTTATATTTTGTTTTGTATTTGATTTGTATATATTTACTGTATGTGTTCTATAATTTGTGTTCTTCACTTTGTAAACCGCCCAAGAGTAGCCTTTGGGCTAGATGGCTGTGGTATATAAATCTACTAATTAAATAAATTCATGTCATTGGTCATTCAGACATCAATTTTCCTGACTCTCATCCTCCTTACTAGCAGCATGAGTTCACTCTCAGAACTGTTGGAAGCATTTGGAGATACTGTACTGCAGAAAGAAGTGACATATGGGTTTGCTTAGATGACAGCACAAAATCCTGTTTCAAAACTTTGTGCTTGGTGCAACTGGTTTCAGGCACTATAAACATTCCCTAATTTTAGCTTCCAAGGCTTCCAAGACTTCCCAAAGCTCCCATTTGCTGCAATATCTATGGAAGCAGTTCTGAATCCGATGGTGGTGATCCAGTAGAGCCTTTTTACTTTTAAAGGTTCCCCACTCCTACCCCAAGGGTCTAAAATCTTTCCCACAGCTAAATGGAGTCTGAGGGATCCTCCAAATCTAAACAGAAAGATAGAAAATGTCAAATTAGCATAAATTAAATATTTCTGCTTCCTAGAAACAGTTTTCTAAAAATAATTAATCTGTTTAAAAAACCCAGTAGCTTAATGTTTACACTCCTAAGGTCTCCTTACCCATTCTGAAAATGTAATTTTCACATTTATGGAGCTATGGCAGAAACAGATCCAATAGCAGATTTGCATTCCCTTTTAATATTACAGATATAAACAACAGTCAGTACTCTGAGTTCATTGGATGTTCATTGTTGCAGTTGCCAAGAAGCTAGTGGAAAGGGAAGCAATTGTAAGACAATCATAGCTAAAAATATGAAGCATCACTATTCTAATATTTCCTTGATACTAATAATGTTTCATACCCTCCTGTTTTATTTTATTTTATTTTATTTTATGGAAAATCAGGCATGTCATTCTGTCTTCCTTCACAGTGATTACTCTTTTTTAAAAGTATTTATCTGAAAGTTATAAACCTAAAGATGTAGAAGTCTGTTTATTGGAAAACAGACTTGTCCTTTACAATATAGAACACACACAAAGGTTCATATGTCAGACTGTCTCTATCACTGGCAGCATACTACCTATGATGCAAATGTTACTATAGAAACTAATGTTTTTATTTAAAATGTGGTAAACAAGTCTGTTAAACATGTATGTTACAGGATCAGAAGGTGCCACTAAATGGTTTTATATATTCCTCTTATTTCTTTATATATCTTTGTTAGATTAAATACCCGATGCCTATTTCCCCCTAAGTTATTAATATTATTATATTTAATGACCAAGGTTCTTCAGAAAGGAAATCTGGAAGAGCCATCTAAAGTATGAATAAACAGAGTGACAATGTTTAACATCTTGTTTTTTCAGCAGACCACAGTCCAGTGCTTGTTTATTGTTTGTTATTTATTTTACATTCTATTTTGTTCATTTTTATCCAGTTGGCTGTACCTTTCTTCTTGTTAACCACCCTGAGTTGTTTTATATAAGTTGAGCAGTATACAAGCTTTAAGTAAAGTAAAAAAAAAGCTGTTCCCCGTAACATTAGCAAATACTTCACTAATTCCAACTGAAATACACACTAGTTAGCCTCCAAACTGGTGTCATGACAACAGTTAAAAAGACCTTGCCACTGGTTAGTCATTATACCTTTATGTATAAATGTGTTTGCATAATTTATGTTGGAATTTTATTTGCAATCTTGCATGCTGTCTGTGACTTGAGTGACAGGAAGGGATTTTTCTGGACTGGGTGATTATCTATCCAGCAATAACCAATTGTTCCTTCCAGCCTTGATTCCAGAGAGCCCTACATCTCTACCAAGTGTCTGTGAAGATTCTCAGTCATCCAGGTGAGTTTATCTGGAAGTTGAGTCATGGCTACTGGACTTCTTTTTTGAGAGATAGAAACGTTTCACTGTTCATCCAAACAGCTTCATCGGTCACCATTTCTATCTCTCAAAAACCTTTAGGGATTACCATGAACTGAATAAGGCAATTACCTGTGATTCATGTATTAAATATGTTGACTCACAAACTGCAGTATTTTTCTAAGTTTGCATCAAGCTTTTTGCATAATTTAAGATCACATAGAAGAAATGAGTACCTCTTGCAGCATGTTCAGATTTTTGGAACAGAAACCTCTACTGAATTTTGCAGAGCACATTTAGAGCTTCAGGTGAATTTTGCAGAGCACTTTTAGAGCTTCAGCTTATTCAGGGCCAGTTTTACATATGGAGCCATGGCTAATGGCAAACTATTCTGCTTTGTAAACATTAAGCAGGTTGATGTTCTCATGGTTCATCAATACCCTGCAGACACAGTTATCTTTTTATGGTGGCTTATCCATCAGCTGGTCATTAACACATCACCAGACACGTCTGGCAAGACTGTATTGCTGGCTGTGTCAGTGGTCATGTCAAATACTGAACAAATAGGTAAATGGAGGTCTATAGTAGCAGTAAAATATAAGGATGCTAGCTTCTAAAAGGGTCAAGAAAAACAGATGTACAGATTCAAGACTGAAACAGAAAACTGTACATTTTAATGGCAATTTGACCCATTTGCATTATTTTATGTCTTGTTTATTGTCAAGAAAATATGTGCTTCCTGGTGTCTGTTCTAGCCTTCATCCTGCAAATATCTCACAGAAGATTTTGGGAAGCACACCTTAGTACAGCTTCTTTACTGGCCTTTAAACATATCACTGTTCCCTCCTTATGCTCTATACAGGCCTACCTTGGTTTACAAATGCCTCCGTTAATGTAATTTTCGGTTTACGAATGAAAATTCATTGAAAATAATGCCCCAGTTTATGATTTTTTTTCACTATACCTCAGTTTATGAATTTTATTCAAGTTTCCCCAGGATGCATTGCACCCCTGTGCATTTCAGTTTACAAATTTTTCACAATACAAAATGCCCTGAAGGATGCATTAAATTTGTAAACCAAGGTACCACTGTATATCAAACAGACATCACTATGCAATTGTTGGTGAAGAAGCTGCTCTCTGTAATGTCTTAAATCTAGGACATCACAACAGCCTAGCTTTCAGGCTTTGGCAGTGAAATCTGGGGAAAATGGCTGTGACAAAATCCTGGAAACAGGAGTAACGAATATACAAATCATCAGCCAATCCCAGCAGGAGGGTGGGGAATGGTATGATATAAAAAGGGTGGAGCCTAGTCAGTTGAGGCAGTTCAGTTGAGTTCAGTTAAGTTGAAGGTTTTGAGAGTGAGTGCTGGGAGAGAGCACTGCTCTGTGAGAGTTCTGTCAGGCAGTGAGGGCTATACTGTTTACTAGTTATTGAAGACAGGGGGGCTGGAAGAATTGATGAAATCTATTATATGTTAAAGGCAATGCATACCCTCCTCAGACATTGTTATACAGTATTTATTATTTTCTCAATAAACTTTGTTATAATTTTTATATTATACATCTGAGTCTGTCCCAATTCATGGGGCGACGTTTTTAAAAGGTGGCAGCATTACCAAGTGAATAAAAGGTGGTAGCATTACCATTTCCATCACAATTACACGTGTAAAAGGAATGTGTCGTCACAATTTAGTGGCACAGCAGTGGGATGTCGAAATAAACCCGGTTGTGCCTTTGAAAACTTAGTCGGTGAAAGGGGTGATGTCACAATGGCAAGCTGTTGATCTGGCAATCCTAATTACCAATAGTGCAGTCTTATGAGTTTTAAATGATATCTATAAGAGGCAATAAGAAATATTGGAAGCATCCTTCTCTTTGCAGAGAAGAGATCTGTCTCTGTGGTCCACATGAACCTCTGTATTGTGAAGTCCTTCTGTCCCAGAATTGCTGTGAATATGGAAAAATCCCATGTGTTCCCTGCAAAATGCTCCCCTAAAGGGTGTTGCTATTGCATATGCAAACAAATTTAAAGGCCTGAGCTCTTGGGAGGTTACTGCAGGTCACAAACACGTCACTAAAGCTACAAAGTATCTGTCCCCCTCCCCAAAAACATGGACCCTAGAAGAAATTGTCTTCTCTTACTAAATACCTTGTTACATGTGAAAAAGGTAATTTGTGGTAGCTTAGCAATGCTAATATGTATCCGTTAGTGCTATTGGGTCAGACACATCCCATCCTCTGGCATTCAAGGTGAAAATCTAAAACCAGGAGAAGGTTCCTTTGGTGTCACATAATGGGGTAGGCAGTGTTTGGGCACAGAAAGAATTCAACAGTTCAACAATTCATATGGTTAAGACAACAATTTATCTGACTGTGGAAAAAGACACAGAGGGAATATGGGTAAATGAAATCTGCATAAAATCTACCTACAGTAATACTTTGGTTTAAGAGTGTCTTGCAAGATAAGCAAACGTTTATTCTAAATTTTGCCTTGATTAACAAGCAATGCCTTGATATACAAGCACTAGAGCAGGTCACATGATAACACGTGAGCCAGTGGTGGCTGTTCCTTCCTCCCTCCCCCTGCTGGATTGCAGGTGATTGTCTGCAACAACTGTCTCAGGCAGCCCCAAAAGCAGAGGGAGGAGAGAGGAATAACGGCCTCCCTTTCACTAGCCAGGAATGTTTTCAAAGGGGAGTGCAGGTTGGGGTTTTCTTTCTCTCTTTATATTTATATTTAATTTGTTTTTAACATTCTTTTTTTCAAACAATTTCTAGTCATGGGGCAGCTGGTGAAGTGCATGGGGCTACAAATTCCACTTTATTATTGTCACATTAAAAATACAGAGCAAAATTTAGTTGTTAGTCCCAAGCAGAGCAGATTCCGCAGCCAGGTACCTAAACCATGGGGTGGGCATGGACTTCTAGCCAACTTCCTTTGTGAGTTCTGGCACTTTGTGTGTACAATATGTGGTCTATGGGACCCAAGAAGGAATCATCTAAGTTTCCATTATTTCTTATGGGGAATATACAAGAGTGTTTTGGTTTACAAGCATGTTTCCAGAATGTAATTGGTAATTACCAATGGGGTAATCAAGAGCCGGGATAATGCTGCAAAACTGCTCAGCCATTCTTGTTAGGTTTTATCTTTTGTGCAGCCACCCCTAAAGTACACAGGACACAGATTATATTTTCTTAGTCTACTTGTCCTTCTGCCAGTATGTGGGGAGTTTGCTTTTCTAAGTCCTTTTGTGGCCTGTGCAATAAGAAGTCCCACGAGTTTTGGTACTGTCCCTCCACTGCCTGATATACTCCAAAGGGTTTAGTGGACCTAAAATAAAAACAAAACAACAACACAGTTATAACTTTATGAATAGCTCAGCTCTTGGGGCCAGCAAATATTTATTTTTACATAAGAGCATGAAAAGTGTCATCAAAAGCTTACAGCATAACCATTTTAAATCAATTTACAAGATCAGTTGCAATACAATTTTAAAACTCTGGCAAAAATCAAAATCTCTGTAGGATTTTATCTTGTTGTCTTGGGCTTGTTTATGATACTTTGTTAAGGCTACAATATGCTTGTTTATGCACCTCCGGATAGTACCATAACAAGAATGCATTCACGAATGTGGCACTGAAATGAACTGGGAATCTAATCTGTTTCTTTTCTTTCTTTTTGTCAGAGACACACTTTCACAAAATGCGTCTTATCTTTTCCTGTTGATACTATAATTTGTTCTCAGAGTGTTTCACTAATTTCATAAAAATATAAGTACAAGAAATGCATGAATTATGGATGGGTTTTCAAAAACATTCTGATCTCTACATATTATTGAGCTAACAATGGAAGGTGATTTCAGATAGTGCTCCCCCATTTAAATTTTCCTATTCTTTTATCAACTCACTACAATGCAGACATTCTACTTCAATTGCCTGAGTTACTTGACAAAAAGGGAGCTACAGTGGAATGGTCTACGATCAAACAAATGTCCTGTTAAATATATCACGTTATGGTTAATAACTGGAGGGACCCTAAACTTCTTTGGTGTCTTTTGAAGAACAGAAGGAATATCACTCGGATAAATAGAAATTGGGTGAAAAAGCACACATACCCTTTTAAAAAATAGGGGCTAATTTATTTTGCTTTTTAATGAGGTACCAAAACTTAGCAAATGAAATGTTTCCTGTGATGGTATTTTAAAAAACGCCCTCCATCAGCCAAGCACCAGCAAGCATATCCAGGTGCTTTTCAAGGCATCTCAAAATTCTACTGCATATGAAAATTTAAGCTGACCTTAAACTGCAGTACATATATTATTTTTTTAAAAAATGGCATATGCAGTTATACTCATGTTACATCTTCAAATCTGAGTCATATAAAGTACTCTGTGACCTTGTTTCAACAATAAGCATGTACTTAGAGTGAAGTATTTCTTCTTCTCAGAATGAGAAGAACCATGAGTGTTGTTTATTGAAGCCTTCTTCAACTGCTTTGCAATGATACTTACAGTTTGTTAATAAAGGGTGATTATTTGCTTTGTCACTGCTTGGAGCAGTGCTTTTGCTGGAAGAGCTTAAGGTCTTTCAAGATAACAAGCTCACAACCTTAATATTGAGGAAACTAGATAAAAATTGAGAACCTGGAAAGATATCTGAGGGCTATATTGACCAGGGGAATAATTGTTCTAAAACCTATCAAGTTCATATTAAAAGTATACAGTATTTTCATATATAGCCTGGCTCATAGGAAATGGTGCATTTTCCACTTCCACTCATTCCCACTTCAAAGTTATTCCCAAATAACTTAACAAATAAAATGAAGATCACAATGATAATGTCCCAGTTGCTGTTACTGAGAAACTGAAGATTGGTTGGGCCAAACAGGGGGAGTTACGGTTAAGTTAAAATATGCTCTGTAGTGAAATACAGTACATGTTTAAACATGCTAGTGAATTGATGTGAAGTGCTGATGAGTATAGCATTATGAATATGAAGCTGCATGTCCAAAAAGAACTGTAAAACCCTCCCACTTCCTTCACTGGTGAAAATTTCAGGACAAACAAAACCACATATAATAGGTGGTGGGAGCAAGAAAACGTATATTTATAATATCTTTTTATTTTTAAATATATAAGCAATAGTGTTGTTGTTCAGGCGTTCAGTTGTGTCTGACTCTTTGTGACCCCATGGACCAGAGCACACCAGGCCCTTCTGTCTTCCACTGCCTCCCGGAGTTTGGTCAAATCCATGTTGGTTGCATCGATAACACGATCCAACCATCTCATTCTCTGCCGTCCTCTTTTCCCTTTGCCTTCAATCTTTCCCAACATCAGGGACTTTTTCAAGGAGCCCTCCATCATGAGGTGGCCAAAGTACTGGAGCCTCAGTTTCAAAATCTGTCCTTCCAGTGAACATCCAGGGTTGATTTATTTCAGGATGGATATGTTTGATCTCCTTGCAGTCCAGGGGACTCTCAAGAGTCTCCTCCAGCACCACAGCTCAAAGCATAAATTCTGTGGTGATCAGCCTTCTTTATAGTCTAGCTCTCACTTCCATACATCACTACTGGAAAAAAACCATAGTTTTGACTATCTGGACCTTTGTTGGCAAAGTGATGTCTCTACTCTTTAAGATGCTTCCTAGGTTTGTCATCGCTTTCCTTCCAAGAAGCAGATGTCTTTTAATTTCAATGCTGCACTCTCCATCTGCCGTGATCAAGGGGCCAAGAAAATAATATCTTCTAGCCTTTTTTTCTGTTCATGGGGTTTTCTTAGCAGGGATACTGGAGTGGCTTGCCAGTTCCTACCCCAGGTGGACCACATTTAGTCAAACTCTCCACTATAACCTATGAGATCGCTCATAGCTTCTCTGAGTTGCTCAAGCCCCTTTGCCACAACAAGGCAGTGATCCATTGAAGGGGGGTATAAGCAATACATATAACCAAAAGCATTTTGCACTACATAGTAAAACATCTCATCCTGCATCAGATTTCCAAACTGTACCTCTGTAGTGTTTAGACTACTTCCAGTAAAATCAGGTTCTCTAAACTTGAAAACAACAATCAGAAGAAACTTCTTAGGTTTAAATGCAAATGTACTCTGAAATGAGTAACATTTACTTCAAATGGTTTCCACCCAAGCGGGTATGCTTCAAATTATGAGATTACAGTAGGACATCAGTATCCACTGGGGATTGGTTCCAAGCCTTCCCGTGGATAATGAAAACCGTGGATAAGAGAGAACACCAAAATGTTCCCCGAAACTGCTGTTTTGTGATAGTAACTTGCTTTACAGCTGCTGTTTTGCAACAGTAGCTTGCTTTACAGCTGCTGTTTGTGATGGTAGCTTGCTTTACAGCTGTTGTTTTATGACAGTATCTTGCTTTGCAGCTGCTGAATTATTTATTTATTTTTCCTCTGCCAACCGTGGATAACTGAACCAGTGGATAATGAATCAATGGTACGGGGGTCCTACTGTAATTTATAATTATGTTTCAGCACACAAATAACTCTAAACAGAGATTTAGGTTCCAATAGTCATAGTTGTTTGTATTAATTTTTATATTAGCTTCATGGTATGCTATGCCATACTTGTATCCAATTTTTGTGAATTTTCACTGGATGTTTTCCTTCTTCAACAACAGTGAAACAATAAACATGGTTTAAATCTATGACAACTGTTGTTAAAAATTAAATTTCCATTCAAATGTTTTTGTTTATAGTTGTAAAACATAATATGTATTTGTTTGTAATACAATATTACAAGTTTGTATAGAAATATCACATAAATCATCTTCCTTGTGCTGTTTAAATCATGTCACTTCCCAAAGTCAGTAGAAGCGGTCTTGCACCATCATTATTGTCATACTACCAGATATCTGTTACTGCTTCTTATGTCTCTCGGGAGACTTGTGTAGGCAGAAGGAAATAAGACACAAGGGAAATCCAGCTTCACCATTTGAAGTGGGGAAAAGTACACCATCTTCTATACCAAGGATGAAAGTAAAATTCATCTACGGGTAGATCTCTAGATGGCATGAAGTATGGCAGGATGAATCGTCAGACTGTATCAGTACTGCCAGGTCAGGGGTATCCTATTCCATAAGAGTTTGTGGCCATGCTAGAGATCTTAAATGTGAATCTTAAAACTTAAATTTTTAACTGCATTTGAAATAGGACAACCTTCTCCCCACCACTTGGAAGCATAATACATACTACCAGATGCCCATGGTAAAAGAGCATGGTACATGGTACATGACCAAAGTATACTATGGTACATGGTATACTTTGGTCACCTCACAGGATCACTGTTCATATCTTAACTAGCCCCATTGAATATTGCCCTGCCACAGTGAATAAAGACACGAGACAACAGTATTGGGGATGTAACTGGGCCGCACTTTATTAACAGAACATTATAACGCAGGTCTCAACCACCTGAAACTTCTAGAGGGGCCTGCTGCCGCACAGGTTCTTGTTGGGTACATGGGGCTCTCCTGGGACTCCTCCGACTCTGGAGCTTTTGGGCGGGTTCTACCCCTTGGCAGACTGATGAGCCTTCAGACCACCAGGGCCGGCCAATTTCCTCCCCCTCCCACGGGTCCGGAGCCTCATAGCTTGTGGCTTGTGACCCAGGCGGGGCCTCTGTGAGGCTTGCTTCTCCAGCAGGGGGGGCACCTTTTTAGGCTGGCCCCGCCCTCCATCCGGGTCCTCTATCAGCCTTTCCCCCATCTCGCGATATACGCGCGGGGGAAGGGCAAAGAAGCTCCGGCAGCAGACTCACTGCCTCGGAGCCCACATTGCTTGCCACTGTAATTTTGGAAGATAATACATAACTGCAATTCACCATTAAGAGAAGTAAAAAGTTGTCCTTCCCTCAAATTTAATTTTTAAGAGAACTGTCCAAATGTTTTTCTGGAAAATATGTCATTGAAACAAATGATTTACACAGGAAATGTTCCTAGTAGCAGCCACGTGTGATGCTCACTTGGTCTTTCTAACATTTTTTTCTGGAGACAGTTGGAGTTTATATTACTGTTTATATTACTCATGAATACCATCACACAACACCTGCAGCAAAATGCTCCCTGGACCATGCTCTACATGCTGACAATGCCATGCTTGTTATTACCACTAGGAATGAACTGCAGTGGCAAGTCCAGACATGGAATGATTGCCTCAACCACTTTGGACTCGGCCTAAACATTAAGAAAACTGAGTACTAAGAAACCACCCAATCTCCAAATAAATGGAGAGAACCTAAAGAAGGTAGATGTCTTCCAGCGTTCCAAGGCGATGATGGCATCAGTGGAAACATGGAGGCAAGGGTGAATGTGGCCTGGTTACCTGGCCATGCTATGTTTTGGCTTCAGATCTAAGATTTACAAGACAATCATCTGCCCTGTTGCACTATATGGCACAGAATGCTAGACAGCAACAAAGGGCATAGGGACCTGTCCCCATGCCATGGAAATATGTATCTTCCATTGGATTTGAGTGTCTCCCTACTCAACCACTGCACTACACTATCCAACAGCAATATGTGTGACATAAGTAACATAAAGATCAGAGAAAGATAGATTTGCTGGTATGGACATGTCCTCAAAGGAGCACCTTCCACTAACACTGAAACTTATTGCCACCTAAAAATTGATGGCCGGTGGCCACATAGGCAGCCAAATCAGAGATGGCTGGACACTGCCAATAAGGACATGCAAATTGTCGGCCTGTGCCCTGAAGATGCATTAGATCGGGCAAAGTGGTGTTTCAGGATCTGAAAAGTGGACCGTGTACCTACAGGAAAATGCTACGAAGAAGAAGAAAAATAATGTAGTCTTGCCAGTGGTAATTTTAGTGTTATATTTAAAACTCTGTATCATTTATAGTATATTTGTCTCCTTTTTGTACTGTGAAAAATAGAAAGCTTTGAAAAGACTGAATAATTAGAATATTTAACCACCCTTTAAACAAAGAAGTAGCTCTTAAACTGTTTTAATTAATTCATGTTAATACACATTAGGTTTTAAAACAATGAACAAAAATATTTGAATGAAATGCTATTTTAATTCTTAACAAATGTTGTCATAGATTTAAGCCATGTTTATTGTTCCACTGTTGTTCAAGCAGGAAAACATCCAGTGAAAATTCACAAAAAATGGATACAAGTACGGTATATTATACCACGAAGCTAGCATAAAACATTAATATGAACAACTGTGACTATTGAAACCTAAATCTCTGTTTAGAATTATTTGTGTGCTGGAACATAGCTAAAAATTAATTGCATAATTCTATACATGCCCACTTGGGGGGAAACCATTCAAAACAAATGTTACAGTACCATACTTACTTCAGAATAAATTTGCAGAGGCTCAGGTTGCACTGTTCCTTGTACAGAAGCCAAGAGAGGGGCAGATGAATCTTAACTTCAGTATTGTCAGCATGACCTACCTGAGCATCTGCTGTCTGAGAGTACCATATTCTGGCCCATGGCTGTCTCTGAGCTACCCAGAACTCGTGCTTGCAACAAGAGACCTGCGGAGGGCAATGGCAAGGGATAAGACTGGATTCACATGATCAATTTCTTCTGTTCATTTTGTCAACTAGGCCATCAAAGCGCTTGGTAACTGCTTCAAGGCAAGTCCCTGTTATGTTGTTTCCCCCCCCTCTAGGCTTACATCTCAAAACTGAAAAAGGAAACAAACTTCAGAGCCAACTGATGGAAATTCATTTTGGCAGGAAGTTTATATTTATACAAAGCATCCACAGAAGCCTATAGAATTTAAAGGGGAAAGAGATCAACACAATGGCAATAAAGCAACACAGAAGAAGCTTCAGTTCCTCCTAGTTTCTAAGGGATGTCTTTTCCAAGGCATTTATTCTTGGTGTGGGTAGTCTTATCCTGGCATTCTTGTGTATATACTATTGGCTGAGCAGAATGAGCACGACTATTGTGTCCTGTCCCTGGCGGATACTATTCCTATTGCCAATATTGAAGTAAGAGTCAACTGCTAACCTGGTTATACTATAAGGTGAAGGTGAAGGTGAAGGTTTCCCCCGCACATGCGTGCTAGTCATGTCCGACTCTAGGGGCGGTGTTCATCTCCGTACTCAAGACGAAGAGCCAGTGTTGTGCAAGTCCATGGCCACGTGACTGGCATGGCTGTAAGGAAATACTGTTTTACCTTCCCGCTTTTTACGGTGTTACCTATTTATCTATTTGCATTTATATGCTATCAAACTGCTAGGTTGGCAGGAGCAGGCGTTAACAGTGGGAGCTCGTTCTGCTGCGTGGCACCTGGGCTTTGAACTGCTGAGCTGCTTACTTTGCAGCCAACAGTTTTTGGAGCCTTAGTCCAATGAGCCACCATGCCCGTTGGGTGATGGTGGTGGTGCTACCTTGTCCTTTGCTCTGGGTAACAAATTTTCTTTGGCCAAATGTCCTGAAAAGTGATTTTTAAAAACGATATGTAAGACCCATTACTCCCTAAGTTGTTATTGATATTATACCCAGTTTTGCACCTTTGTATGTGAGATCAGAAAATTGGGCTTCTCCATTCTGCTCCTGAAAGCCCTAGAGCCTGGAATCAGATAGACCTCCTGAAGTAGGGAAGAGCTGCACTGCTAGAGGAAAGAAAATGCCAAAAATAAGGCAGAGTTCCACCCACTGTTGAAATGGCAACACTGGACATATGATATCTACAGGAAACTCACAAAGCAATTCTCCTTTCAACTTCTGTTCCCAGTGATATTGCTGTTGTAATGTTAATCAGAGAAATCAGTCTTTCAATTAGCGAAGTTAGACAATAAATGCAGAGAGCAGGTATCAGAGGGTGCCAATCACTGGAGCCCCATGGAGATACCTCATAGAGTCTCCAGCTGTTCCCCTCTGCCACCTACTTATTTGTTTGTTTATTTTTATATTTATATACCACTAGATTTTCCCAGACCGGAACTCAGGGCAGTTAACGAGGAATAGCATACAACAAAATACAGAGAAAAATAATAATCGGTTCCACATTATGAGGGTAGGTTTACCTCAGATGTGATGGAGGACACCATCTAATCACCAGTGTCAAGTTATGATTCAACTTAGGTAGGCCCGTAAAGTTGCTACATGCAATTGGGCCTTCTTGGTGGCCGGCCCAGTTATTTGGAACAAATTGCCTAGAGAGATTTGCCAAGCTCCATCCCTAGTAGCCTTTTTAAAAGTGGTTAAAAACTTGGCTCTTTAAAGATGCATTCAGCAATCGCTCATGTCTGTCCTGTGTTCCCCCAAGTTTTGAGGTTGTTTTTGTTATTATTTGATTTGTTCCTCTTGCCATGTTATTTCTTCGTTTCTTTCATTATTGATTTGACTTTATTTGGTTTAATTTGCTATGTGTTGTTTCTATGTAAACCGCCCAGAGTTCCCATTGGGGAAATTGGTTGTGATATAGAAACAAACAAACAAGCAAGCAAACAAACAAAGAAACAAATCACATTCCCCAGTTCCCTGGATTTGAATGTATGCTCCTAAAATGTAGGAGCTAGGGACAAGATAGAAATGTTCTTGGTATACCACCCTCTCCAAGGCACAACAACTTCTCTACCTCAGCTAACTGAACTGATTACAGGGGTGGTATTGGATTCCCCTCAGCTCATCTTGCTGGGGCACTTTAACATCCATGCTGAAGTCAGGGTTTTCTGAAGACTCCATGGCAACTATGGGTCTGTCTCAATATGGACTACCATGCATGATTACATTGACTGATTTCATAAGAACTCGAGTGCTTTCCATATTAGTTTCCACCCCTCACAATGGATTTTTTTTCTTATTGCGTGCTCTTTGTAGCTTTAATGTTTCCTTTTAATGTTCTAAGATTCCTCTTCTAATTCCCTATTCTTAACTTGAATATGTCTTAAATGTTCTGGGCTGTATATTGTCCTTTATTATTTTAAGCCACCTTGGGTCCTTTTCCAAGGAGAAAGGTGAGGTAAAAAAATTTCAAAATAAATGAATAGAAGACAAAAATCCTGAATTAATAAGAGCACGTATATACCACAGCAGGAGTTTCTCATACTGGCCCAAGTCTGCAAATTACCTTACTTTGGTGGTTTCTCTCTAGTACCTATGGACTCCCTGAAGTATGGTTTTTACAAATCCCAAAAGACTGTCCAAACCCGTTTCTGCACCATCAACATGCATTCCCATTTTATTTATGGGCTATCTGTTTCTGGCCTGACATATGGCACACATGACATTTCAGGAGCTTTCCCATCCACTAGGCCAGTGATGGCGAACCTTTGGCACTCCAGATGTTTTGGACCACAACTCCCAGAGTTTTAAGCCTGTTTTGCCAATGACAAAGGACTGTGGGAATTGTGGTCCAAAACATCTGGAGTGCCAAAGGTTTGCCACCACTGCTCAGTCTAGACTGCTGCTGTGCTTTCTGGGAGGCTCATCTCTAGCTCCTTCCTCTCAGGGCAACAAGAAGGGTCATATGTTGTGACCCTGGTACTTCAATCTTTGCCTTGCTTCAAACAGTACGATGTCCTCAAGAGGGAGGATTCAACAGGCTTCTTCTCTAATGCCTCCCTTCTAACTTTTGCCCACCCAACACACACCCACACCCACACACCAACATGTTTGTACTGAGGTGAGGAACCCTCAAGTTGACCACAAAATGTGTGCAAATGGCTGTTGCAGGTGTCAGCAGCCCTGACACCCACAACCAGTTGCTCTTGGATTTATTTATTTTTCCTCTTTGCCTCAAAAGGCAGAGAAGCATATCGACTAAACTTCATTGTGGGAGACTAAGGCACTTCAAGTGTGTAGCGGGGGGGTGGGGGGGTGGATGGGGAATCACCACGTTTCTATAGGCAATTTCTAATGAACGATTTCCCTGAGATAGAAAAGTGCAGCCGCTCAAGAAAGCACTTTTTAATACCGTATAAATCAAGAGGGGAGGGAGGTGTTCTTAAATGATACCCTGGGAAAATATGAGTTTAAAAGACAGCGCCTTGACAGCGCTGCTAACTCTAACAGGTTCGGGCTGCCCACGTGACCCCGTAGAAGCCTC
This sequence comes from Phrynocephalus versicolor, assembly GCA_023846285.1. Lineage (NCBI taxonomy): Eukaryota > Metazoa > Chordata > Lepidosauria > Squamata > Agamidae > Phrynocephalus > Phrynocephalus versicolor. The sequence continues at coordinate 36,933,359 of JAHTLZ010000129.1, read as the reverse complement.
CCCCCCACCCCGGAGCTAGTGGAAGGGGCTGAGGCACAGGTGTCTGCGGCCCCAGACGCCGAGTCGGGAAAGGCAGGAGAGCAGGAACTCGGCAGCCCCCGTGAAAGGGCAGCCGTGAAAGGCCCGCTGCCTCCGTCCGTGTGGCAGAAACAGGAACGGGTCGAGCGCCACGTGATGCCCTCCCCCTTCGACGCGTTTGGCCACCAGGCGCTCCCCGCGGAGTGCGGCAGCTGCACAGGTAACGAGACCGAGCAGGAGCTGCAGCATTTCACGCTTGCGGAGGGCTGCTGCTGCTGCTGCTGCTGCTGCTGCTGCTTGCTGGTGGTGGTGTCCACAAAGAAGCACCGCGCGCTCGCCCTCGCGCCCGCCCACCGTCCTGAAGGCTCGCTCGCTGGCTCGCTCGGTGTCCCTTGCAGGCGGCGCTGGCGCGGAGCTGGCTGGCTGGGCTCAAGGCCGAAGGGGGCGAGGGGCGACGGAGAGCGATGGTTCCATTGCCAGCCGGGTGAAAGCGTGGGGACCGGGAGCGGGGGGCGGAAAGGACGGGCCGGGCCGGGCAAGAGGAGCCGGAGGAGGGGTCAGGGGCGCGTGCTCGCTTGAGCAAGAAGGCGCGACCGGGAAGCGAACCGACGGCGGCAGCCCAAAGGTACGTGTTGTCCTTGCGGGGTTCTGGGCTGGCTTTTGGGTGAGCCGAGAGAAAAAGCCCTTGGCCCGTGGGCGCCGGCGAGTGCTTTGGGGCTTGGTTTGGGTCGCGGAGGCGGCTGGCAGGCAGCTTTCAGGGAACTTTGGGGGACCTGAGGCTGCTGGCAAGAGGCGGCATCATCCTCCCCTCCTCCTGAGGGTGGCCCGTATCGCGCCGGGAGGCTTCAGAAGGGGCCCGCGCAAGTTTCTGCGCGCGAGGTGGCAGAGAAGAGGGACGGCGCCTGGCCCACCTGCGCCTGGCCCCACCACCTGCGCGTGGGCCGGGTAACGACAGCGCCGTGGGAGCGGAATTAACGACATGACGACGGCTGCCAGCCAGGCGTTTGCGAGGATCTCTGGGCACAAGGAGTAACGAGTTGCTCTTTTCTCCAAACGCGACGTACTCCTCGGTCTCACCTTCAGCTCTGGTGGAGGGAAGCTGTGGTTTTGCCGCCCAACGGTGCAAGGAAGCAGCAGCCCCCCCCCCCAGTGACATTTGCAGCTGTCAGGGAGATTTAGACTCCCTGTGGCGATCTCCCTCAACACATGGGAAGCCCATCCCTCTTTCTAGCGAGGAACAGGGGAGAGGTGGATGCTGACATTTTCTCTCCCTCACCCCAGTTTTTAAATACAAGCATCTGACTTGCCTGAAAAGTTTTAATGGCAAGGAGTTGCAGCGTGGTTGAGGAGCAAGCAAATGATAAAGGCACCCCTGTTCCAGTTCCTGGAGAAATGAGTTGGGAAACGGTGTTGGTGAACACGAAGAGTTTTTTTTGGGGGGGATGTTGCTCGAGCCCTAATGTGCAATCCTCCTGTCCTAGCTGGTGATCTAGCATGTAATATGAGAGCTCCGAGGCTGTTATGCCAGGAATTTATTGGGCCCTCTACCACTAGGGTATATCCCACCTCATCCAAGGAACTCTGAGTTTTGTACTCACAGTTGTCTCAGGCATAAAACAGTTTGGTGTGAAAACTAACATGGATTTCACAATCTGTATAATGGGAGATCTGGCTGCAGATGTTGGTGGCCCAGAGCTAAAGTCCAGATGGTCTTTGGGTAGAATGTTCTTTCCATTTCAAATTATCATCCTTGCCTCTCTCCTCAATTAGCAATATCCACATGTGGGCACAGAGAGGTGTTAAGTGCCATAAAGACATCTTTAACGTGTTTTTAAGCTCCTTAAGTTTTTTTGATCAAGTATTCAAGTTCAAATGTTTGGGGCTCTTGTACTGTCTTCTTCCACCAGCTTTCACCAATTCATCATTGTGTGTGTGATTTAATCATTTCATCACTCCCAGTGCAGAAATGCAGCAAAATTAGGATACTATTCATGGAAGCAAAGGAAGAGCTTCTCAGTACATTTCTGTAGAAAGGGTAGTTTTAACATGTCTTCTTGTACTAAAGAACTGTGCACAGAGTGTGAACTCGTACAAAAACACAATGGGGGTGTTCTTTTAAGCCTGGGTAACTGTTACTGTGACAAGACTGTAAATAAAAGCAGTGATAGCTAATGTGAACACAAAACAAACTGCAGATCTCCAAATGGCAGGTGAAGCCTTTATAGGCCAACCAGAAGGGTACAAATACTCTGCAGAGATGGATAGAACTGTGGGGGAAATAATCTGTCAGTGTGCCTAATGTTTTGTTTGTTTGAATGTTAACAGAAAGTTGCTTCTTTTGGTGGGGGGAAGGTTGGTGAATACAATAGATGTGAATTTGGTTGAAATAGGCATTATTGTGAAGAGGTACTGAGGTCAGGCCCCCTGTTCACAGAAAGGTCATTGCAAGGAGGATTTCCAGAGTGTGAAAATGAAGAGCTATACCAGGATAATAAGGTAAAGCCCCCCCCCCCCGCAGATGCGTGCTAGTCATGTCTGACTCTAGGGGTGGTGCTCATCTCCATATTCAAGATGAAGAGCCAGTGTTGTACAACTCATGACCATGTGGCCAGCATGGCTGCAAGGAAACACTATTTTTACCTTCCTGCTTTTTATGGCGGTACGTATTTGTCTACTTGCATTTACATGCTATCAGACTGCTAGGTTGGCAGGAGCTGGGGTTATCAGTGGGCTGCAGGGGGCACAACTTTTGGCCACAGGCCACCTGTGGGCTGCATGCTGCTCACCCCTGCCCCCCCAAAAAAACCTTAAGAAGCATCCATACCCATGTTTGTATATAATCTACATTCATAAACTAAGACACAACACAAGCATGCCATGAAGCAATATATTTACAGCATTTGTAAAGCTCTGTAAAGCTCTTTCCTTAAATTAACCCTTTGTAAAGCTCTTTCCTTAAATTAACCGTCTGCTGTTTCCTGCCCCTGTACAGGAGTTAAAAAAAAACAGTTGACAACCAACCAAAGAACATGTATGCTTCATGTGGTGAATTCATGAAACAATTATTGGGTGGAGTTTAAATCTTCTATATCCTCACATAACAGTAAGAAACATTGGGCACAGCATAGGTGCAGTGAATGGAGCAGTCTCTGTCCTTTGAAATTTTGCAGTTTATTTTGCACTTTATTCACAAGCTGTTTCTGGAATACCAACAAATGTACAATGTCATTGACTTAGAAATTATTCCTGTTTAGCTACTTTCTTGCATGAGATTCTGTAGACAAGTAAGAATGATGTTGCTTGTGCTGATTTTTACTAGTCTTTAAAGGTTTTAAAAGGAATATCAAACAGCATAATCAAGCAAGTATTGGGTAATGAACTACTTAAGACTTAACTATTTCTATTGGCATTGGTTTAGCTTTCTAGGATAATTATGCCCTGCTCATCTTGAAACAATGTAAAATACAGAGCAGGTTGAGGAATCATGCCAAGAGATTTGCATTTGATAAACACAATTTCAATTTATTTTTAAATATTAGTTCCAAAATTAATTTTACAGAGAAAGTACAAATCACACTGTGGTTTCTGTATATGCAATGAAGCTGTGCATGATGCAGGGACTACATTAATTGCTCAGGATGCTGTACTATGTGCATATTATAGTTCTGTTTCTAGTGAGATAGGTTTGCATTAGTATACAAAACCGTGGACAAATCTGAAACTGCTGCCACCACAGACTCGTGGCACCTTCCTACATGGAAGGTTTGGCAAGATTTTTTTTCTACTGAACAGGAGGATGGTGAGATAAGTTTTATTGAGACTCAGAAGTGAGGTCCCCAACACTTCTATCTGGAGGCACAGGAGACCTGCAAGAGTGTTCTTCCTCTGGAGGCAGATGGATTCCTTAGGGATCCACAGCATTTTTTTTTCTGTGCATATGGTTGGTACTTTGTTGAAGCCTTGTCATTTGGTGGAATATGGAGATCAGCACATACTTTTGAAAGAATAGCTTCTGCGGTTCTCTTCTGGTTTGCAGAGCCCATTCGGCTCTGTGGGAGATACACTTAAGGCAATGAAGCAAGGAAGAAGCTAATGAGAATACTTCAGGATAAAAAAAATCTCGAATTAAACTGAACATGTGTAAGAACTCATATTTGGGTGAATGTGTGATCATGATGGAAATGAAGAATTTTTTTTTCAGAATGAAATGCTGTTTAGGCTTATCCAGGACTAAGTCTCACCAAGCAGGGTGGGGAACTTACATTTGAGTAGATGCAGTATGTGGGCTGTTAATTTCAAAAGCCGTTTGCTGAATATGCTGATGGGGTAAGAGCTAGTCAATAAATTCTCTTTTTGTTTCTTTGTATCTTGGATGCAGCTACAAACTAAAAGTGGCAAATTCAATGCTAAGATTCTATTTAGTCCTCATGTAGCACTATGTGCACAGAGTTGCAGTGGATCATACCTTTAAATCAGCAATAACACCATGTGAACCTCAAGGTGGAAATATCTACTATGCAGCTACATGTGTGTGTGTGTGTGTGTGTTGCGTCGTTACAGTCATGACCGACTCTTCGTGACCCCATGTCTATGGAGTTTTCTTGGCAGGAATCCTGGAGTGGTTTGTACATAGAGATCCGTTAAGGATTGTATTTTGGCACATTAACAGAAAGAGCAACTGACTATACAGGTGAAACAACCCACTAGTTTCACCTTTTTACAATGGCCAAGGAAGTTCTTGGTATGAATATTAAGAAAAAGACTTGCAAATGAAGAGGTTTTCACAGCATAAATACTGGTAATTTGTAGACTTGTTGGTGAAAATATTGTATTTTTCACTCTGTAAGACACCCCCCCTTAAAAAGTAAAGGGAATGTCTGTGTGTCTTATAGAGCTAATTTTCATTTAGAGAGAAGTTACCTGCACGGAGCTTCTCCCATCCCCTGCTGCAGCCAGTATTCCACAGTTCCAATCACCTTGTTTGCAAAGAGGTGTCCTCCTCGGAGCCTCTGCTCTCCTCTTCTGCAGCCTGGATTAGGGATGGCCAATTTGTTTCAAAACTGGTATGCATGAGCCCAGGGGGTGTTCCGAAGCCTCTGACACACATGCAGCCAATCTCTTAACCCTGTGAGAGCGCAGAGAAAAGTAAAAGATTGGCTGTGTGTGTGTTAGAGGCTTTGGAACACCACCTGGACTTGTGCGTATCAGTTTTGAAATGAATTGCCCATCCCTAGCCTGGATTCCTCAGTACCAATCATCTCCCAACTCTCCCCTTTTGCAGCTTGGATTCCACAGTTCCAATCACCTCGTTTGCAACCCTCCTCTTTTGCAGCTTGGATTTCCCAGTCCCAAATTACCTTATTTGCAACTTCCCGTTTTGCAGCTTGGATTCCACAGTTCCATTCTCCTCATTTACAAAGAGTTTTCCTCCATGGAGTCTCTGCCCTCCCCCTTTGTAGCCAGGATTCCCCCACCATGACACCTTAGGCTAAACATTATTTTCTTGTTTTCCTTCTCTAAAAATTAGGTGCATCTTATGGTCAGTTGTATCATAGTGTGAAAAATACAGTAATTGAAGCGACTAGAGTGAGTGAGAGAGAGAGAGAGAGAGAGAGAGAGAGAGAGAGAGGAGAGAGAGAGAGAGAGAGTCAGAGACAGTCAAGCAATAAATATTGCCAGAAAAAATCCAGAGAGTTAAAATCAAATTGAATATGATCATGTATGGGGGCTTAGATACCCAGTGTGGATAGAGTTGGGGGACTAGGACTCAGAAGCGCTAGGCTTGCATCCCTACTCAGCCGCAGAAACTCATTGGGGAAATTGATAAAACAACTGCTTAAGAAGTATTTAATTTGCCTTGAAAGACCTATTAGGATTATTATGAGTCATTTCGAACTTGACAGCACATAACAACATGCAGGCTTAGTTTCACACATACAAGGAAGCTTTTGATTTCATTTTTGAAACAGCAGAATCCCATGCCACATGGCAAATCACAGGAAACAAAGGAGGATTGGAAAGTATTTTAGTATGCTGCATGTAGGCCTTTTAAAAGAAAAAAATAGTCCCAAAACATCCACCTAGGCACGCTTAAACCTTTGGATGCACCAAAAAGAGTGTTTGTATCCTGACCTAGTACTGGGCTAATTAAAAGAATGCAGTGTAGTACAGCCACCCCTCATTTAGCTGTTATTTGCATTCAACCTACCCGCTGAATGACTGTTTAGGGTTACAACCACCACCAGAAGCCGAAGCCACTGCTGCCTCATAATCGCTGCCTCAGGAAGAGCTGTTTGTTCCAACCTACAGGGCCTGTTACATAGCATCCAACCTGCTTCAGCTTGCCTGCACCTGCCTTGTCACCTGCTCAGAGGAGAGGAAGCCGGGCTACAGTCCCCCCCCAACAAATGCCGCCTTCCTCTTCCACTGCTTCCAAGGGACAAGTGTTGCTCCGAATGCCATAATGCCTCTGCCAGAGAGGATGATGGCCCACATTGGGGTGGATTGTTGGCCACCTCCATCTCTGGTTTTCCTTCCTTGTTGTTCTGCGTCACCTGCAGCCTCCTGGAGACCCTCCCCTTTCTGGCCGGCCTGCAAGGAGGACAGCCTTGGTACACACTACAAGACATCTGTTTTAAGGTCCTCACGTAACAATCAGTTCACTTAATGACCTAGTTGTGCAAATGGAACTCTGCCATTAAGTGAGGAGAGCCTGTATAGAAATAAAAGTATAAGTAAAGTGGATAATGAAATCATATAGCCATTGTCACACATAGAAATATCAAATAATGCTTTTAATTAATTTTAAATTAACTGTGGGCCATAGCAAAAAGGCTGCCTGATACGCTAATGTCCATGATTTTAACTCAAAATCATGCATAACAAGATGAAAAGTGAAGCCTGTTATTTTCCTGTGGTGTTTGCAACAGGCTGCTCATAGTCACTGCACTCAGTTAGTTGCACTTATGAAAAAAAAGGTCATTTTATCTACAGCTAATGGAAAAGCCAGCCATTAACTAGTCTCGTACTATAATGGCTTGAGAGAATTCTCCAGGAAATAAATCATTATTTCTCATGGGCCAGAGAATCGGCAAAACTGGAGGAAGTAAAAACTAAGGATGCCTCATTTGAGGATAACAAATTACGTTACAACATTGTCAACAAGGCCAGCTTTTAATAGATAGCCCATCCAACCACTTCTCCAAAACTCCCATTTGTTTGTTTATTTCTTCCACCTTGCTTTTTTGGTATTCAAATGAAACTTAATAAAAGCGGGCTTTGAGTTTGATTGTGGTGAAATAAGATAATGAAAGGTATTGTGGGTTTCAAGCGCTGCCTAGGTGCCCTAAGCACATCCGATCTCACTAGATTTCGGAAGTTAAGCAGGGTCGGCCCTGTTTAGTACTTGGATGGGAGACCACCAGGGAACACCAGGTGCTGTAGGCGCCTGGAATAGGAACTGGCAAGCCACTCCACTACTCCTGCCAAGAAAACTCCATGGACATGGAGTCACGAAGAGTCGTTCACGACTGTAACGACACAACACACACATTGTGGGTTTTGTGTATCTTCTGCATTCTCAACTCAGCCATAAACAATGCTTCGTAAGGAAGCACATAACCTGAAAGCAAATAGTTGTTCTATAGTTGTCAAGCTGATTCTAAAAGCATTAGGAAATGGAACCTTTACATGGTCCACCTACGTCTTCCCTTAAGAAGGAAGGAGAACCAAAATGTCTACACTGAGAACAAATAATCAGGCAGAAATACCTTTTGTATTTTGTTGAATTTTATAACAATTCTTTACCCAGAGTTTGATCTTTGTCCTTTCTAGGCTCTTTGAAAAAAATAATGCATTATCTCAGAGGACTTTTAAAAGGATGACATCTAGATAATCCAAAGTGGTGGGTTTTTTTTCTGCTAGAAAGTGATACACTGTTACTCTGACTCACTATATTGTCAGAAGTCATTCTAATCTGTCTGGCAGTTCTGAGGTTATGTTCCTATGTCTATTTCCCTGGGGGCATGCACCAAAGAATGCAATAAGACATTTCTAAATAGATGTGCATAGAAGCGCATTATAACTATGAAGTGCAAAAATATAAGTTGATTATATTTAATATACAATTATATATTTTCAGAATATGTATGCATTCTAGCTGGTAGCCACGGAAAGTTAAAATATTATGACTTGCAACAATATAAAGTATGAGCAACATTCCAAAAAACCTTTGCCTATGCAATACTGATCTCTAACTGAATTTTTTTTAAATTAAGAACTGTCAACAACTACATTTTGTGTAGATACTTGACCAAGTAGTGATATCCGGTGTATTCAGTGAGACTATTTCATAAATGAATTTTCACCATTGAACAAATGATGATATAAAGCGACACATCCCAAATATTTTACACTTCACAAGCAGGGACTGCAAATGTGTGAACTTATCCTCACTTAACAGCCAAATGAGGCTTTAATGTGTCATAGAGATAATTTTTTTTAAAAAAAATCATATGCATTTATATGTTATTGGTGATGACATGACCAGAATCTTGCTCTTCTCAGCTCCCTCCCCTTCCAACACACTACCTACTAGGTGTTTGTTTTTTGTTTTATTTCTGTTTTCACAGAAATGTAGTGCTACTGCTTTGAACTGCAAATTGAATGGATACAGGATTGTGAAGCAGTTTCAGCTAGACCTGAAATATGTTACAGATAACATGCAGTTGGAATTGAAATATGCTATACAGTGGTACCTCTACTTACGAGTGGCTCAGCTTAAGAGCAATTTGACTTAAGAGCGAAAAACCATTAACATTTAACTGCTGCCTTGCAAATTTTAGATGTGGTCTGCTCTAGTTATATTTTTTATTTATTTTTAAAAATATTTTAGATAGGGCTGCTCTACTTAAGAGTTGTCCGACTTAAGAGCATGCTTTTTAAGGAGGCATATGGCGACCTTTAATTTAATTTCCTTTTTTTCCCCTTCCCCATACGTCCTTGCTTCATCTTGCCCAGAGTATTTTCCCTCTTTTTTGACTATATTGCTTTCCTCCTTGTTTTTATCTTGTAAACCGCCTAGTTCCAGTAGGAAGATGGTGTGGTATATAAATGAAATGAAATAAATAAATAAATAAATAATAAATATTTGGAATAGATTAAACTCGTAAGTAGAGGTACCACTGTATATAAATTTCGTGAACTTTAGCTCAGCATTTAATACCATCCTCCCTCACAGACTGGTGGTTAAATTAGGGGATTTGGGATTTCCACATTCTATATGTATGTGGATAAATAGTTTTTTGTCCGGATGTAGTCAGAGGATTAGAGTAGGTCAATATACATCTACGGATCTGAGTCTTATTACTGGCTCTCCACTGGGCTGTGTGCTGAGTCCACTGCTCTTTACTCTTTATACTTATGATTGTATTCCCGCCTATCATAACAACATTATAGTTAAGTTTGTGGATGACACCACGGTAGTGGGGCTTATCTCAGAAGGAGATGAGTCTGCTTATAGGGATGAGGTGGAGTGATTGATTGAGTGGTGCAGAGAGAATAACTTGCTTCTGAACACATTAAAAACTAATGAGCTCATAATAGACTACAGGAAGAAGAAAACAGATCTTCAACCACTATTTATCAGTGGGGACTGTGTAGAAAGGGTGACCGACTTCCGTTTGTTGGGAGTCCATACTGAGGAGAATTTAACCTGGAGCGTAAACACCTCTGAGCTGCTGAAAAAGGCCCAACAGAGACTGTACTTTCTCAGAGTGCTCAGAAAGAATAACATCACTCAGAGACTATTGGTGTCTTTCTATCGTTGTGTAGTAGAAAGTGTACTGATGTACTGTATATGTGTGTGGTATGCCAGTTGCACGGTGGCTCAGAGGAAATTGTTCCAGAGGGTTATCAATATGGCACAGAAGATCATCGGATGCCCACTCCTCACATTGGAGGAATTACACAGCTCCCGCTGTCTTAAGAAAGCTCAGAATATTGTAGGAGATATTTCTCATCCTGGACACTCTCTGTTTGTACCATTACCATCAGGCAGGAGGTATAGATCTATTGGAACAAGGACAGAAAGATTCAGAAATAGTTTTTACCCAATAGCAGTAACCATGCTAAATTCTGTTAAAAATTAAGTTGACGGGTAATAGTGTTGAATGTGTTACACATATATTGTATGGGGGATTGTGTATGGCTGTTTTTTTTTAAAATTGTAGTTTTTATGGATTGGGTATGAATGTTGTCAGGTGAAAGAATGTAGGGCTGTGTGTGTATGTTTGGTTTTTATGTCAGTTTTAAATGAGTGTAAGTGATGTTCGGCGTGTGAATGTTGGAGTATGTGTATAGATGGTTTGTTCCTAAATTGTAGATTTTACGGCTTGGATTTTTATACTGGGTTGTGTGGATGACTGACTGGATGGCACTTTTAATCTTGTATTTATACAATGACAATAAATTCCATTCCATTCCATACTTCCAAATTATCCTAAAATGGCTGTTTCCACAGCCAGCTCATCCGATGCCAGGACCCCTTTGCTGTCCCAGCTGAAAGAGCACAAGACGCACTGGTACACAAATCTCGCAAGGTGCATGAGGGGGTGGTGCAAGAGCCCTGTTTAACAGGATGTTGCCCCCACATGGCCTCTTTGTTCATCTCAGCCGGCATAACCCACCCACTTGCTGCCTTTTGAAAGCTAGTGTGGCATAATGTTGTCGCTTTAGGGGGCTGGATAGGAATCTTTGCCTTGCCACCTAGATTGGCCAAGGGTGGGAAGGATTTTTCGCCTATCCCACACTGGCACGGGTGGTGCGAATTTGGCCACACTGGCAGGTAGTTCTGGGAATGTAAGCATCTGGTGAGTTCCAGAACACTTAAGATGTTATGCCCCTCTGCAGGTCCCATGATCACAGAGCCAGGGCGAGGAGGCCTTCATAACCCTACCGGGGCCAGGACAGGCCACATGATGGCGCCCCTGCCCCTGGGGGGTGGATGGTATAGCTTTGGCCAGCCGAGGGGGTCCTCCTCAGGGACAATGCCCCTGCAGGGCCACAGAACTCACCCGCCTTTGCAATGCTGTTGGGTGAGGTCTCCTGGAGACCTCAGGGCCAATAGTTCCCTGCATTACAGCAGCACCCTCTCATCAGCACCTTTGGATATGTATTGTACTCAATAAAGCATGGCCTGATTTTCAACCCAATAAGTCGTCTCATCTATTCATTTCATCCTGGGAGAGTAATGAACATTTGTGTGCTTGATTAGTTAGGTGAAATGTGCGACACTGGTGACTGAGTAATGGCACAGATGTAGGAAAACCACAAGTTATTATCTTTACTCAATGAGGCAGTTTCCCCATGTTTCATAGTTTAGTATTATGGTAATTATCTGTGCCATAACTGAGTAGGCTGTAAGTCCCAATGATCACAGTAAAAAAATTGATCAGTCTGCTCAACATTTATGAACAGAAGACTTGATTTTTATATAAGTTGTGTATTTCTAACTTGTGTTGCTCAGAATAGTTTTGTAATATTTTGTTACATATGACACAGATTATGGGGCAGTCTGATTTTTAAAGTGTGGAATGACTCCCATTTCCCAAATAAACTAGTGGGAAATACAGCAGTTATGAAAAATAGACAATTGTTACTATATCCATATACAAAGGAGCCCCACTATATCCATATACAAAGGAGAAGTTAAACTATGGCATTATAGACAAAACTCAGCTCATGGTCAGTGTTTGATTCTGGCAGCTGGCTCAGGGTTCACTCAGTCTTTCATCCTTCTGAGGTTGGTATAATGAGTACCCAGCTTGATTGCAAGGGTGTGTGTGTATCCCATATAATCAAATTGCAAACCAACTAGATAGTGCTTTAAGCACTATGGGAAATATATAAGCAATACACTTTGCTAATATATACATTGTAGCAGGATTTTATGCTTCAAAATAATCAATTTCATATTCAAATACTGCAGCAGCATAATATTTGTCTGTAAAGATAGTTTGCATGCTCACAGTAGTGTGGTTAATATTAGCTAATAGCTGGTAACAGATTTTCAAGTTTTACTTCATAAGCCTTTTGTTTTTAAATAGATATCGAAAGGAGAATCTTGGTAGAATTACTGGATATGTTCCCACTTTTCTATGGTTTATATTGGATCAGTTATTTGGTCTGTATACTACCACTGGAATTCCCAGAAATATTTTAGTGCTGTTCCTTGTGAAAAAGAATGTAAGTACTTTACTCATACTTGGCAGAAATAGTTGGAAAGCGAAGGAAGAAAGGAAGGAAGGAAGGAGGGAACAAACAAATCAAAAATGAATGAATGAACATAAATAAATAAATAAATAAATAAATAAATAAATAAATAAATAAAAAGAGAGAGGTGGGGGAAGATGGATAGAAAGAAAGCTATTCATTCAATGCAAACGTGCAAAGAATCTACCTGATCCAAATTGTTAATGCTTTAGCAAGTCCCTATTGGATACAGAAAACCCTAATCTTTGAATTGGTCTTAAGGCTGGCTTTAAAAATGTTGTCATCATTCTAAAGCTTCAGTTTGTATAGATATGGATTATAGTTGTATGCAATTTCTAATTGTGGCTTGGCTTCTGATTCCAATAGAAAGATTTTTTTCCCCTAAGGGTACCCCCTTTAGAGCTTCGTAATTCAGCTGCCTAGACCCCAAACCTTTCCAAATTTCAGGGGGTTACCTAGAATCGAATCACTTGAGGAAGCTCCCCTGCCATTTTGGTCCTTGAGGGCCCAGGGGAGCATAGCGCTTCGTTTAATTTTGTTTCCTTTCATAATGAAACTACTTTAAAAATTTGTTACAAATGAAACAAAACTATTACAGAAATGAAATGAAACACTATTTTTCCATTTTGTGCCCATCTCTACTATGCAGCAGTGTGTGCTGTGTTGTTTAGATTAGTAAAACTATTCTTAAATACCTCATTTATCTTGAAAGCCCTATTAGGGTTGCTGTAAGTTCAATTCTTGATGGCAAAGAAGACAATTCAGAAAACAAATACACAAATCTTTGGCGTATGAATTGGCTTCCTATTGTTCACACACACACACACACACACACACACACACACACACACACCTCTTTTAAAATATTTCTTTTTAGCCATTAATATTTGTTTATTCTTTGGTCATCCCTCTTGCTTTTCTAATTCACTTGTGTTGAATATGAATCTTTATACATACTTCCAACTCAATTTTTTACCTTAAAAGTGTTAGATTTTACTATATGAAAAATTTATAACATAAAAAGTTATACGTAGAACATGCTTTTCATTGATTACAAATAGAAACTGATCAAATCTGACCCTGCTTCTCCTGCACTGGAATCAGGTATTTTCAGTTGGAATCATACCAAAAATTCAAAAAAAAAATGTATTGAATTCTAGGCATACTACTTTGAAGTGTTCAGCTCCTAATTTCTAGAGTCCAGGCATTAAAGATGGGTATGAACTGAACTTTGGCAGTTCAGTCTGGTTCACTGCAGTCCTCTGACAGGTGTCCTGTGGGTGCCACGCGGTTCCCTCCCTTTCCTCCATATGTGATCACCCGCTCGGCGGCAGGAGTGTACCCTCTGGCTCTGTCTGAGCTTCCCTGCCCGCTTCCTTGTCAGAGTGAGTGGTTACCCAAGAAAGTGGGGCAGGGAAGCCTGTGCTGATGGTGGTGACTGGGTGATCGCCCAGGGAGGCAGAGAAGTGTGCTCTTGCTAGTGAGTTGTTGATCACCCAGAAGAGGTGGGGGAGGGAACCCACAGCACCCACTGAACAATTATGTGTCTGCCACACCAACTAGGTCAAACCTCTGAATGTGAAACTCCTACCTGCTGATGAGAGGCATGCATGTGTTGCGTAAACAGTGGTTGCCTTCTACAAGAAACGAAATCCTACGTTTTACAGTGGGGAACAGAAATTCCACATGTCATATTCACTGTGAATCAAAGTTTGTTACTACAGCTGATGGATTCAATTTCTCTTCCTATTTTCCCCTTACCAATGACATATTAATTCAATTTAAAGGTTATTGATATGAAAGTCTCCCTTCCTGTGAGGCTGGGTGAGATATGTACCTAATGACTGAAAATTTATTTCATAGATGAGCAATGTGAAATATTATTTTCTTAGCTAAGGCTAGAAATTGCTTTGAACATTTGTCTCTTAATGAGACTGCCTTTTGTTCATTCAAGGCAAGGTTGGAATGAAAAATTCCAAAGTGACTTACTTTATGTACTAGAGACATATCAACAGGGGAAGAAATAAAGTACGTTTCAAGGACTATTGCTAGTTCAATCCTTTATCAGGTGGGCCCTCTCCACAAACAGAAAGGCTTTTCCAGGCTTGCATCAAGGTTTTGTTTTGAGAAAAATAAACTCCAATTCAGCAGAGCTTTTCACTTAGCACAGTGAGGAGTGCCAATGAGTTGATCATTTGCCAAGTGGTACAAGATTGTTGTGACTGCTCTAGTTCTGGGAAAACAATAAATAGTTAGCATGTTTTTTTTAACATGGTATGACCTTTTGTTGTAGTTTTAGAAAAACATGTAGTGGATGTTAATGGTTTGTATTTGTGTGCAGTATCCAGACAATAATACGAAGAGAAGAAGCTGTAACATTTGCATGCAGGGGAATAGCCTCTAACTATTATTGGAGTTCTTACTTCTGTAAGCAAAATAGTATACTGTGAAACTTTATTACTCCTCTTTAAATATCAACTTCACATTAATTTCACTCCCGCCGTTTTCCCCACAGATCTGCTGCTTGGAACAAGATGAATTGGTATAGTGTTTTGACAGGATTTCTGCAGTTGAGTAAGTTGTCTCCTGATCTTTTTCTTTTATTTTAATAATGTGATGTTTGAACTATTGTAATGTCCTTCACATGAAACAGAGACTCTTTGGGGAAGTTGTTTTATAATCAGTGCTAGTCAAGACCTTGATAGTTTTCATAAATAAATAAATAAATAAATAAATAAAAGCAAGAAGAATAAAAGTAACCACCCAGAGTGACCTTGCTGCCAGGTGGGCAGTATAAAAATCCAATAACTAACTAAATAAAGAAATAAATAAATAATGTAGTAGTGAGATATAAATTAGAAAGGAGTTGCTGGTGAATAGCTTCTATTAAATCTGAGTAGAAGCATTTCTGAAATGGTACATATTATTTATTTATTTATTTATTTAAAACATTTGTATCCCCACTTTTTCCTTGAAAAGACCCAAGGCGCCTTACATCATAAAAGAGTATTTACAAGCTAAAAGTAAAAATATATACAAATATTTAAAAATAATTAAACAAGCCTTATATTAAAATAGTAACACGATCAATATTAAAACAAACTTGAAATTCATGTAGAAAATCTGTCTTATCTATGAACCTCTGGAGCTGGGAAAGCTACAACCTGCTCCAGCCCCTTGCTTAAGAATGGACTATTAGAGACTAGCCAGTAATTATCTAGTACTGTGAGGTTCAAGGTCCAAGGTGGGTTTTTTTCAGTAATGGTCTTACTACTGGGTCCTTTAAGCAGGCAGGCCTTCCAACCTGCTGTAATGAGGCATTCACCTCCATGTGGACCCACTTGGCCAGTCCCTCTCAAGAAGCTTTTATCAGCTGGGATGGGCAAAGATACAGCAGACAAGTGGTGGTCTTCACCACTCCAAGTCCTGCCCACATCATCAGGATACAAAATGTGAAACTTATCATCCAACACGAGACAAGGAGGAACCATATTAACTACAGCATCCAAGTCAGAGTGGATCTGAGTGACTTTACCTGCAAAATGCTGTGCAAATTTTTCACAGGGAGCTACCAAGTGGTCAGCACTATCTCCTTGTGAGTCATGATGTACAGTGTTATGCTTTTGACCATTTGGAACAGCTTCACTGGGTGACTCTTTGCAGACCAATGATGGCAAGAAAGGACGTGTTCTTTGCCACCTGTGCTTCCATGGATTAAACCTTCCAATGTGTCCAACAGCCCATGTCCTTTTGGATTCACCCTGGGTTTTTAACCACTGTCACTCCAGTCTCCATCCCATACTTTCAGGGCCAACAGCTCCTCAGTAAACCAGGGGGCAGTTTAGTTCAACTGCATGGGAAGGGATGCTTAGTAGTGATTGTGTCAACAGCCCTGACCATTTCTCTATCCCAGAGGTCAAACCGGGTTTGAACAGGATTGCCTTCCATGGCAACAGGAAACTCTCACATGATGGCATGAGTCCTGCCCCTAACCATATCTCCCCCTCCCTTGAACACTTCCAGGAAATACAACATATGCATTTGTATTTTGTTCAATAATCACATCTATTTATTTACTTACTTTGCATTTAATACATGTTTTGAATTTTCCTAATGTACACTATTTAAATCTGAATCGTTTCCCCCCTCCCTGTAACTTCAGATTTTCTTCAAATGGCAATTTCCCATTGCAAGGTATATCAGATTCCTCCACAGAGCTTTGAGTTACCTTGTGCACCACCCGAGAAGATTTCTAACATTTCTTTGCCTGCCGGAATTGCAAAGAGTGGTCCTAGTTCAAATGAGGAGCATGGTACAAATACAGCCAATGCCACAGCGCTGGTAGCTGAAGATTGTTTCCTCTGTTGCTATTGGAGTGAAAGATATCTTCACTGTTTCATATATACTGGAGAACTGCAAGCCAGGACGTTTACTGATTCACCAACTGGTGCTTTATCATCTCAGCCAACAGGTAGGATTGAAGAGGATATTTATGTTTCAATTGTAATCATTATTATTTTAAGTATTTATATACCCCTCTATAACCATCTCATAGTGTTTTAAAATAAGAATAAAACATGCACATGATAAAATGTATCAAACAATAACCCATATAAAATTGTGACAAAAGTTCAGACATGTTAGAGTAAAAGAGGGAGGAGGGTTCATATCCAGGTTGCTTCTACTAAAAACAAAAATCTTCCATTAGTAACTATTTTTATGTATTGGGAAACCAGAGCTTGGGTTGATCTTAAAGTCTTGAGAAGGGCAATGTTATGGTATCTCTTTCCCAAGCTATAAAAGATTTTAAAGTTTCCCAAGCTTTTTCCCAAGCTATAAAAGATTTGTTGAATTGTGCAGTGAAATTTATTAAGTGAAGTTGATAGAGCACTGATTTGATACATTCACACTATCCATAGTACTATTGCTTGTGTATTTTGCAAGGATATCTAAATAGCATTCCTAATAGGAACTCAGTTAGTTAAGTGGGCACAAGAAAGTATGGAAAGTTGTTTGTATACATTATTTTATATAGGTAAGTGAAGGAAAAGGGCATACAAGCAAGGACAATAATGGGGGGGGGCAGTTCATAGAAATTGAGGAAAACATGGAACAGTTCTCAGAAAAAAATGACTGGCCAAGCAGGAAAATCCATAGCCAACTAAAGATTGAATAGTTTACCAAGTAGGCTTCTGTTATGAAACAGGTTTCACATCATTATAGTAGCTGCTTTGTGAGGCGGTTCAGTTTCAGTGACATCAAACTCTCTCTCTCTCTCTCTTTTTTTTTTTACTTTTGAGAAGTTATGACTTGGTGTCAAATCCCAATAATGGTGGATAGCTTCAATGTGTAGTATACCATGTAGTATACCATGTACTTGAACTGGTATAGTCTGACTATTCAAATCTACCATTTGGTTTGCATTTCCATAGAATACCTCTGAAGCACCCTAGGTGCTAATTGAAGCCCATACAGTGGCATTATTCCTAATGTTAAAAGTTGCATGTGAGAAGTGGACATTTATAGTGTAGTAAAATTCTATATCAATTAAATCAGAAGGCAAGTTGGCAAAAGCAGACATCTGAATTTCAACATATCAAAATGTAAAGAAATGTTTTAATGTATTATTATTATTAGCAAATTATTGCTAGTAGTAGTTATTGTCTCGTAGTGTTTTTAAGGTTTCCTTTGCAGATCCTACTTCACCCATAATCACTTGCAACTCCAACAAAGCTTTGCTCTGCCCACCAATTTCTCTTGTCTTCACACAATGAAAATGACTGCCAGAGTGTTTATTAGCTTAACAACTTGAATACACCTGTCAATATTTTCATTTTTTTATTTAAACCCAGAGAAATCTGACTGGGGAAGATGTATGTGGAGATTCTCAGTCTTCCAGGTGAGCTTATCTGCGAGTTGAGTCATGGCAACTGGAAGTGTATGGGGAAATTACTATAAACACCTAGGAGTTATAGCCCACAAATTCAAAATAATCCCACAGTTATTACACACTAATTATATCAAAATGATGCTGTAAATTAGGAATTATTTGGATTTATAAACTTTCTTTGAAATGTGTTCTCTTCAGCACAGTTCAGTTTAGCATTTTAATAGTTCTGTTTTACAAGGAAAGTTTTGAAAAAAATACTTTTCTTTTTAAATTCAGTATGGAATCTGCACTTTTGGACTAAAGAAAACACAAAGGAATTATTTTGCATTGTGGAATTATCTACAACATTGCCATACGTGAATGAAGACTTCTCAGTTTATCTGTTGTATGCACCGTAAGTATATTTTTCAAAGCTGAAATTTGTGAACTTTGTAAATTACAAAATTAATCTGAAAAAAAAAGCTTTGTAACTCTAAGGTAGTTCCAGATATCACATTGAAAGACTTCTAATCTTTCTGAGTTACCTGTCTAATACTGCAAGCAGAAAGTATAGTTGCTCTGTTATTGACTTTCATGAACCTGCATGTTTCACTGTAGTTAGGTCAGGTGTTCTATCAGCATAAATACTGGGTAATAATTGCTTCTAGCTCTTAAAGTGTGGCCTGTCATACCACATCAAAGTCAGATGCTTCAGCTATTATTGTTATGTTTGAAGTGGCACCCTCCTTGCTGTCCCTTGGAAGATGTTAAACATTTTATGATGTTCCACATATTTCTTTGAACAAAGTATTTTGTTCACATAGCTTTCAGCTTATACTTGTATGTTAAATGCAACATTCAGCTATAAATGTGGATGCTCAGTTAACTTCACTAATAGCCAGGGCCGGCGCGTCCATTAAGGCGAACTAGGAAGTTGCCTAGGGTGCCAAAATGGACAGGGGGTGCCAAAATGGAGAGGATGCACGACCCCCACCGCCACCGCTGGCTAGCCTGCTTCCCCCTGCCCCTGCCCTGCTGCTGCCCGCGCGCGCCTCCCCCTGCTGCTGCTGCTGCCCCCGCGCGCCTCCCCCTGCTGCTGCTGCTGCCGCCCGCCCCCACCCCTGCCACCCCCACCCACCCCACCCCCGCCTGCCCGTACCTCCCCCTGCCGCCGCCGCCCGCCGCCCCGTTGCCAGCCCGCGCCTCCCCCTGCCTCCGCCGCCGCCGCCGCCCCACCCCCCACTTCACCTGAACTGCAACACAAGAGATCTGTTGCTGTGAATTCTTAATAAGAAGGGCAGTTCGAGTGGTATGAAACTGCTGTAACTGTGTAAAAACATTTTTCATCCACTATTGTTAACTTATTCTGCTGAAGAAGAAACCAAATAAATACAAAACTTTTTTTAAAAAGGCAGACATACCCATGTTCCCCCTAATATCTTGCCATAAAACCAACCCGGTTTGGTCTCATTTGCACAAGCAATTGCTTTTATAGTTTGAGACAGTCACTCCAATAGTAATGGTTATTATTGGCCTGAAATTTATGTGATTAAAGAGTATGAACCTATACAGAGTTAATGCAGGAGTTGAACCCCAGAACTCAGTGAGAGTATAACTTATTTCTGATTGAATTTGTGCTGAGTTGGTTTGTCAAAGTATCAGTAAAACAGACAGTGGCCTCAGTTTGTAGAATGCAGCATTTTATTTTGCAAATACAGTGGACCCTTGTATAACAAACAACTTGTATAACAAAAAATTTGTACAACATAAAATTTTCCGGAGATAGGGGAAATTTGCTTAACATAATCGCCTATGGGGAGAATCCGTACAACATAAAAATGGGATCACTCCGTTTTCAATGCATTCCTATGGGAATTTGTATAAAGGAAAATTTGCTTAACATAATTTCATTTGGAACGAATTAATTCCTTTATACAAGGTACCACTTCAATAACGAACCTGCATTGCTGCGGTGTGAGATTTGCTTACACAAAGTGCTAACTAAGCATTCTTATTTCTTTAAATATCTTAGTTTCATTATTTTGTGCTGTTTTAAAACCAGTCTGTCAACTCAGGTTGTGAAGGGAAGCTAAAGATTTTTTACTGGGCTTGTGAGTGACATCTGGCCACATAATATCCCAACTCAGTCATTACGGAATCTGTTTTGAATACAGAATATAGTGCCTAACCACACATACCTCTGTCATTACCTTCTTCATGTAGTCATTGCCAAGTTTAAAGGGGAGAGATTCCTGCTTGAGTCCAGGATTTAGACATGAACATAAGCACAGTTTTTTTCAGGGTTGGTGCTGACATGCAGTGTCATCATGTGAACAGGAAGCTTGGTTCCTCAGACTGGGCAACAGTGGTATGAAGAAATCAACAATAGATGGGTGGCAGATATTCCCCTTCAAGCATGCTCGAACCACAGGATTCTATAATGTATGAATAGAAAATAGTGCCAGCTCTTGGGTATGAGAATGAGACTTGTCATGGGCCAGTTGTTTGACTCTGGTTTAGAAGAAGAATCTACCAGAAGAAGAATATTCCATTAATTCTGTTCAAAGAAATGAATTCTTTTCAAGGGCTTGATTAACTGCTCCTTCTGTCTACAAGTTTTATGAAGCATCCACAAATACCAAGACACAGCTACAATAAATGTTTTCCCTATGGCAGTATGTCACACTTAGACAATATCCAAATCTGACCATGTATATTTTTTCTTGATAGTTAATTATAGCTACCTTTTCATGTAAATATGATGGAATAAAAGATTTATTATTTGGGGACTGTAGTTACAAGCTCATCTTTCAGTGGAACAGATTCACTAAGCCAATACTTCAGCTGGCAATCTTTTGTTAGTTATATAATCGAGTACAGTGTTGCCCCACTTAACGAAATTAATCTATTCTCCAAGATACTTCATATTATGAAAAATTTTGTAATGTGAAGTGCAGTTTCCCAGAGGAATGCATGGAAAACCAATTAATCTGTTCTGGAAGCCATAAAAAGTTTTTTAAAAGCCTTTTATCTGTTCAAAACTCTTTGTAAAGTGCACTTTAAAGGTATGCAGAGCAGGACCCACCCATCTGCCCCCCGCAGTGCAGAATTCATAGGAAAAATAATGGAAACGATGAGGCTCAGATCACCCCCTTTGCAATGCAGTGGAATGCAGGATACACTGGAAAAAACATGGAAACAATGAGGCTCAGCTCACTCCCTCTGCAATGCAGTGCAATGCAAAACACACAAAAATGCATGGAAATGACAATTAGCCCAACTTCCTCTGCAATTCAATGCAATGCAGAATGCTCAGAAAAATATAGCATGGAAATATTGCATGGAAACCATGAAGATCATCTCCCTACCTTTCTGCCTCTTGAAAAATGCACCTAAAAAGTTCAAGAAGTCTAAAAACCAGTGCAAAACAATGTCCAGAATGGCTGCAAAACTCGATGAAAAACACCGCCCCAACTTCTCCCACCCCTCCACAAACTACAGAGTCGCAATGCATCCTGGGTACACTTTTTTAAAAATGCCTAATGGAAAAAACTTTATTCGGGCATCCCATTTAAATTCTTCATCAGGCACGACATCCCCATTCCCAGAAATTTCTTTTCATCATGTGATTCTCTTGTCATGCAAGGCAAATGTTATGCGGGGTATCATTGTATTTAATAAGAATTCTGAATTTATTCCATACAAATGTATTGGGTTCTCTCTTAATTTCTGTGACAGTAAATGATTGAAAGGCTACTGATCAGTGTTAACCTAGTTAATTAAACTGTTCTTCATGAAGCACTTTTGTTTTTTTACTGGAATACTGCTCCCCCCCGGTAAGAAAACCTCTAAATCAGATAATTGATAATACTTTAATGAAATAACCTGCTTATAATTTTCAAAATGTATAACTCATCATTAATACTACAGCTGGTTTCTCTTATGAATACCGAACGAAATAGTGGCAAGAGGAGCAATGAATTATTTCCACTTGACAGTTGTGTAGTGAAAAATGAAGCCAAGTGCTTGGAGTAATTTTTTTCATTCTGTTTATCCCAAGTCTGGTCCAGGAAAACATGGATTTTACTACTTTATTTTTAAACTTCTACAGTTTCTTGCCAGCCTGAGGCACTTGTTTTTGTGTATTTGTGTATGTCAAAACAAAGCAAAGTATTTTTTAACTATTCTGAACTATTATTTGGTTTTCATTCTTCATGGTATATGATTGGTAAGTACAATTCCAAAATTCTAATGAAATGCATTCTCCCCAAGAGAGGTTGTGTTCTCTTGCCTCATATTGCTGCTGACTCCTCTAGAAAACAAACAAAGGCTTGGCTGTAAGACCTCCAGTGAAAAGAATGCTTTTTACTGCCTATATACAACCCCATAGGACTTAAAGGAGACTCTTTGGGAAGCATTCTACTTAATTACACAGTCTATGCATTGACCCACCAGCAAGCTAGGTACTCAGTTTGCCAAACTTTGAAGGATGGAATGCTGAGTGAACCTCAAGGTGACCACCTGGGATTGAACCTGGGTTGTGAGCAGAGCTTTGGCTGCATTACTGCAGTTTAATCACTACAGCACGAGGCTCTTGTGTACCTTACCATAACCAGTACAGTAGGACCCCCGTATCCACCGATTCATTATCCACTGATTCAGTTATCCACAGTTGGCAGAGGAAAAATAAATAAATAATTTAGCAACCACAAAGCAAGCTACTGTCACAAAGAGCAGCTGTAAAGCAAGCTACCGTCACAAACAGCAGCTGCAAAGCAAGCTACTTTTGCAAAACAAATGCTGTAAAGCAAGTTACTATCACAAAACAGCAATTTTGGGGAACATTTTGGCGTTCTCTCTTATCCACAGTTTTCAATATCTATGGGAAGGCTTGGAACCAATCCCCAGAGGATACTGGGGTCCTACTGTAAAGTAGTTCAAGGATTTTTCATGCTGTACTTTTATTGTTTTAATCACATGTTTTGCACACTACACATAAAAGTTCTATTTGATGTTCAGTGTCTCCTGATTTGAATATTTTGAGTGAACACTGAAGAAAAGGCAATAATTCTTTGCATAGGCCTGAAGCATTACAAACAGCAATTCTAATGTAATAGTGCAATTTCTTTATCATAACAAGATATTATCACTCTGCTTGTTTAGCCCAGACAATAAAGCACTTGAGAATACATGCTGATTGTTGATTCAACAGGCCTTCTATAGCATTTATTTTACTTTCAGAACACTCCAGGCTGTGACATTTGATTCTTAAACTGAGACCATGTTGTTTTAGCGAGTGAAAATTATCTCATGTAATACTTGAAACAAATCATGATCCTCGATCGCTGAAACCCTCTATACATAACATAAGCAATTGGATTCATCCACTAACCTATCCACAGGCATTTTTGTTATAGCTGTCGAGACAACACAGCATAGTATGCTTTACAATAAGTTCATGCTGTGCTTTACAGGGCAGATAAACAGAGGAAGAGCCTTTCACCTGAGAAAACTGTGAAAATTATGAAAGACAGAAATCTGATGCTTATACTGAGAAGTGGATAGTGGTATGTCTGCACATGTGTGAGAGAGAATCAGGGAAGGGGTGGAGGAAAGAGCATGTACACCCCCACCCACCCCACCCACCCCCCACACATGCGGCATCAGTATTCACCTCTCTCTGCAAAGCCTTTGCTGCCCTAAGCTGTCAATTCTTTTTTCTTTTCAACAACAAAAACGTTGAAACAAAAATCCACTTATTTTGAAACTAGGCCTGCAAAAGATGCAAAAGACAGTACTTTGGTAGCAGTTATTTGCTTTTTGTATCTTCATAATAAAGACTGAGGATTGGGACGGGCTGGGGTGAGGTCTACAATAAAAAGGCCTCAGAGGCATAACTAGGCCCAGATCTATACTTGGCCCACCTAAATCTCATGTTAGGTTTTAGTGATTTTTGTTAAACAGTATTAAAAAGGATTGGTTTTCTATAGAATGCCTTTATTGTATAGACGTCAAGTTTTCTATCCGCTTTCCATTTTGGAAGTCTTGGTTAAATAGTACATATTTCATTAATATTTTGCTTCATTTTAAATATGCTTTCCAGTATACAAACCAGGAATTGTTTAAAAGAGGTCAGCCAAAGAAGATCTTCTGGGCTTAAGTTTCTTATGAAGAACAAAACAGAATACTAGAAGGCCAGAAAATAAATACTTTCCATTCTCTGGTCCAAAACAATAGTAACAGTGACAGGGTTTAATGAGATTTATTTTCTTCATGGAAGTGGAGAAGCAGATTATTTAAAAATACCCTGAACAATATTTTCAAAGACAACAGTAAACAGCATGAATATTTGAGGCAAATTAGTCCTTTTTAAATTTTTGGTTTGGATCATGCACATTTGTCATCTTATAATTTTCTACTTACATGTTTCTTGAAAACAGATGTAGCATTTCCAGACCGACAGGGCAAACTTTACAGGATTTTTTTGTGATGTTTAGACTGTACTGGGAAATAAAACAATTTTAATTATTTTCATAATGCTGGCAGTACAATTTATATCTACTCACCCCAAAATATGACCCATTCAATTCAGTAAGGTTTATTACAAAGGACTGCAGCCAATCATGGGTGTATTTGTTTACTGAACAGAATTTGTGATGTCACTTTCTTTCATGTGTTTTCTTAGTTTTCCCCAACACATATGTTTGTTTCCAACTGTTAAAAAGTTGTAGACATTTTAAAACAAGAGGCATTTGTGTTTTTTTTTTTAGTTAGAAAATGGTTCCATTGTGGAAGTGATTCCAACTCCTCTCTAAAACTATCATGTCACAATTTCAACAGGACTTGTTTCATAATTGAATTTCTTGATCAGCATTAAGCTTAACCTATTCTGGTATTGTGGGTCTTTTTACGAAGAGCCAACAGGATCTTTTCTTTCAGTAAGGCCATCAGCTCATACCCAAAATAAAGGGACCGTTCTATTAACACTCAGATTTTACAGCTTTCAAGGCTGGTTATACTCAAGTACAGTGGTACCTTGTATAAAGTAATTAATTCATTCCAAATAAAATTATGTTAAGCAAGTTTTCCTTCAGACAAATTTCCCATAGGAATGCATTGAAAACAGAGTAATCCCTAATTGCAAATATTTTTATGTTGTATGGATTCGCCCCATAGACAATTCTGTTCAGCAAATTTCCCCTATCTCCGGAATTTTTATGTTGTGCAGATTTTGTTATACAAACTGTTTGAAAATCACTCAAAGTATGTTGCATTTTAATGCAGCCTTCAGTCACTATGCAACATAATTAAAACAGAATCACAGAAGACTAGGGCTAAAGAAAACTCCAGCTCATTGAATCAAGCCCACTAGCAAAGCAGGAAAGTCTGCCTCAAGTATCCCTGGTCTTTAGTGCTGGAAATGGCTCTACCCTTTGAGGCAGTCTTTTTGTCAAACAGTTCTCACTGTTGGGACACTTCCAAAGGTGTGAATAACTTACATGTATATTACAACAAAGAGAAACTCTTTGTTTCAATACTAGATCTAGGCAGAAGCTTTCCATATTGCTTTTTGCAAAGTTAAAAGTGCTACACAAGGATTTTCAGCATAGTTCTTTCCCCTTTGTCTGTCTCTGCTCTCTCTTTTTCCCTTCCCCTTTTTCCTAGAATAATGTAGCTATTCAGCACTAACTTCCAAAGAAAAGAATCCAGATGTGTCATTTAAACATCAACAAAAACTGATGAGATTTGTTTTCTTTTGCACTTCAGAACAGATGTATCATTGGAAGAAACGTCTACTAATTCACTAAAGGACAATGTTACAGTCACTCAGTGCAGTGCTATAAAAGACCAACAATATGCATGCCATATATCATCAGCAAAACTCAACCATAGTTATATTATGAGGCTCAAGATCACAAATGGCATGGCATTGCTGCAGTCACCATTCATGTCCATCAAGCCTATAGATATTGGTAAGTTTCAACATATTGACTGGATTATAGATTATGTATAAACATAGCTCTTGAGAAGGCATTCAGATAATCAAGAACGTTTTTATCAGGAGCAAAATGCAAAGTGTCAAAACAAAACCCAAGCACATAAAATGGAACTGTATGAAATCAACATAATTAAAAGCTGGTTTCTCCATTACACCATACTTGAGATAGCAAAGCATAAGCTATTGTTCAGTTTAGTGACAGATATATATTTTTTTATGTGCTGGAGGTTCTATGCATAGCCAGAGTTCAGGCAATGCTATTTATAATTTGTAACCTCACCTTAGGAATTGACCTTTTAGTAATGCATTACAATCAGAGAAATCAAGGAAATTCTGAAGGGTTGTGTATTTATAGCTATATTAGTATGAAACGTTTTCCATTAAAATTAGAATTTTAGTGTTCATAAAGGTGAATACTTTATTGCTACTGCTTTTTATGTCACATGGTGATAATCAGATGGTGGATGCAATTGATGTTTTTGCAGCATGCTGGCAAATTAAGTAGTCCCTGGTAAACATTTGACCATTTTCTGAACTGTTCAGTGTAGTGACATTCTTGTATTAATAAAAATAAATTTCCAGTAGTCCATTTTTCTTTATTTACCTTATTTATAAATTACTGAAACCTTTTAGAATGAATCTTTCATATTGGGTACAAGTCAGGCTAATGAGACTGCAAAATGATGGAATTGCAGGAAGAATGAATGGCACAATGATTCTCTTCAGTCATGTAACTAGGTGGTCTGCCCATTTTAATACTGTACCATCTAGCCATTAGAACTGAAATATGGCATTCAGTGAATGTAACGTCACTTTCAGGAATACAGGCTGGGATTTCAGAAGCACTACATACCTGGAAAGTATTTTTCTTCATTGAGGCCTCCGTGAAGCCACACAGATGGGTCTCCCAAACACGCATGTGCGAGGTTCGGACTTCCCTAGCAATAGAAAAGTTTGTTAGTCTCTGCCCCCTTGCACTGAGCATATGCAAGAGGATTCCCGCCCAGTTCCCTCTTACCGCCATGTTAAGAGGTAATGGGTCATTAGTCTCCTCAGTTTCTTAGTTTTCTACTGAAATGGTCAAATCTCGTCCATTTTATGGCATTTTTGCCTCCTTTCAAGAAGTGCGTGCCCTGCAATGTTAAAATTCTGCACTCGGACAGCCACCAAGAATGTCTTAACTGTCTTGGCAAGTCGCATCAACCTGACTTATGTACCACCTGCAGGAATTTTGGTGCACACAAACTTTTTAGGGTGAATATTTACCACCTTGAAAAGGCTCTAAAACCTCAATCGATTGAAAAAGGTACTTCTTCTCGTGCCTCTTCATCATCAAAACCCAAAAATACTTCCAAAGACGACTTCGACATCGAGAAAGGAATCCAAGAAAGAGCTTCCCTTGCTTGAAAGACTGTCAAAACAGTTGACTTCTCCGTCAGTACCGAAGCCTCCAGAAATCATTGACCTCAAAATGGAACAGCAGTCTGAATCTCAACCATTGGTGGTTAGACCTGGGAGTGAATCCTTATTCCCCTCAGATTCTTCTTCTTCAGAACCAGAATCAGATGGCTGAGGCTGAGAACCTGCCTAACATCTCCTTTATGAAAGACCTTTTCGTTCAAGCCTCAGCCGCAGCGCTCTCTCCATCGGATGCTGTATCAGCCCATGAAGGGACAGTTCACTTGTCAGATCCCACTATTCAGTATGAAGAAGGTACCATGCAAACCTCTATACTGGATCTATCTCCAGAACTGGGTTCTCACTCATCCTTGGTATCAAAGGGAGCTCCAACTCAGCTTTCTGCAGCTCAGAAGCCTTCCCAGCTGATTCTGGAGCTCTTTGCCAGAAAGGCTAAAAAACACCCCTCTGACAAACACAAGAGTGGTAAGAAGCACGGAAGCTCGGCTTCAGCGTCTTTGGTCTTACATGAGCCAATTATAGTCATGGCCTCGACTTCAGTTGCTATGGCCTGTCGCAGCTCCGGCATTGAATGTCCAACCTACATTCAATGCCAAACTTCCAATATCAGCTCCAACTTTGCCGCCTCACTTGTCGGTGCCAATGTCATCTCCTTATTCAATACCAACTTCAACCTTACTTGGAGTGCCACCATATCAACCTTCGGTACCAACTGCTTACCCATCTTCAGTACCGACAGTTCCTGTAGGACATTCTTCCTCAATACTGACTGTTCCTTTACGGCAGGCATGTCCAAACTTTGGCCCTCCTGATGTTTTGGACCACAGCTCCCAGGATTCCAATCCTGTATTTCCAATTGGCAAAGGACTGTGGGAGTTGTGGTCCAAAACATCTGGAGGGCCAAAGTTTGGATATGCCTGCTCTACGGCATCCATCCTCAATACCGATGGTCTATCCATCTACCATACCAGCGGCTCCCATTATCCATCCTCCGATGGTGATGCCTCCATCTACCATACCAACGGCTTCTATGGCTCAGACTTCGATGTTGATGCCTTCCTTGACATCGATTGTATCTTCTTCGGTACCAAAAAAGAAAAAACGTAAAATGTCAACTTCTCAACCATCCAGTTCTGTTCTGGCTTTTTTGGTATTGACAGCTCCTGCTGCTAAATCTTCAAAGTTGATGCCACTGCCAATTCCAACATTGTCTTTGAAGTTCGATGGCTCCTGTTGGGTCATGTAGTCAGACTCAGACTCAAAAGCTGCTCATAGAAAAAAGCCTCCCATGACCTCCTTGCATGACTTGGATTCGGTTACTTCTTCGGCAGCTGCTGAGGAATCAGACGAAGAATCCAACCTTTATGTTACCACTCCAGATTCAGAAGTGGTAGAGTGCTTACCTCCATCTTCATCTGAGGCTATGCAAAACTATTCCAACTTCATTTTTAGGATGGCAAGATCCATCGATCTACCCACTTACCACCTAAAACCAAGGGGTACAGACCATATTGTTGGGAAAATTTCTATGGATGACTCCACTCCAGTTCACTTTTCTATGTTTCCTTCATTCCTCTCCATGGTTGAGAAGTCTTTTTTAAAAAATAGGGTTGTTCTCAGTGTCTAGAAGGATTGAGATTTTATACAGAGTGTATGATGAAAAGGCCATGTTCCTTTCTAAAGACCCCACTCCTAATTCTGTAGTGGTGGCCTCATCGCAAGTGCAGTCCTGCACCAAGGAGATACCGATACCTCCGTGCAAGGAGGGACAAAAGGTGGAAACCCTAGGCAGAAGTATATACAATATCTCCTCCCTTCTAGCTAAAATTGCAAACCATCAGGGAGCTAAGGGGGCATACCAAAGGGAGATCTTAACACATATTCAACCCTTTATGGAGCTGCTCCCATAATACAAGAAGACATAAGCCTCCATTATTTTCGAGGAATCGATGGCATTGACTGCATAACATATGTGGTCTTCTCGGCATGTGTTTGACTGCACTTCAAAAGTCTCCGGAGATTCACTTTCTCTATGAAGACACACTTGGTGTCGCACTATGGGTCTGTCAGATGACCATAAGGCCCAAATAGAATAGCTGCCATTTGAGGGTGAGGGCCTGTTCCATCCTTCCACTGATGATATGATGGTTGACCATCAGAAGCATCAGCTAAAAGACTTGATGTAGTGCCACAAAAACAGCAACACCCCTTTCGCTTTCATTCCAGATGCACAGAGTTCCAATTGGGATTCCAATCTTCTTATTCCAAATCCCAACCTCGAGACTGGACCAACAGATCTTCTACTTTCTCCTCCTATTCATCTGCCAAGGGGAAGCGTCCCAAATCTTCCTCCTCACACACATCCAAACCAAGAGATTGAAAGCACAGAGAAGAATTCTGAGCCTTGTCTGTCAACAAGACTAGCCCCCTTTCTCCATCGTTGGCAGGCTGTAACTACAGACAAATGGGTACTTTCTGTCATTGAAAATGGCTACTGGTTGGATTTCAAGTGTCTTCTGCCACTCAGAAATGTTATTTGGACTACACCTTCTTCCTGTCTGATTGAGGACATTTCATATATCCTAGTAAAGAAGGCCCTTCAGCCAGCTCCATCCTCTCTGGCCCACATGAGACATTTTTCAAGATACAGTACTTCACAATTCCCCCAAAGGATGGAGGCCTCTGCCTGATTTTAAATCTACATCTCTTAAATCTCCATCTAGACATTCAGAAATTTTGCATGGTGACCCTAGAAATTTTTTTCCTTTCCTTTATCAGGGAGATTGATTCGGAGTGGTGGATTTAAAGGATGCCTATTTTCACATCTCGATTCACCCTTCTCATCGTCGGGTCCTAATGTTTACAATGGAAAACAACATCTTCCAATATTCCTCCCTGCCATTTGGTTTAGCAACAACTCCAAGGGTGTTTACCAAATGCATGCTCCCGGTTGCTGCCCATCTCAGGACACAGGGAATCATTGTATTCCTGTACTTGGACGACTGGCTCATAGTAGCAGAGACCAAGGAGCAAGCAGAAAAAGATATCCTATTTGTCCTCTGCACTCTGGCCAACTTGGGCCTTCAGATCAACAAGGAAAAGTCTCTTCTAACCTCGTCACAGGTCTTCACCTTTCTAGGGGTCATGCTGGATTCTTCACAAGACATGGACTTCCCTCCAGAAGAACATCTCAGTGATATCCACTCTCTTCTGCCATTGTTCCAGCCGGACAGGAAGATTTCAGCTCACACGGTGCAACAACTCTTGGGATACATGACATCCATGATTTCCATCCTGCCATGTGACAGGATAAAACTATGTTACCTTCAATACTGGTATCTCTCTCACTTTGACCCCCTGCAGGACCCACCTTCCAAACTTTTACAGGTCCCTACAGAGCTCCCACAACAATTCATCTGGAGGGCTTCCACAGCCAACCTCATGGTCGGCCAGCCATTCCACTCTCCTTACCCAACCATGCAGGTGATGATGGATGTCAGCAACATGGGATGGGGAGCCATCTGTTTGGATATGTCTATACACGACACATGGACTCTGGAGGAGAAAGAATTCCATATAAACCAACTGGAGCTTCTAGCTGTCTTCAAAGCATGCCGGGCTTTTCTCTACCACCTCTCTGACAATTTAGTGCTGGTGGTCACCAACAACATGACCACTATGCACTGCATCAACAAACAGGGTGGCACCATTCCAAGCTACTACTTCAGCTGGCTATAAAATTCTGGGAGTGGTGTCTTCAACATCACATTCATTCCATGGCCATGCCTAGTATGGAGAATATAGATGCCGACATTCTCAGCAGAAAGAGCTTTACCACCCACAAGTGGGAGCTTCACCATCCCACATATCTCTGTCTTTGCCAATGATGGGGAATTTCATGAGTAGACCTCTTTGCTACATGAGAAAACTCAAAATGCCAACAGTTTTGCTCAAGGGCAGGGAAAGGCTGCAACTCCCTGGGGGATGCACTCACGCTTCTATGGAACAAGCACGTTGTTTCCTCCTTTCCTCCTGTGCCCCTCCTCCACAGGGTAGTATCAAAGAATCATCCAATGGAATCATCCAATGTCATCCTAATAGCCCCACGGTGGCCTTGCCACCGTGGTTTGCCCCATTCATAAGGATGGCCCAAGACCTCTTTTGCCTACTGTCTCAACCCAATCTCCTCTCTCAGTATAGAGGCCAGATTTTCCACCCAGGCATTTGTTGCCTGCAATTAGTAGCTTGGAGGATCAGAAATTGGTTGACAAAGTCTTCTCAGCTTTCCGCAAGTCATCTACAATTTGCTTGTATACCTACAAATGGAAGAGGTTTGCTTCCTTTGCTGCAGACAAGGGGTTTTCCCCACTCAGCCCTTCCCTCACCCAAGTGCTTCAATACGTCCTTTATCTAAAGAAGTCTGGATTGTCCATCTCATCTGTAAAAGTTTATCTGACAGCAATTCTAGCTCATCAAGCAGAGGACTCACCTGCATCACGGTTCTTTTGACACCCAAGGCTTAACCCCTCCTCTCTCCCTGGCTCTCAAGCATCTCCCTATCCATCTATCCATTTGGGGGGGGGGTTCTGCAATGGCTGGCAGGCCAGATCTGGCCCATGGGCTATAGTTTGAGAACCCCTGGTCTAAGCAATTTAGAACAACCATTCTTAATAGGAAGCCCGGGCAGAATTGAAGGGGGGCACAGATTAGAAACAATTCTCCACATGCCATCTTATAAGATTTGCTATGGGTCTTATACAATCCTGATTCTGCCTGTATTTCTTTCATATTGTGTTTATGGCCATGGCCAAAACAAAAGACTGTAGTGTGAATAGTTAATTGAGGAAATCAGATTCCCTCTTTGGTTTCTCTCTATCCTTGCAATTATATTTTGATGGATGTGAACCACCCAGTGTTTGCAGTGATGAGTCTTATAGAATTCAAAAGAATAAATAAATGATAACACGCACCAACTCATTTTTGAATGACACAGCTATCACATTTTAATTGCAGTTTTCTGCAGCTGTACATTTTTCCAACTGCATATTTATTCTTCAGTGATGTACCCCTTTTCCTTAGTTTCCAACACGGTAATTAAAAAGATGGAAGAAGTGGTGGGAAAATATGAGACAGATACAAGTAGAAGATTACATTGCAATGAAAGAGTAATGTTTATCTCACAATAAAAGCCATGTCTAGAGGACCCATAGTCTCTCAATGCAATTGGTTTTCCTTGCAAAATTTTCTTGCTATATTTGTGTGCAAATAATTGCCTTGATTACTGGAAAAAATAAACTTCTGGATGCATAATAGGTTTGCTATTTAAATCCAGTTAAGTCGACATGCCTATATTCACTTCTAAGTTTCACTGAATCTAATGGGGTTTACTTGTGTTTAAGTACTTATATAATAGCACTTGAAAGACAGTCCAAATGTCAATTCCTCTAGGAGTTTTCTTCAGAGAGTCATATTTATGGAATTTTGTTCTCAAGAACCAAGCTATGCATAATATTACATGCATAATCTCACTGCTTGTCTGAGCAGTGAGGCACTTCATCCTCTAGTGGCAGAATGAGGCAGCTGCTTTTTATTTGCTCTTAAGAAGAGCTGAATTGGTACTGGAAGGGAGACTCCTTTGGTAGATGACCTAAACCAAGGATGAGTCAAAGGAAAGATATGATTGGCTGCATTGGGCATGGAGAGACAGCAGCATCATGTGAACATGAATCTTCTAGAGATGTTCATATCACATATACAATATTTCTGGCTATGTTTTGTTGATACATATACTTATAATTAAAAATGTGATTCAGAAATGATCAACAGAATATGGATGAAAAGGAGGCGGGGTTAAAAAGCAAATAGCCCTTTTGTCAAAACAATTGAATTGTTTTATTTTAAATAAATTACACCTTTTCATTAAGGTAGTACTAGCTGCTAATCCAGAAATCCTATTATGACTCATGCTATTGAAACTTCAGATTTCAGTCAAGCTATAAAGTCAATGTTGTACTCCAGTGAAAAATTGTCCTTTGAGAACCTCTCATACTTATAGGTAGCATTGTTGCCAATCCCCAACAAGACTTAGAAATAAAATGTTTTTCATATATAACCATACAGTTTAGCAACAAAGCTGGTAAACAGGTAAAGAAAATAATAAGTAAATATAATTTATATTGCCTTTTAAAGGTTTTCTCTCCATGCAATATTTTCATGCTTTCATATGTTGAATGATGTGGGATTTGTAATTGTTATTGAAAGACATTATGATGGTAAAGGTTCCCCCCGCACATGCATGCTAGTTGTGTCCTACTCTAGGGGACTCCTTATTCAAGCCAAAGAGCCAGTGTTGTGCAGGTCTGTGGCCATGTGGCCGGCATGGCTGCCAGGAAACACTGTTTTACTTTCCTGCTTTTTTTACGGCAGTACCTATTTATCTACTTGCATTTACATGCTTTCGAACTTTGTAGCAGACAGTTTTCAGTACTCTAGCATGCTGAGCCAATATTATGATGAAGCTGTTATTAATATGTAAATATTTTTGTGTTGATTATTAGGCAGAAGGATACTATTGGTAGTTTTACAGCTTATAAAAGTGTTTACATAAGCATGTACATAAATCCATAACTTCTTTAAGACCAGTAGCTTCAGACTTAGTGACAGTCTTAATAGTAAGTTCAAGATATGTAAGATATTTCAAAATATTATTTTTACCTTTCTGTTTATACAGGAATAGACATGTTAAAAATACATATATTCCAGATGCCTAGAATAAAGTGAAAATGCTTCAGTGACTAAATTTATTAACAGTTGCTAATGTGCATAAAATACATTGTTGTTTATGATGTTTTACAGTGAAACCTGAGCCTCCATCCTGTCTGCAAGTAGAAATTACAGACAATGGACAGTTAAAGATATCTTGGTCTAGCTCAGCCTCAAAATTCTATCCACTTCAGTATGAAGTGAAATATTTTGCAAATTCAAGTAAAAATAACTTGCAGGTAAGGTCTTTCTTGTTTTTATTTTAGAGAGTCTAGGAAACATTAAAATTTCCTATGGAACAACCTTAAATATTCATGAAATTTTAACTAATGTGAAACTGGAGATTTGGCATTACAATGAAATGTTATGACTATAGATAGAATGATATAAACTTCACGTAATTATTGTAGACAGACAATGATATTTTCATACTGCTGGATAGTCCAGTGGCAGACATCAGGTGCTTTTTGTTTATAGGTTTGTTTGTTTTGGTTTTTTTGGGGGGTGGGGTGGACTACAACTCTTTGATTACCAAAATTTGGTGATTCTGAAAACTTTGATACAGAAAGTAATTTTTCAAGCTCAGGTACGGTTGATGGGATTAAAGTAAATAGATAAATGGTTTTGTAGCAGTGGAAATGAATCACAATGGACCTTCTCTGGGTTGCACGTCTATTGACTCATGATCCTGGAGCCATTCAAGTTTGACTTGTCATTTTCTTAAAATGAAATTGAGGGAAATGTTAGCTTTAGTGTGGCCACAATAGAATAAGCCCAGTTCAAGTTATTTTCAAATAACAATTATGAATCCCACTTTGAAACTTTGTGTTAAGCAAGCTTGAGTAGGCCAGGAATTAAGCAGAGCTGTTTCACAAATTACTTGATGTGTGCAGAAGATGATGGCTGATTCTACCCAGCTGCATTGTCACATGCTGTGTTTGTACAGCACTGCAGAACCCTCATGCTATATTGTACAATTCTTTACAAACTATGGGATGTGGATATGGGCTGGTTTTGAATGGGATTGAATTATTCAGCCATTCATAGTATTGTCAAATGGTAGCCCTGTTCAGCTATACAGAAGACATCAGCCCTGCTTGCTGCCCTCATGACTTTTCAAAGTTGTTTGTTTGAACCCTGTGAAGTGCAGCCCTATCAGACCATGCTGCTCTGAGCCTTCCAAGAAGATGCCTGGCCTCCATCTTTATTTATTTCTTGCACTTATAAACCGCCCGATTTTCCCAAAGGGAACTCTGGGCAGTATACATAAAGATCATCCCAATAACTACCCAAATACAGTCTGAAAAAACATAGCAATCCCCAGCAGAATAAACAGAATGAGCAAAAGCAAAGCAAATACAATCAGCGTTCAATACAATACAACAAAACCACTAAAAGATGCTAAAAGAAAGGCGCCAAGTAAAAATAGCAGGCGCCTCAACCAAGACAACAAGTCCAGGTAATATCCAGCAGGCGACTAAAAAACTAGTACCAGCAAGGAAGAAGGGGAAAAAATTAAGAAGGGGCATGTGCTCATTATTATTATTATCTTGCCAAGTGAACTTTTAAGAACTCTCTCCTGGCAAATTACATCCCTTGCCGGGTATGGACTTTTATACCTGCTTTGAAAAAGAGGGCTTGTGCTCTTGAAAGCTCAGCAACCTTTTTTTTATTTTTCTGCCAGCAGCCTATGAAGGTATCACCCATAGTCTAGTTTTAATTTTGTATGTTTTAATGGCTGCACAGCTCAAAACTCCTTTGTACTGCAAAGTTGAGAGGGAAAATTTGTAGATGAACTACAGTATAAACAGGTTTGAGGGGATGCAATTATAAAGCTTTGCTCAGTGAAGAACATTGTGCTATTAGTCTGTGCAGTCATGCATATAATGTAGTTGCCTCTCCACTGCAGATCTTCTTTACAAGCATATGTGGACTCAGAAGAGGTATAGGGAATGGAAATACCGTATAAGCTCTCTGCTGCCTTTTATGCTTGTATTGTTTGAACACTCAGACATTCCTCTCCCATTTGCTTCAGTTTGTGACTGATTTTAGCCATTGTTCTTTCATGGTAGTGTATTTATTATTATTATTATTATTATTATTATTATTATTATTATTATTATT
>JAHTLZ010000129.1:36824048-36896888 GCA_023846285.1 Phrynocephalus versicolor | reverse complement strand
TTATTATTATTATTATTATTATTATTATTATTATTATTATTATTATTTTATAGGTGGTTGATATTATAATGGAAACTTCGCTGGTCATAAGCAGCACTCTTCTTGGTTCTTCATACGAAGTTCAAGTGCGATGCAGGAGACTTTATGGACCAGGCCTGTGGAGTGACTGGAGTGCACCTTATAGCATGAATCTCCAAGGTATGTCTTTCATGGAAATCTGATCAGCCAGTTTTATTTATTTATTTTTATGTACAGAATTTTTTAGCCGCCCCATTACCAAGTGGTTTGTGCATTAGGCTTAGAAAATGTGTCCTAATTTATAAGATACAATATATCACTACAGTATATGCAAATACCAGATTCAGCATTTTAAAACAAATGACCAGAGTCCTGTTAGAGCTTTATGCATGTTAAAATACGTAATTCATTGCTACCTACCAAGATATCAATAGCTTGATGTTGCATACCCCTGACTGTACAAAAGGTTCACAAGCCTAGCAATGTGACTGGTCAGAGGAAATATTCTGCAGCAAATTATTCAATTTAACTTAGTACATATTTGCTGGCAGAATTGTATTTCACTGGTATCTTACTTCAAATAATGCCAATTAGTGCTACTCTTAACATTGACTAAACATGCAAGTACATGATATTCATTCTAAAGAAAACTGCGATTATATAAGGCATTCTTCCTTGAGCTATAGTATAAAAGATAATTAGTTATTTTTAATGACAGCCTTTTAGTCCAAACAGGAAAAAATTGTGAACTTTTTCTCGAGAGCACTATATGCATTTACACTGGGACAAAAGCCTTCTCTTCATCCAGTAACAGGATTGTCTGATGTTCTTAGGGGTGCAGCTCCGTGGCTTTTTCAGGCTAGTTTTATTTTTTTTTAATGAAAGAAACTAGATATGGAGAACTCTATGTTCTTTTGCTTTGTACCTTTCTTCCTCATTTAACCTAGTTACATGAGCACCGATGCTTAGTAACAGAGGTGAGTATTGGCTTTACAGTGATACCTTGTATAAAGGAATTAATTTGTGCCAAATGAAATTAAGTTAAGCAAATTTTCCTTTATACAAATTTCCCATAGGCATGCATTGAAAACAGAGTAATCCCTAATCACAACCATTTTTATGTTGTATGGATTTGCCCCATAGACAATTCTGTTAAACAGATTTCCCCTATCTCTAGAATGTTTTATATTGTACAGATTTTATGTTATACAAAACATTTGTTATATGAGGTTCCACTGTATTTTAAAACCAGACTAAAGCCCTACTAAGATGATACAAATGTTGACACTGTGAACACACATAAAGAGGGGAGCACCTGCCACCACCCCATCTCTGCCATCATGTTCTTCATGATTTCCACACTGGACCTGAAGAGGCCAAGGGCCCTGCATGTGAACAAGAATCTAGAGTTTTTTTTAAAAAAAATGTTTTATTGTTTCATACGTGTGTGTGTGTGTGTGTGTGTGTGTGTGTGTGTGTGTGTGTGTGTGGTGTTGTTACAGTCGTGACCCATAGAGGGTAACTTATGGGTCACAGGTTAGGGTTCTATAGATTTTTAAAGGTTTTTGCTCATATCTAGGACCTACACTTGATCAGGAACCACTTCATATCTGGTGCTGAAAACATGAAGCATGAAGCGATAAAGGAAGATGGCTAGGCACTCTGGGAGTTGTTGGCCAAGAACACCTTTGGGGCCAAAGTTGGGAACCATAATGGTGGCACTTGCAAACTTAGTGTGCTGTTTTCCACTCAAAGCGTGTAGGCCCAAAAGGAGCAGCAAGGATGACACTTCTTTCATATACATATATATCAAAGCTAGAGGCCCTTCTAGTGTGCCAAGGCCTGCATGTTTTCTGCAATGATTATACACATTAATGAACATGCCTAAAGCCTGTTCTTTGTTTCATAGGTCACAGAAGTCACTTCTCTTGTCGTTTGCCTCTAATCTCATTACCATAGGAAGAAAGATTGGCACAAGTTGCCTGTTTAGAGAAGCACTAAGATTCTACCTGGTTAGCATTCAGGATCTGAGGCTGGTAGAAGTTCATCTATACTCCCTGCCCTTTACATCAGGGCTCATGAAAGGAAAAGGTTTCTAAGGCAACCATATTCAGATGCCTCAGACATTAGATTATTGCAGTGTATATGGTTGCAGGGAAAGTTCCTGTTCAAGGTGTATTAGCTTGGTTCATTTGTTTAGACACAGCATTTGTCTGTGGCATTTGAGGGCACGACTTTGTGGAAAAGATCTGTTGAGGATGAAACTACCTTTGTGTATCCCTGAAAATGAAGGTGATCTTTCATAGAAGACAGAATATGATATTTTCCTCATGGTTAATTCCTGTTTTTCCACTTTATGAACCTGCCTGGGTGTTAAGAAGGGAGGCCTTTGTTTTTTTGCCCCTGCCTTCCATAAGTAAATAAATAGTGAGTAGATAAATAGTGCCATTTTGGTGGGAACGTAATGGTATTTTGTGTGCTGGTGTGCTTAGTGCTGCCAGCCACATGACCACAGAAATACATCTACGGACAAACAGTGCCTCTTCGACTTATAAACAGAGATGAGCACTGGCCCCTCAACATGGAAACAACAGGACTAAATTCTCAGGATTCCTTTACCTTCATGGGATTTGGAGACTAGACTTCTGTTAACACACCCTAAAATAGCAGTTCCTTTTTCTTGCAGCCACATTGCATTTAGTATTACTGAGCCAGTTATCCCCATGTTGTAACTGTGTGTTTGGTTTCTTTTTCCTTGATACTGAACTTTTCATCCCTGTATCCCTGTTAAATATCATTCTGTTATTTTCAGTCTAATATTCAACTACATCAGCTGTTCCACCCAGTTTTGTTTCATCTGCAAATTAGATAAGCATTCCTAGCATCCTCTCATCCAAGTTATTAATAAAATTGTTGAAGAGCAATGGGTTCAGGATTGAGTTCTGTGGTATCCCACTTGTTAACTGCTTTCAGGTTGAGAAATAACCTTCTGAGTACAATTCTATAACCAACTGTGTAGTTGTTCTTGCAGTCCGCACCTAGTGGGGCACTTTGCTGAAAAGCTTTGCTGAAATCAAGACATCTATAGCATTTCCACTATCTACCAGAGAGGTTTCCCAATGAAAAATGAGATAAATCTGGCAGGATTTGTTCTTGTCTGGTTATTTTTTCATTGTTTTCAAGTGGTTGCAGAATGACTGCTTAGTAATCTAGAATTTTTCCTGGGATTGATGTCAGGCTGTCTGGTCTATAGTACTAGGTTCCTCCTTTTTACCCTTTTTGAAGATAGGGAAAACATTAGCCCTCTTTCAGTCAAATAGTGTGTCACCTATCATGAGTGACACACTATTTGCTTGATTATTTGTTTATAATCCTGTTATTTTTACTTGTACTTCACATTTGCTTGAAGAATCAGTCTGTCCGTATTTTTAGGGGGATAAGCTGAAGTAAGAATTCAGCACATCTGCCTTTTCTTTGTCATCTGCTAGTATTTTGACATCCCCACTGAGTAGATCAGCTACTATTTCTTAAGTTGTCGCTCTTTTGCTATGCACATACCTGAAGAATGCTTTTTTGTTGCTTTAGCATTTCTTGCAAGCCTAAGCTCTTTCTCAGCTTTCCTCTTCCTAATGCCATCCTTGCTATTCTTTGCTATCTGCCTGTACTCTTCCAATGTAGCCTGGCCTTCTTCCCACTTCCTTTGTTGTTTTCAGGTCCTTTGTGAACTTTTTGTGGAGCCACATTCATCTTTTTTGCTCTTTTACACCTTACACTTTTCTTGTTGATATTGCGTGTCATGTTACAACCCAAGGACTCATCAATTCCTTGAGCCAGTGCACAAAATCTGGAACCCGCAGCTTGAAGGCAGGCAGGCAGGCAGACAAAATTTTGCTCCCACTGTTGTGACCGTCTCTCTCTTCTCCTTTACAGCCAGACAGTGTCAGCCAATGTAACCTCCTTTGCTCTGGTTGTGTGTGCGTCTGTGTATGTGTGCGCATCTACATATATACACACACACACATTCTTTGTGTGTTTGTGGTACACTTCAGTGCCCAGATTCTCCTGTGTGGATCAGCACTCAAACGCAATGTGACTGCCACATAACTCAGAATTTATGTAACTTCCTTTTATTTACACCAACACATATTTAGAACTATTACTTTAATTTAAATAAGACCTAAGACATTTTTATTTGACCAGGATGAGTAATGAAGAAAACCTTTTATGGGGAATGTTGTATTTCTTTCTTTATATTTTTTAAAAAATGATATTTAAACCATCTTGATTCACTACTTGTTTTAATGTAAAAATCTATTTAAGAGGGTTTTAATATTGTAACTTAAGGTGTGGGTTTTTTTAAAAAAAAACTTTATCTCTCTTTAAAATGTGTGCCTTGAGAGTCGAGACATATAAGAGAGAAAGGCATAATATCAATAAAAATAAAATAAGAAGCATTGACATATTATGCAATACCACCTGGATTGGTTTAACATTGCTGTCACCCATACCAACCTGGTAGTTGTTTCAAGCAAACTACAAAGATGTGCACATGGATAATGTGTTATGTGTTTTTTGAAGCTTGCCTGTTTAAAAGGTGCAAGCTGTGTACACTTTGCTTTTTCTGCAGCAAGTTTTCCAAACTGAAGCATCATCACCTCTCAGACTTCATAGAACTCTGTTAGATTTTCAAAAGTATAATAATGATAAATAAAAATGTTGCAAGTACAGCTATATTTCTAATGCAATTAATTATTATTGTCAAAACGCTTTCTGCTTTTGTGCACAAAATTCCGGGGAAAGCAGAACACTTTATTAGGTACTCAAGGATAGCCCTCTTTAGAATACAGCATGAAATATTGACAGTCAGCAAACAAAGGAAATTTAGTGAGAAGCATACATTCTAATAAGTATGATAGCAACCCAAGGAAGGATAAATTGTTCCCTGCAGGGAAAGTAAGCAGGCTCATTCTCTCAATGGCTAATGTTAGCAATAAGCTAAAAGAAGAACAGTAAAACCATTAGTACGGTTGGTGGCAAATAATAAAGTGTTTTGCATTCAGTTCACTACATTAAGACCAGAAGCACAAAATGCTGCAAGTAGAGTTATATCTCTAATGCAATTAATTATTATTGTGTTCAAATCTGATTTAACCAGGAAGTTTGTACTTAGGATAAATTGGTCAGGGTGCATATTGGTTTACAAGAGAGACTGTTTTGTGGGAACAACCTGTGAATTATACTGGAAGTCTATTTCTTTTATTGAAGAGTTACTATGCAGTGCTTAGCAAATTAGCTAGCTTTTCAGAATAAAACTCTTCATTATTGTATGTTGCCAATTAGTGATTGAAAAAGAGTACTCTCTGATTGGGCTTTGTCATGCACTGAAAGAGTAAGTTAACTGATATCTAAGATATATTTGCACTTATTTAATTACTCATAAGAACATAAGAAGAGCCATGCTGGATAAGGCCAAGGGCCCATCTAGTTCAGTTTCCTGTATTTCACAGAGGCCCCACCAAATGCCTCTGGGATCTCATGATACTAGATATCTGTCTCCTGGTACCACTCCCTTGCATCTGGGCTTGGAAGTACTGTACCCTGTTTTTTTAAGCCTGGAGATTACACATCCCCATCATGGCTTGGAACCTGTTTCCTCCAGGAATTGTTCCAATCCCCTTTTGAAGGCCTCCAGGCCAGATGCCATCATCACATCCTGAGGCAGGGAGGATTTTCTTTTATCTGTTCTCAATTTGAGTAGATGTCCCCTAGTTCTGGTATTTTGTGAGAGGGAGAAGAGCATCCCTCTATCCACTTTACTCATGCCCTGCACTATCATGTAGGTCTCAATCATACCCCCCCCCAGGGCCCTTTTTTTACAGAATAAAGAGCCCCCAGCCCAGTAATCATTTTAGTCGCTCTCCTGCACCTTTTCCAGTTCCATTTTTTTTAAGATGTGGTGACCAGAACTGTATGCAGTACTCCAGATGTAGCCTTACTATTGTTTTGTACAATGGCATTATAATATTGGCTGTTTTATTTTCAGTCCCCTTTTTGATTATCCCTAGCATGCCCTGGTAACTGGGGACTGGCTACAGAGATCACATAACCGCCTTGTTATGGAACTGGTTGTTGATCCAGTACTTGCCCCAAGTTATCTCAAGTATCACATCTCCCTTTAAGTGCCTCATCAAGTGTTAAGATTATCATGCTTTTCTCCCAATCCTTCCACCTTCACCTATGTATTTGGTGAGGATGCTGGAGAGGGCCTTATGGAGACTAGACTGGGTCATTTTTATTGTCCTCCTACAAGCAGACAAGGCAAGCTTTTAATAACTGGCTACCTGGGTGGGTTTTTTTTAAATGGATTGTTGTCCCTTTTGCTTTGAATGTGCTTTGGTGTTGCTTATATTTTTCAGTTTTGCATTCATATGATCCTTAGTATTTGTATGCTCATTCTTGTAAGCTTTGAATACTGTCTTATAATGAGGCAAGCTGCCTTGGTTCTTCTCAAGGAAAAAGCTGGGGTGTAAGTAAGTAAGTAAGTAAGTAAGTAAGTAAGTAAGTAAGTAAGTAAGTAAGTAAGTAAGTAAGCTTTCTAGTCCAAGTTTCAAACTCAGACTGTGGGAAGCAATCTTTATAATGAAGTTCTTAGTTCTCCTTGCATCATCTCAACCTCAACTCCTACCAGTTGATTTGTGCTTGCTCCTTTTGTTTCATTTTTTTCATATCTTGTCTCATCCACAGATGCTACAGAGTGGTAAACAGATGTGTAATGAAATGAAAAACAACAATTACAGCACTTTTGGCCACTTTACAATATTACTATAATTTCAAAAACACAATCAAGAGTTATTCCAAAGGCCCCTGCAAATGAGGGAGGGAGGGAGAGAGAGAGAGATAGAAAGGAATTTTTTTTCATGGGGAATTAAAGCATTTAGGAAATTGGAAGACATATGAGGTCAGAGCATTAACTCCATCTTTTTCCTGGAGCTCAACACAGCACTCCCATCCATATTTGCTGTAGTGATTACAGGAAAGAAACATCATTTGAAGGCATATTCAGTAGAAAGGAAATGTATTTATAAATGAAAATATACAAAATTGAAGGCCATAAGGAAGGTGCTAGCAAGTTTTCAAGTTTTACTGTTCTGATGTGTGTGTGTGTTGTGTCATTACAATTGTGACCGACTCTTCGTGACCCCATGTCCATGGAGTTTTCTTGGCAGGAATACTGGAGTGGTTTTCCAGTTCCTACTCCAGGCACCTAACAGCACCTGGTATTCCCTGATGGTCTCCCATCCAAGTACTAACCAGGGCCGACCCTGCTTAGCTTCTGAAATCAGGCAAGATTGGATGTGCTTGGGCCATCTAGGCAGCGCTACTCTTCCAATGAGGGAGCGTTAAATAACAATTATGGCCCAAGGTTCCTTGAATAACAGTTCAGGCTTAAAAAGATCTTGGGACAAGGCTGCTAAGTAGACAGTCTTGTTACAAACTTCTGTAAAAAGTAGTTTTTCTGTAAAAAGTAGTCAGCTGTCTATTGTTGCTGCTGCTGCTGTTTTACTAATAAAAATGATGCTGGCTTCTCAATGTTTGCATTTTCAAAAAT
Source organism: Phrynocephalus versicolor (assembly GCA_023846285.1). Taxonomy (NCBI): domain Eukaryota; kingdom Metazoa; phylum Chordata; class Lepidosauria; order Squamata; family Agamidae; genus Phrynocephalus; species Phrynocephalus versicolor. Next base: position 36,889,261 of record JAHTLZ010000129.1, on the reverse strand, counting down.
ATTATTTTCCTGGGAGGTTCTAAGAAGAATGGCATGTGGCATTTAAGCTTGGAATATATTGTATATGCAATACACAGGCCACCCTTTGCCCATCTCTGATTTAAAGGGGGTGTTGGTGGTGGACAGCAGCTGTGCTACTACTATTGTGGAATTCCACCTTTCAAATATTGCCACATGTTGCTTTCTCTTGGGGAGATGTGGCAAAATGTTCCCATCAACATCTCTGCTTGGATGAAGAATTTCAAAAGGCCATTTGTGCTCAACTCAGACACATACATATATCTCTGAATATACTAACATCATTAAGTGTACTTTAACATGTCTTTTTTTCTTTGTTTGTTTCGATCATGTGTTTTGGATAGCCTTTTCCTCTGGGAGTGTAGCATTGAATTAAAGTCCACGAGGAACCGCAAGGTGTTAAGTTACGTTTCCCAATAGTCTCATCACTTTAATGAATGGTAGGCAAACAAGTTGTCACATGGCATGGGAAGAATATTGTGTCATTTGAGGCAGGTATGTTCTTGAGATTTTGAATGCCCCTACTGGTTGCTAGGCTAACATCTGCAATCAGCGAGAAAAGCAAACCATATCACAAAGAACTGTTACCAACAGTAACGTATAGGAAGTCCATTGTGCATTGCATATATTTGTGAATTGGCAGTTTAACAGGTTGGAGCTTTGGGTTGAGATTGTGTTTCCTCACAGTGTCACCTGAGAAAAGAGCCATCCTTAGGCAGGCCACATGACCTCACAGTACTGCCAGAAACAAGTACACTAGTGGTAAGCCACTAGGAACTGACTTGACAGCATGTTTATGTTCCTTTTGTTATATATACTGTATATGTGATGTACAAGTTTTCTGCAAGTTTATAACAGATGTTTCTATTGTGGTTTTTTCCCAACAGATGTCATGTATTTCCCGCCAAAGATCCTGGCAAGTGTTGGGACAAATGTTTCTTTTTATTGTGTATATAAGACTAAAGACAGAATGATCCCATCAAAGAAGATAGCCTGGTGGTTAAACTTAGCAAAAGAAATTCCTAGAAGCCAGTATACACTTGTGAACGACTACATGAGCAAGGTTACACTTGTCAACTTAAATGCGACGAAACCTGGAGGCAAATTCCTTTTTAATGCTTTGTACTGTTGTAACGAAAACAAGGAATGCAATCACCGCTATGCTGAATTGTATATCATAGGTAAAGTGTCACCTTTATCTTCAATAAATTAGCAGCAGATATTATCAAACCCTCGCTCTATATTTCTATATTACTTAATTGTGTCTTTCAAACAGATGTTAGTATCAGTATCACATGTGAAACATATGGCAACTTACAAAAAATGACTTGTCGATGGTCCACCGGTACTGAGCCACTGCTTTTGAAGAGCACCTTGTTATTAAGATACTACAGGTAAATGCTTCTTTTTTAATATGACATTTTGTGAAAATTGCTATGGTTAAAATTATGAAGGAAATATTGCAGTTACAGTCTTAGTTGAGTACCATGTAGCCTGAGCATAATTTCCTTCTTCCTTGAATCTCCTCTCAAGAAGAAAAGTGGCTATGTTGTATGATCTGCAGTCCAGAAAAGTGCTCTTCTGAGGAGGCTTATCCTTGATTCCGTATGGCAGTTTTCTTTCCCAAAGTTCTCCCTTTAATTAGATATTTATGGTATAAATGGTCAAAAGCCTATTTGTTGCTACTAAGACGTCATATTTCAGATTTACTGCAATCTTCAAGCCAGACTTGAAGCTTAGACTTCTGTTGCAGTCCTTTATACAAAACAGGTGCAAAAAAGCCAAGTTTATTTCATTGATACAGGGGGCTTCTGGCAAAGTGTTCCTATAAAGTTTTGATTTGTCAACCAATTCCAGTGACAGATTTTATGAGTACTTATTTACTTATAGACATGGGTACTACAGAATAAATGAGGAGTGTTGTACAGGAAAAGTTGGGGTCTAAAGATTACCCTCCTTTGAGGATCTATTTATTGATAGCCAATTTCACCTTTAAAATTCCACCACTCTTGTTCCCTGAGCTATCCTTGCTCAAGAGAGTGCCTCTAGAGGTGCCCTGAGGCCTCACAGGTTACTGGATCCCACTAACTTAATTATGGCTGTGTATTTTAAAAGTTACACCAACCCCTCCAGACAGGACATAGGAATAAAACTGTCCCAAAGTTCCAAGGTTACTTCTCTGGCCAAGACACTGGGCTTTAGACACACTCATTTTTGGGCAAAAACCACACTCTAGTAAAATATTATTTTTTTATTTAAAATAGAAAAGTAAAAGTCAAAATCATTTAAAATCTCAGTAAAAAGGCAAATGCAAAGAAGAATGAATATAGCATTGTTCAGTAGCATGGTTTAGAATGTACAGTCCAGTTAATCTGATATGAATGAACCTGCTACATGGTTTGAAAGCAGCTGTAGAACACGACAGGCATATTTATATCCAAAATCAATCAAACATATGCTTAGATATGGACCAGGGCAAGAATTGGTCCATTGGGTGGAATAGCCGGCATAGCCAAAGGAAATTATAGTTCAACATAAACTGAAGGACCAGCTGATGAAGTACATCATTTAAGTATAGTGTGTAGAGTTCCTGGGAATTCATATTTTACTAATCCTAGTGCTAATAATATTCTCTTATATTTTGAAGATCTGTTGTTTTCAGAGCTCCCTTTCTCTAGCTAAATATAAACACTTCCCTGCTTTTTAAAAATAGCACACACACTCACAGACCAGCTTACGTACAATCTTGTTTTGTTCTAGTTCTTAGTTTCTATTTCATAACACATGTTCTGCAACTTGAGAACTGTGAGATAATGTTCCAGACATTTGTTGGTAGCCTGGATATAGGCAGGAGAAGCTGAAAAGGAAACACTCAAAAGGTGAGACAACTGCTGGTCTGTCAGAGGAGGTGATACCTAAAAGCAATTTATCCATTAAATGGCAACCTGTTCAAATTTAGCACATACATGGCTACAGTTCCTGGCTCATTCAGTGTAGAATCTTAACTTCTGCCTGACCTGTCCAGGACAAACAACTGGCTAAACTAGTTTCCATCAGCTGATCCTATAATAAGTTCCATGGTAGTAGTAATCCATGTAGGAAAATGCTGGCTAGGCCAAAAGAACTGGATTCAGGCCCCTGATTCTATATGGTAGCTCAAATCAATCGTCTTTTGAACACAGTTATCTCTGTGCCCAAATTGAGATCAATTCTGATATGCTGCATAAAGTACTGTAACCAGGAAAATAAATGAGAAAATTGTAAAGCCTATAGTGTTTAACATATGTTAGAAGTGGTTGTTAGTGTTTTAAATCCTACATATCTCAGTTTTTGTCCATTTAAAAACACACACAAATAGATTGTGGCATGAAATAGAGAAATGATGGGGAATCATAAGGAGGAAGTAGTGAAGATTTCCTCCACATTTTCCATGACCTATCACCTTATATGAAGCGACACCAGACCAAAGCATGAGGACAAGAGAGGTAGAACAAATGTTTTATGCAAACAGAAGCTCAGTGGGGATACTACTTATTTTGCAGGCTGATAATAGTGAATATTCCCCAGTCGGCAATGTTAAGCAGTATGCAGTGAAATTTCTACTCTTATCATTTATCTAATTATTGATAGGAGATATGGGGTGTTTATTCACTGTTATCCTACAAAAGGTAGGGCTTTTTCAGGTGACTCTTCAAAGACACTAAGCACAGAGCTTGATTTTCCTTGAATTAAAGCCATGCAATCAATTCTGTTTCTCCTACAAACTAATTGAGGGGCGCTAGGGTAGTGTTCCATGCAGCCATGCCAGTCACATGTCCACGGATTTGCACAGCACTGCCTCTTTGGCTTGAAAACAGAGATGAGCACTGCCCCTAGAGTCGGACACGACTAGTACACATGGGCTGGGGGAACCTTTACCTTTTTTAGGGTTGTATAACTAGTTCAAATTTTATATATATTTTAAATACTGAGGATACTCTTGATTTTAGGTTTCTAGTAACTTCTTTATTCTAGTGTCTTCATAGCTTGATCCTAGATCTCACTTCTAGATGTACTGGTAATTCATTCGCATTTTTCTCACAGGACAGAATGCAGTTCCTATTCATTTTCAGCGGCAGTGTTGATACTAGCTTTAACAGCCTCTAAATTAAACTGTGGCTCGTGGTTTTTTCCCTTGTAGAATTACCAAATTGTCTATTAGAGAATGAAAAATAGGAATCTTTTGTTGATTAAAGGAGACAGATGATTTTCAATGAATAAAACAACATTTTAAAATATTAAATGGGAATCTGTTGAACCAAGAAAAAAACAGATTCTAAGAACCAGGCACCTGTTTTGTATCCTCCAGTCATCCTGTGCTTGAAACACACCACTTTTATTATTACTTCATATTTGTTGAATTTGCATAAGTAACCTACTAGTTTCAAATAGTTCAATGAAGAAGACAGAAAAGCAATTTCTGTGTGCATCCCAATGCATTCTAGACCCTAAATGTGAACATATGCCAGTGAAATAGTTATTTAGCAAATAATGTTTATTTTCTTTTTATTCTGATATCATTGATACAATGTTAATTCCTAACATACATTGTTGTATTGGTTCCTGAAATTATTTTTAAACAATTGATTCTGAAATAGGTAGTATTTAGCTTGTTTCTTCTGAGGAGACTAAACAAAATGCTGAAGAAACTAGTTTTAGTCAAACAGTGTTTAAAAATAATAAAACATAACGATCAACTTTCTGCTCTATATTCATTTTAAGCGTATGCCTAAGTCACAGTGAGCAAATTTACTAGGTCTAGGGTGCAATTATAATCTGCCACACTGCATTATCTACTTTTGGCAGTCTCGTCCTGTACGTGTTTTCAAAACCTCATCCACATATTTTCTGTAAAAGAAGATATTGTGACATTGTTTACAAGAGAATCCCAGTATCTTGATATTTTTGTAGGTTATGAAACTCTCTTTACTATAGAAATTTCCTCCGTTAGTGGTGATGGGGAGGCAGGGAGCTCCAGCATCCACAGAAAAATTGTGTCTGTCCCACAGGTGGCTCACAGACCCTATGTTGCCCACTATAATATACAAGACAGTCTTATTTTGTCAGTCTCTATATACATTCAATGTCAATGCTTTCATATTTTTAAAGGAGTGATGTGTATTGTTCAGAGACCCCTACCATGTCATCATATTCAGAGATAAAAGAATGCTATTCTCAGAGGAATAATTCTTATGAGTGCATCTTTCAGCCTATTTACCTTCTCTCTGGATACACAATGTGGATAGAGATTAAGCACTCATTGGGGACAGTTACTTCACAACCAGTGTGTATTCTTCCAAAAGAAGTAGGTGAGTGAACATGCGGATCATCACTTCTGTTGAGTTGTACTCTTCATGGTAGAGGTGGCTTATATACTAGAAGTGGTACCCTTTCCTCCAAACTTTGGAAATCACAAGCCAACAATGCTTCATGGGAGTTTCCTTCATGGGTATAATATGCCAGGAAAAATAACCTCACTACTGAGAAATATTTTTATATTTTTTAATTTCTTTGTTTCATTTAAAAACATTTTATCCTCTATTTACATTAAAAATCCTGGAGTTGTTTATAATAAATAAAATACAGTAACCCCAACTGCTAAAACTAATAATAAGAACAAAAATAAAACTAATTCATTAAACACTGAAGATAACTGACAGTATCAATGAATAAAAATGTTTAATTTTGTAAACATGATCAATAACAAATAGTGATCAAATGCAAGAATAGAGAATGCCTTTATAGACTACTAAAAAGAGTTTCATGCAGTCTGTGAGCTTTTGTGGATGAGGCTAATCCACTTTGTCAGGCATGGACCAGTGTGAAGGATGTCAATCCCACAATTCCATGGCAAGATGGATTATGACAGGAAAAAAATACTCTTAGTTTTAAAGTTCAAAAGTTCTTAAGATGGATTACCAGACATGTCTTTCAGAGATTTAAGTCATGAAAGATGCAGACTGCATTAAAGCTGTTCTTTTAAAATTTACAGCGGTGATAGCTGTGGTTGGCTGTTTCAGCCAGTCCATTCTATATCTACGTGACTCATTTCACTAACCCAAAACACAGTTTTGTACCACAAATCCTGACAAACCTTGACCCACTCTTTGTCTTGCACTTCCGATGGCAATTTGGAAGGAGTGGTAATATTACTGTATTTTGTTGATACGTGTCAGTAGTGACTTGATAGTGCATAGGATTTTCAAGGTACAAGAGATATTCAAAGAGTAGTTTACCATTGCTATTCTCTATTGAGCTTTCATGGCCCAGCAGGGATTAGACCCAGGTCTCATGGGTCCTAGTTTGATTCTCTGTGCACTGACTCTCACACTGTTCCCATACCACTAATGTAATGAAAGAACATCACCCAGAATCCGCTTCAGGCACATACAAAAAAATCACACAATTCTCAGTTGCACAAAGTGGTTGTATATATACTATTCCTTCACTTAAGGAGGGATCACTGATTTTTACTTCCACAAGCAGTTCCCACTGTTGCAAATAATTTAGATGTAAGAAGGCTGGCTCAGGTGCTAGTTGTATACTTTTTGGAACTTTGAGCACCGCCCCATGCCGTCACAGTGCCAGCAGTGCTCATAACACTAGCCAGACACCTCCGTCTTCCCTGTCCAATCCCACAGAATTATATCTGTGGAGGGAATACGTTTGCCGACGAGGTCTATAGCATTGGACCAAGAAAGAGAAGAAACAGCTGGCCAGCACCTAAGTGGCAGGTCATGAGCGGGATGGGACTGAATTTGGCCACGGTCTAAAACAGTTTGCTGGGTAGCTCAGTGAGTGACATACCTAGTAAGGGTCTCAATAAGTCAGAATCGACTTGATGACATGTAATTATATAATTAGTAATTTGTATTAGTAAAACAATCAGTATTGCATGCAGTCTGTGGCAAATACAGTTGCCACAAGTAAAATAAATATTATCCTTGAATGCTAGTTCGGTAGGGAAAAATGGATACACATTTCCAGAAGAGCCAGGTGTAAGTTTTGTCATTAGTCAACAAGCCAGTCAAACATTTTTGTTTAACTTTCCAGTGAAGCCGTTTTCTCCCTCTGATGTCAAAGCAGAAATTACTGGGGAAGAAGGGCTTCTGAATGTGAGCTGGACTAACCCAGAACTTCCAAAGAATGATCTTCAGTTTCAGATTCGATATGCTGTCAATGGAACAGAGATAAACTGGGAGGTATGGTGAAACTCAATCCAAATTATATCCATTTTGTCAGACTACATGCAATGATGTTCCCCTCCCAGTTAACATAAATAACATGGATTGTACTTTATTTACTAGGATATGGTTTGTTTTGTTCAAGAAGTATTTGTAATGTGTCCTCATATGATTAAGTTCTGAATTTTTCATTCAATAAACTTTTCCTGTGTTATTCATTCAAGCATCCCTGTCCCTTCCCCTCACAGATGCAGGAAATTTCTTCTCCTTCCATTAGCTCTGCCAACATAGAAGTGCAGGATCCATGTGCTGTATATATTGTTCAGGTACGCTGCACTGTGGTTGAGGGAGTTGGCACCTGGAGTGATTGGAGCAGTGCTGCCTATACAGTTGTTAAGGATATCAAAGGTCAGTGTCCTACCTTTTGCCTGCTTGTTCATTTGTTTTTCCTGAATACATGTAAGCAAATAGGATGTTGTTTTAAATCTCAACATTCAATAATTTCAGCTCCGCTGAGAGGACCTGAATTCTGGAGAGCTGTTAAAGAAGACCCAGTTAGGAACGAGAAGAATGTCACTCTGTTTTGGAAGGTAAACAGGAATCTATTTCAACTTCCTGTAACATTCATGATGTGTTTCCTGATAGGCTGGTGCAGAGTCTGAGGAATATGTGACACAAACTTAAGGTAAAGTCATTTGTGTTAAAATCAGCAAATCAAGGATTTACCATAGGGGTCTGCAATGTATCAAGGAAATGTAGAACTTACAAAGTATCAACAGTTGCTGCTGCTGCTGCTGCTGGTGGTGGTGATGATGATGATGATGATGATGATGACGACGAGTCAATTCTGACTTATGACAACTCCTTCCAAGATTTTCTAGATAGAAAGTATTCAGAAGTGGCTAATAATTTTGTTCTTCTTGGGGATGCTCTGCTTGTCCATAACACAAGCTGATTTTTTTCTCCTAAGACGCACAGTGGGGAACAAAAGCAAAAGGGTTCTGCTTGTATACTGCCCCCTACTACTTCAAGTAGTCTCTGGGTGGTTTACAGTTTTAATTACAGTATGCAGGCTACACATTGCCCCCTCCCCAGCAAGCTAGGTACTCATTTTACCGACCTCGGAACGATGGTAGGCTGACTCAGCCATGAGCCAGCTACCTGGGATTGAACCCCAGGTCGTGAGCACAGTTTTAGCTGCAGTACAAGCAGTTAACCACTGTGTCATGAGGTGAACTCTGCATGCCCAACTCACTGAATAGTCCAGTCTAAGCAGTTAGCCCTCTGGGTAATATATCAAAAAAAAACTTGTCAGTTATAATGTAAATGGAAAATCTCAGTAACATCTAGTCAAATTAGGAAAAAGAGTTCTTTTGCAGGTATGTAGTGCATGTGCCCCCCAAACATAGTCATTTACTTTTTAAAATGTGCATAAGAAGACCACACTTTACATAACATTAAGAGTGAAAATGGAGGGAAAGAGCAGAAAGATAACAACAAAGGTGCATGAATAAGAAATACAAGCTTTAATTTGGCTTATGATGCTGTCTGACTTGGAGGTCTTCATATACTTAATTGTAGATGCTTACCCACCTAAATGTGGATTTAGTCATATGCTGCCTTAATCAAACTCATCTGCCAATCTATACTTAATGTACATTTTCCTTGCAGCCAGTCTGCAGCCAGTCTGCAGTAGATGACAGGATAAATATTGAAAGGAACAGTGGGAAACAGGAGAAACAGCAGGGCAAATATATATCCAGTTGCTCTTGAAGTTTATTTGTGGATTTTATCTGATTAATATTGGAGTGATTAGCACAGAACAACTTGGGAAAGAAACCCCACTTCCTATTTTGAGAAGGGATTTTTTTATTAACATGTTCATTGAAATTGGAATGATGAGAAGGATCCTGGCTAGAGCCAAGGTGAAATGTAGGAAGCCATGACTGCTCTCTCATGTTTTGAGAACAAAAGAAAACTTTCTCTTCTTCCAAGAGAGCGTCAAGACAGAAGCATGTGATATCCACACTCCTAAGAATAACAGTCTTAGGTCAATGGTTCTCATCTTTGGGTCTTCAGATTTTCTTGGACTAAAACTTCTAGAAGCTTCCATCACTAGCTGTGTTGGCCAGGATTTCTGGAGTTGTTGTCCAAGAACATCTGAGTACACAAATTTGGTAACCATTGGTCTAAGGTTCATAAAGGTCAGCATAAGTAAGATCAGATAAAGAATCTGAAGGACTGTTCTGTTTACTGCCCCCATGCAGTTTGATGCTTTTGTTCTTAATTTATTTTATGCCATTAAAAGTCTCTTAACTTGATTTGACCTACTGCTCTCCATGCAAAGATAGACATCTCCTTTGGTGTAATCTGAATTGTGCCCAGTCACCTCACAATGGTCTATAAACGCATGCTAAATTAAATCAAAGAATGTATTAGATGTCCATATGATTCTCAGGATTACACAAAAAAAACAAGTTGAAGGTACTTTTCTGTGCTATGATGGGGTGGTGCCCATTCTGATGAAGTGGCATTTTCTGCAGGAAAACTTACAATTTGTTTGAATGCCCACCCACCTGCCCCCAAACATCTTGCATGTCTTTCTTTAATAATCATGGAATGTGGGGGCCCCAAGTCTAGATCACAGCTACTCCATATGGACAGGGTAAGTGTAAACCCTTCGTCCATAGCCACTGTGCCCTCCTATGTGGGAGATTAAGAGAGAGAAAGAGAGGGAAGGCTCCTGTAAGTGCCTATGGATTTGTTTTCTCTGTCTAAATTGTTACATGGGAGGAGATGAATTCAGAAAATTAATTAGCTATAGGAAACTACCCTGCTAGCATATGGTGGTCACAATCCAGACTGAAGTTCCATGTGCTCACAAATAAGCAGAAAAAGAAATTCATACATGCACTACGGCTAAAATACATTACATAAAACATGTGGAAATGTGGTGACCTCAGTTCCTTTCTAGAAAATAAGCTCAAAGTCCAGATTTGATTGTATAATAGAATTGGTTAAATTTAAGTGTCCAGCACATTTGTTCTGATATAAAAGTATAAGTTAATTGAAGCTATGACCCACAAATGTTACACTGGATACAATTTGTTAATTAATATAGGTTTTAGTCTTATTAACACAAAATATGTGGTGATTTTCCTTGCAGCCACTGATGAAGAATCTTTCCTTATGCAGTGTGATAGACTACATGGTAGAGCATTATATTACAAGAAACATAACTTGGTCTGACTATGTTGAAAATGAGAGTACCTATACATTTTCATGGGCAGAGGACCTGCATACTGTTAAGGTTGTTGCTATCAATTCAATTGGCGCTTCCTCTGTGAATTCCATTTTAACTCTATCAAAACAAATGAGTACAGGTACGGACACCATTTTTGATTACTTCGTTTTTAATACATTTTTATGTATTTGGTATTTCAGTATTTAATGAAGCTATCTTTTAAATGACCATGCACATTTTTTGTCCTAATTTAGTAGCAGAATATATTTTTCATCTTTAGGGAATTATAATTTAGTAATTTATAAAACAACATACTGGAACCAAATGCCATTGATCTCAATAGAAATTACTTCTGTTTTAAATACAGTCTTTGCTGCCCAATATCCTAGAATGCATCCATTCTGTTTGCTTACAGTTAAGGTTTCCAACATTGTAAAGCATGCTAGGATCATTCAAGAAACCACAGAAAAAGTGGTGGAAGATAGATGCCTGTTCCTTGGAATCTTAATGATAAAATCAGTCAGACGAAACACTCTCATAGAACCTACTGAGACAGTAAAAAGTAATATGAAAAAGGAAAATGAGCTGAACTGAAATTAAATGTTTGTATATTGATATATGCCAGCAATTTGACTAGCTCTTTTAAAGTATTCATGAATTCCAACTCAGAATTGTGATTTATTTCAGGTTTTATGAGCGTTATGAAACTTATAATTTAGAAAATAAAATTAAAATATTAAACTTAACCCTGCTGAAGTCATACTCTGACATGTTTTTCTTGCAACTTTTATGGGATAATGTGTCTTATTAAAAATATACTGTGTTTTTTTCTTTTTACTTTCTTACCAGTAAACATAGTGAAGTCTTTAAGTGTTTATCCAGTAAACAGCAGTTGTGTAATTGTGTCCTGGGTCCTTTCACCCATGGTTTATAGTGTTACGTCTTTTGTAATTGAATGGACAAACTTAAACGAAGAAGAGCAAATTAAATGGACAATTATTCCTTCAGATGTTAGAAAACACCATATTTTTGGTGAGTTTGTTTTTCTCTGTGTACAGTATATTTCTTTTTTCTGCATGTTGATGTGTCATTGTAGTTTTGCACATTGCAGTGAAAAGTCTGAGGAACTGGCAGACCCTTACCAAATTTGAAAGAGCAGGTGCAAAAGCAGAAGCCTGAGAAAGACCATTGTTTAGAACGGGGCTCTGACCAGAGACACACTGGCCAGTAGCCAGCGCCAGCCAATGGGGCATTGCCAGCACACTTTGGGTGATGGGCCAGCTGCTGACCACTGAATCACCTGATCCCTCAGCAAATCCCCAAGTAAAGGCTAGCAACGACGTTAACAGTCTCTTTGCTTTCTGGCCACTTGAGCGACAAGACCTCTGCTGCTTAACAGTGTCCTTGTGTGGCCATTTTGGCCACGAGGGGGGTATTGTTCTTCCCTATTTCCTTAAAATTATCTATTTTCTTTAAGAAATTTTCTGGGTGAGCAGATCCCGGTGGCTGGCTTCTTTACCTTGGATGCCTTCCGGCTTGTCCCCAGCTGCCCTTTCGATCGCTCTACTGAGCATGGTGGCAGAAGCTGCTGCACCCACCCACTTTTCCCCACTGGCTCTTACCTCGCTTTCCAAAGTCAGTTGAATCACTCGTGATTTGGTGAGTTGACTCCTTGTTAAGTTACACTGACTGAAACAGATGTCCTCTAGTACATATTATAGAAAGTCACTACTAGAGTATGCTAAATTTGAATCAGTGGAACCTACAAAGAAGTCGACTCACCAAATCTCCACTGATTCAGTAGAGCTACGCTAGTGTAATTTATGATGTTAAGCAATGGGATTACAGGCACTGTTTGCTACCATCAGCGGTGAAGCAAGGTTTTGGGGTGCCTGGGGACAAAGTTTTTTTGCGCCCCTCCGGCCCTCCCCAACCCCATCGCATCCACCCAGCAAGGGGGGGTGCAATCCTGCAGGCGTGGGGCAGGCGTATGTGTGCACGCCTTACCTCTTCTGCAGTGGCCCAGAGCAAGGCGAGGAAGAGTTGGAGGAGGAGGAGGAGGGCACTACAGCCACTGTGCTTGCACACCTGCCTGCCTGCTTGTTTCACCATTTGCCTGGTACGCGGAGGAGGAGGAGGAGGTGTTTGCGATGGAGTGGGTCCCATCACCAAGCTTGCTGGTGGGAGGGCACAGGGCTTCCTCATCCCCCTCCCCCTCCAGGCACCCCCAGATTGCTGCACCTGGGGCAGATGTATCCTTCAGTCCCCCCCCCCCATATGCCCTTGTCTACCATATATGTCTGTATACACTTACCTGGGTTTGAGTTACACTCAGTTGAGTGGATTTTACATTTGAGTAGATATGTACATTTCATTGTTAATAAACATTGTGAGGTGGAATGGTGGGAGAGGAAAAGCTTTTTATTAAAAATGTGATATTTCTAAAAAAGAGAACATCTTCAAAAATATCAAGTATGTACTGAAAGCGCATCCTACCTGACCAAGATGGCTCAGGACCTAATGAACTGTTTGACATGATACCAGCTAAGCTATGTTGAACTGAAACCCTAAGGTTATGGGAAATGGCTCATGCCTTTAATAACTTTGCTTTAATTTTATGCCAGTGTAGTGACTTTTAGAGAGGGGCATGAAACAAACTTTTTAATTCGTTTTGTTATTTGTTATTCATTTCGTTAGCTATCAAAACGAATAACGAATGAATCTATCAAAGAAAAACAAAATGAAATGAAATGGAAATTTCTGTTTTGTTTGCTTTGTTTTTCGTTAGCCCCCCTTCTACCTTGTCGCCACCTTCCTTGTCCTTGAACTCGGGAAGCTCCTGCCTGTAGAGCCGCCAGCCCCAAACCAGTGCCTCAAAAAGCCCTGGCTGGGGACTTTAAAAAAATTAAAAATAAATTTTAAAAAAGGAGTGCTGACCTGGCCCCAGGGGCTGCGTGTTTAGCACTCTAAAACAAACAAACAAACAAACAAACAAAACCTAGTGCTGACCCGGCCCCAGGAGCCGCGTGATCGGTGCTCAAAACAAAAAACAAACAAACAAACAAACAAAAAACCAGCCCAAGGGGCTGTTTGGTCAGCACTCTAAAATCCAAACAAACAAACAAACAAACAAACAAACAAAAATAAAAAAGCACCAACCCGGCTACGCGTAGCCACGCCATTGGTGCTCAAAAACAACAACAACAAAGGCGCCAGCGCCTCAAAAAGCCCCTGCTGCAACCGCCGCTGACGTGGCCGGTAAGTCAGACTTGAACCAGTTTAGCTGGTTCGGGTTTGTATGATTTTTTTAAAAATCCGTACGAACCCGAACCAAACCGAACCGAACCAAGGCTGGGCCTGCAACAGAACGAACCAAATCATTGGTTTTCTGTTTCGTGGCCACCTCTAGTGACTATGTCCCTGGGTTGGAGGAGGAATGGATCTGACATAGTTTGCTTCTCATTCAACTCCTTGTCCAATCATTTTTGTTTCTTCTGCTGCCAGATCTTAAGCAGCAGAGCAAATGTCAAGATCAAGACATCATATGCAGCACTCTTTCCTGCATTGTCATGTCTGAAATGTAGTTTACTTTTCTGAAGCTGACCACATGCACAAAGCAAACACAAAAGGGCAACTGACTGCTTATAGAAACAGAAGGACAGTTCAAAGCATTACTGCTATTATATGGGAGATATATTTCTTATGTCTCCTCAATGAGGTGGACAAGGGATCTACAGTTGATGTCTTACCGAACAGTGGAAACATCAGGTGCTCTGAGGCCTGCTGGGAGAGGCTGTGAACCTAGAATGGGAAGAAAATTATGTTAGCACAGGAGCTGGCATAATCCACGTCCCTCAGATTCACATTAGTGGGAGAGAAATGGTTTCATTTTTCCTTTACTCCTTTCCTGCTGTTTTAAGCTTGATAAGTCTGTCAATAGGTTGATTTCTCCATGTCTATACTTTCCCATCAGTAATATCATTCTATCCAAGTATGAAACTGAGTTTCTGAGCTCATTTTTAAAATAAGCATTGTAGACACACCTTGTAAAATATATCTCTTTGTGTCACAAACATATTTTTATTTTGTTTCAGATAATTTCATTCCCATAGACAAATACAGATTTAATTTGTACCCAATAGTACGTGAAGGAGTAATGAAGCCTGCAACAACTAATGGTTTCTCCAAAGGTGAGCAGCATTGAATTGTTTTTTTCAGTAAATTTCTGCCTTCAAGTAGCACTGAGGATGTTTCTTTCACATAACATACCGACAACAAGTTAACACATGGCTCATTGCATATAGACCACATATCTTGATTGCCAAGAAAATCAATAATTTTAATCTTTAGATTTTCTCTGTTTAATTTTACATGGCTATATTTTTATTTTATGTTTTAAAACAAAATCATACAGACATAAAACCATCTAATAACACATAATAATAATAACAACAAAACCCCAATACATATTGTGCTCTGCCCCACACCAGGACCATTTGAGAGTTACATCTACCCCTCCCTGCTCCTACAGAACCTATAAAACCCCTCCCAAATAGTATTGCTTCTTGCAAAGATGTGTCCATTCCCCTTTATTAATACAAAATCAAAGAATTCTAACAATATACATATAGTATCTATAAATATAGTCTTACTTATCAACTCATTTTTACCTTTAATGTAACTTGTCAATAATAGCTGTTCCCAAACCTCTCTATATTATTCATTTAATTGAAAAACATACATTGTTTTCCAGTTCCTAGTTACCATTAATCTTGCTGCTATTAATAAATTTGAAAGTAATTATTTAGTTGTCCAATTAAGTTGTTCACTGTTAATATAGAGTAAAGTGCTATTTTAGGACATACCTCTATCTTTAACTTAGTTATTACTTTATTTATTACCCTAAAAAACCAATTGCTAACATTTCAATATATTCTCACGTTTGACTACATATGAAACTACTTTCTGACATCCTCTCCAACAGCAAATGGATTAATTGGTGTCTGTTTGATTTATTTTCACTGCAATTAATTATCATCTCCAAAATAACATACAAAAACTTTATTTTATCCTTACATACATCAATTTCAATATTATCTTTCATATAATTTTCAAAATTCCATGATTTATTTATCTTTCCAGATCATGTTCTCATAGTGTTTTGAGCACGTCTTCTTGATCTTCTACTTCCAATATTTTATAATTTTTACCTAATGTCCCTTTTTTTCACCTAAACTTTCCTTTTGTAATACAGTTTCTTAATATTTCATGAGTTCCCTACATTTGCCATTTTTAACCAGTCCTTTGTCCTCTGCTATAATTGTATAATATTAAACCAGGATATTTTGTCCATTCCTAATACTTATCTTCTTTGCTCTTTATTCCCCATTTCCCATAATCAATCTTTTATAACATGTTTATTTTTTAATTTATTCTCAATCCTTCCTTTCAAAATTCTTGCAAAAATTTCCAGCTTACCACCAGATACAGTGGAGAAACGGATGAGATAAATCTTTTTCTCTACCTATGCCAAACTAAAACATATGTTAAAGAAATTTATTTATTTATTTAATTTTGAATATGTTTACCCCACCTTGCTCCTTGGAAAATGACCCAAGGTAGCTTACAATAATGAGAGACAATATGCAGCCCACAACTTTCAAAACATATTCAAGTTAAAAATAGGGAATTATAAGAGGCATCTTACAACATTAAAAGGTAACATTAAAGCTACCAAGAACATGCAAAAAGAAAAAAAATCATTATGAGGGATAGAAACTAGCATGGAAATACTGGTGTTCTTATGAGATTAATCAATGCAATCATGCATGGTAATCCATCTAAGAGCTACATAACAGGTAGTTCATCATTCAGGGAAAGCTTACTTGAAGAGGAAGGTTTTTGCCTGCTTCCAGAAAGAGCAGAGAAGGGGCACTCCTGGCCTCCAGCAGGAGGGAGTTCCAAAGTCTGGGGGCAGCAGCAGAGAAAGCCCTTTCATGTGTTCTTATGAGACACACCTGTGTAGGTGGCAGGATGGAGAGAGAAAGGCCTCTCCTGATTACCTCAGCACCCAAGCCGCTTCATACTGTGAGATTTGATCTTTGAGGTAGCTCACACCCAGGCCATTTTGTGCTTTGTAGGTTATTGCTTTGTAGGTTATTAGACAAAGAAGAGAGGTGGTTTGGAAGAGGAGTAAGGGAGGCCATTCATATGAGCATTGAAAACCCCTCCCTCAACAGAGGTGGTGGGCTCCGGCATAGTCTATCTGCTACTTATCAGGCTGTGCCTTCCAAAGTACCGAGACAAATCAAAAAGCCTTCACCACCAAGGCCATAGCTAAGGACCCATTCTTGATAGGTTTCAGCACCTTAGGTCATTGTTCACCTTAAGGCTAAGGATACTATTGTCTCCCTAACGAGCCTATTTAGGCCATTGTTCCTCTTATGAGCCTAATTCAGGCCAGGGTGACAAGAGGTCAAAGCTGCCTATATGATGGAGGATTTGCACTAGCTGTATTCAGACCGATGAAGCTGTTTGGATGAACAGCGAAACGTTTCTATCTCTCAAAAAAGAAGTCCAGTAGCCATGACTCAACTTCCAGATGTAGGTTAAGTTCAGCACCTTGAATTGTGCCTGATAGCTGATTGGTAGCCAGTGGAGCTGCTTTAGTTGGGGTATAATGTGATCTCTTTAACCCGCCCCAGTCAGCAAACTGGCCACTGCGTTCTGGACCTGTTGACAAAACATTTTCAGCATTATTTTCTATGGCCTTGTATAAAAAGAATGTTTTTGTTTTTCAAATATAAGTCTTGCATTTCCATCTTTAAACATATTTGTTAGCTCCTACCAACCTAGCAGTTCGAAAACATGTAAATGCCGTAAAAACCGAGAAGGTAAAACCGTGTTGCCTGGCTAGCCATATGGCCACGGACTTGCACAACACTGGCTGTTCTGGCTGTTTGGCTTGAATGTGGGGATGATCACCACCCCTAAAGTCGGACACAACTAGCACGCATATGTGGGGGAAACCTTTACCTTTTATAACATCAAGTGTGTGTTTGATTTGGTATATAGTATAAACTTAAATTAGGAAGCCCCAGCCCTCCTTCTTTTTGAGATCTGTACCACCTTTTCTTATTGATTATTGGTTTTTATTGCCCATGGGCAATTTCCCAAACTAAGAATGCTTTATTTTAACCGTACTTTGAATCATACATAGCTTCAGGCAGATCAAGACATACCTTTAACCTGTGCATTAAAATAAAGCTGCATTATTGCATTTGATTTGTATAAAACCCCACTGGATTCAATGAGACATCCTTTGAAAATAATGTGTAGTGGATTGCATTAAAGACTGTATTTAACTTTCATGGGGTGTAGTCCTTTGCATGATTACTGAGACACAAATCTGTATTCTGAGAAGCTTGCATCCACAAAAAGGGTACTATGTACTGACTTGAGAGTAAGCCCTGTTGAGGGTTTACTTTTGAGTAAGTATCTGTAGGATTGCATGATAAGATTCAGTTACATCTGTATTGGTAGAGGTGGTGATAGTTGCTTTAAATTGTTGGGTTTTATTTTCAGGTGGAATTGAAATACAAAGTGACATGAACTTCTATGTAGTTCTACCATTAGTTGTATCATGCTCATTCCTGCTGGTTGGAGTTCTCCTGATCCTGCACCAAAGGTAAAGCTGTCCTATATGGGTTCCTATGTCTGTTCAGAAACTAATAAAGATTTTTAAGATGTAAGCACAAATATCTGTAAGATTATTGACATGTATCTGAAATTCTGGAAGCTAGTGTAAGTCAGCTTCTCTGAGATAAGTATAGCTTGAGATGAGTAACAGAAAGGCTGTAGTGACAGCAATATCATCACCACCATTCCAGGACTGTGTGACAATGGATATTTAGGAATACCTATCATAATACTGAAGTTTTTCATTATTCCACAAATAGGTGTTAGTATTCAGTCTCAGATTTCAGGCCAAAAAGATAGCAATGTAGAATCAAACTGAGTCACAGCACTATGACATTATTCTGATGCATGTTGTTGGGCATGGTCAAGCCAGTCAAATCTTAAATGTAGGCCAGGTGAACTCTCCTTGACTGTGATGGTGGCTGACGTATGTATGAGACAGGAGATCTGTTGAGGTGTTTGTAAGCATATGCAGCAAAATCAGGATGAAGGAAATGGCCTAGCTCCCAGTTACTACCTACTCAGTTCTGTTGCCTTGTATAAAATGGAGAGCGATGAGCCCCCATGGAGGCCCTGCTCAGAATGACACTCCACGTATGGATGGACCAATGCAAATGATGATGGAACAATACTGGAGTGGCTTGCCAGTTCCTACTCCAGGTGCCTGCTGCACCTGGTATTCCCTGGTGGTCTCCCATCCAAGTACTAACCAGGGCCGACCCTGCTTAGCTTCTGAAATCAGGTGAGATCAGATGTGCTTAGGGCATCTAGTTTAAACTAACCTAATTCCCACTGAATTCAGACATAAGAAGGAATTGTGGTTAATTTGAAGCAGAAAGTGAAAATATCCAGTCTCCTCCTTATTCACTGGAGGAGGAAAAAGGAGTTGAGGATGTACAACCCCAAGTCTCATTACAGTTCATTCATAATGCTGGTTTAGTGCTGCATCTGGAAATGTTTAATTTGTTACACCTAAATGTTTTATCTTGCTGTTTATTTTGATTGTTGCTTCTTTCAATATTATTTTGGATAAATGTAATGTTTATAAAGGGCTTGTGTAAGGAGTGTGAAAGATAGATCTCCATAGGTGGAGCAAAATACTTTGCATGGGAGGATGAGATTGGCATAGTGGGTAGAGTGACAGTGTAAGATCCAGGAAGCTTGGGTTTGAACCCGTATTCAGCCATGGGAAATCATTGGGGGTCTAGCATTGGCAAAACCACTCCTTAAATACTATCACTTTCTTAAAAGCTCTTTTGATGATAGTTGCCATGAAGTCAATTCTGACTTATGATGACTCTTTTCAAGGTTTTTAGGGTTTCTATAAATCAGTTTTGACTTGAAAGCAGGTAACAAAATTATGAAAACAAAGTGGTAGATAAAAGATGTTCCAGAAAGAATAAATCTATAAAGCACTTCTAAAGCATTCTATGGTCTGCAAATGAGAACTTTATGCATATGGGGAGGGCTTTAATTTCAGCAGCAGTATGTAAGCACTGCAGTATAAGGATTTTCATAAGACACTTAGAGCCCTTTTACACAACCCCTAAGATCCTCTGGTAGCTTAAATTCAGATTCCCCCAGCCATGTGGGTTTTGTTCCTCTTCCTGTGTTCCCACCCTTCCGCACTCTGTTCCTTCTGGAGGGAGAAAAAAAGGGAGAAAAAAAATGCAGGCTCACTTCTGCTCACCTCCGTCTGCCTTCAGAGTAGCCCTGTAAGGATTTCTGTCTGTTAAAGGGGCGGCGGGGACAACAAAAACAAACAGAAGGCGAGGAGAGCCTGGCATCCACAGCTTTACAATCCGCATTGGAAAATTTTTAACCTCCAGAGACCAGGTACTTGTGAAGTGCGCTGGGCCGCGCTTAAGTGGGCGTGGGCGTACTAAAGTCCGCTGCTGGTGGGAAAATAATTTTATGCTCCAGATCTGCAAGTGTTTTGCAGCAGATTTTAGGGGTTGTGTAAAAGGGCTCATAGTGTGATCATTTGAAAGTAACTGCATTGATACTGAACTTACTTGAGTGAAGCTTCTAAAGGAGGAATGAGATTATCATTTTGAAACCCTAGTTTCAACAATGGTCTGGTTGATTTCAGATTATACCAGCTAAATGCTCCTAAATATTATGGTTATGATTTTAACAACTGAATTATTTTCAGACAGGGAAGGGCTATATTTGCTATGCACTCTCTTTGCCAAATCAACACAGTATTTCAATATTTCAGGATGAAGAAGTTATTCTGGGATGACGTCCCAAACCCTAAGAATTGTTCCTGGGCAAAAGAAGTCAATTTCCAAAAGGTATGTACTCGTCTTTTGATGTATGCCAATGTGGTCTGCATGTATTTGATTTGTATTTGGTCATTTTATTTGATAAGCAAGAAAGCCCCCCCCCCCAATGAAGAATGGGTGCCAGTAACTGCAAAGAAGTGAAAATATGGCAGAGTGCCACAACTATGGTCTGTGTCACCTAGGGCAAACATAGATTCTGTGTGACCCCCGCCCCCCAGCAAGGATGTACAGAATACTACAAATACTACCATGTTTTTTTAGTGCCCCTTGCCAGCATGGCACCTGAGGCACCTGCCCCCCCCCCCACTCCCGGCTAGTTGCAGCCTTGCTGTGGCATGTGCCTGAATCTTTGATGCAAAAATTCTTGAAAGCTGGAGTAAATCAGGCTCTCTGGGATATAAACCCAATATCTGCCTTTAAACTGGTGGTGCATATTGTGCCTGCCATGGGTTCTATACTATGTTTCCAAAGAAAAACGCTCCAGTTCAGGAATTGTTTATGGGTACTTTTCTCTTTCCAGGCCCTTTTGTATTTCTGGGAGGAGGCAGCCTCCTATGCTTAGAGAGTAATGCATGCATGGAGCTCCTCTGAAGATAACAGGATAGGTACCATACACAGAATATTCTATTGCTTGGATTTGGAGCTATGTTATACTGAGATGGAACCTCCATCGATATCAGTACCTTGTGGACTGACTACCACTAGCTTTGCAGGGTTTCATCCATGAGCCTTTTTCAGCATGACTTGGAAAGGCTGGAAATTGAACATGAGATGCTCGGAAAGTGAAGTATGAGCACTGAGTTGAAGTTTCATTCACTTCAGTAGGTCTTTGTAGGGCTTCTTGGTTACTTATGTGGTACTGTAGCTTGACTAGTGCATCTCATGTTGAAACTAAACTTGAATCATTTTTATAATACTTTGTTACATTATTTTATTTATTTTTTATTTATTCATTTATTTATTCATTTATTCAATTCATCTCGTATTGGACTGGTCTGCTCTACTAGCAATAATATACTGCCCATCATATTTCATTTTCATTTTCATTCCCATTGTCATTTTTATTTTATCATCTTCATTGTTAATTTATTTCATTTCGTTTAAACAGAGAATGGACATTCTTTGAAGTCTAATCATGGTCACTGGCCGCTGAACCATTGTGACAGCTCCCAAGCTTCCTATAACAGAATTGTTAGAAGAATTATCTGTTTGAATTCAGAAGAGAGAATTGCTTGCATGTTTTTTTTATTCTGTTGACTGTGTTCATACATTAAAGTGTTGGAAATTATAATGTTCAATAATGGTATAAAGTTCTGAGAACATTGTCTACATTTCAGTCCAAGTCATGTTTTGTTGGTCATGAAATAAGGAGTTAGGAGAATGGTTTGTGGCACACTGTATTTCTCATTAGAAAATCCATATCCTCAGAGGATAAGATAAGCAAATCACCAACAATATAGCACTGCATTAATTAGTAATGCGATAGATGGAAGGGATATGATTTTTTGCATAAAGGCGCTCTATTTCCATTCCATCATTTACAGTAACAACTACAGTGGATGCTTGTATAACAAACGGTTTGTATAACATAAAATTTGTGCATCATAAAAAGTTCTGGAGATAGGGGAAATTTGCTTAACATAATCGCCTATGGGGCGAATCTGTACAACATAAAAATGGGATCACTCTGTTTTCAATGCATTCCTATGGGAAATTTGTATAAAGGAAAATTTGCTTAACATAATTTCATTTGGAACGAATTAATTCCTTTATACAAGGTACCACTGTAAATGTATCTTTAAATGCAACAGTTTCAGGAAAGCTTTAAATCAGTAGTACATTCAGTATGTTTAAGCATTTTGTCATTTGAAAAGGCACTTTTCAGGATTACTGTGCATTACACATAAATAGGTATAGGGATACGGAACATGAAATTCTGCATTTCTGCAACCAATCACTTCAGGAAAGTTGCACATGAAGTTGAGCACACAGTGAATAGAGATGCATTCTTCCTAGTTCTTCATGTATCTCAGAGTCAAACATGATCCTTTAAAAATAGGCCAAAACAACATGTCTTTTTAGTTTATTTAGTGAGGAAATGATCAGCTCCTCAGACAGCATAGCTCTTGAAATGTTGAGTGCTTTTGAGGTGGTAGCCAATAGAAAATGAAATTTCCACTTAAAATTCCACCTGCAAGTTGGAAGGTAGGTGTTATATTCCATAAGTGTAAGATCTTCTTAAATGACAGGAGCATTTCTGAAAGCAAGACCTAACAACCTATTTTAGAAAAAGCTTGTGACTTCTTGCCATGTGCATCAACTTTATCCATTTAATTTTAAAGATTTGTTGTATACATAGCCAACATATTTTTGAAATGAAATTTATTCCGAAAACATCCTGATTTCCTAGGTTATGTAATATCTGATTAGAAAATAGAGTGTTTAGCTTTCAGCCAATTCATTTCCAACTATAATCATTTCCTTTCCTTTGGTGTTTAGTTTGCTTGTTTCAGTTTAGCATTAATACACAAAAGGGCAATGTGACAGTGTGAAATAATTATGATATTTAAAGTCAACGGGCTGTCTCCTGTTTTCCCACACTTCATTTCCATTTATTAACACAATTGCAGATTTGGAAGAAACCCTTAAAATGCTGAGCATGTCTGAACAGCCAGCATTATTGGAAGCATTATGAAACTATCATTCCAGCATAGATGCAGTACTTATTAACAGAATAATCCACTTACAGATCAAGGCAGATTTGTTTCTTCCTTTGTTGCTTGGGATTTTCCCAGTTGCGATTTTCTTCACAATAAACTGCAGCATGAACAGGAACAATTAAGAATTACCTCTGGATAAATGATTAGTAGAAATGAGGTTCTTTATGAAATTATAATTACAGATTCTCACTGTGAACTAATAACATTCAGTTCAACACTGGATCGTGCCTGTAACTGCTCTTTTAACTATGGCTGTGATCACATGTGATGATACGTAATGTTGGACTGCTTGAGTTGTTGTTCAGTGCAATTTGTGTCCCAGGCATCACATGACAAATGGAGAATTACATCCAGCCTGACCTCTCTCCATGCTCAAGCAAGGTGTAGGGTTCCTACATTTTGGATTTCGGCTTGAGGGATTCACTGACAGACAGAAAGGTTGCCTTAACAAAGATCATTCCCTACATAGTACCCCTTTCCAGTTGAGTCAAACAGATGCCTTTACTGTTGTTTGATAGCATCATATGTCTTCAAATATGTCACAAGGAAGTTCTTTTGGTATCACAGTACAGTTCTGCAAACACTACCAGATTTCGGTTCCTCTGGTGAGATTAATGGTGGAGAAAACAAATCGTACCTAGGTATATGAGTGGCTACATTTTGAAATCTTTGGTTACATTGCAAATGAATTCAAATTAAATTGGGCATTACAAGAGATGAGATTATGAATTCTCCCTTTCTTGTGCTCCTCCACAGACTTAGGTATTGGTACATTTCTATAAAAAATATTTTCATAGAGCTACTATGCTATCCATATATTTTCATGGAACTACTATGCTATCCATATATTTTAAAGCAAATTTTACAGCAGTATTTATTAATTAAACTCCATACAGTTAGCTGTTTTATAATGATAGCATTATGTCTGAGCAGAAAATAGTATCCTCAGTATATCCCCTTAAATATCTAGTGGTATACTGTTTATTATAATTCACATATTTCTGTATTAAAATAAGGCTTATTTGATTTGCACAAGTTATAGCCTTGATTTGAGCATATATATCAGTTATCTAGATAAACTTTGAGTGGACAATTTTTTTTGTCCAAAATTAGATAAAATCTGGAAGTGGCCAAAATGGGGGAGGGAAAAACAGATATTTCTGTTTTCAAAAGAGGATTTTGGTTTTGTGCAAAAACTGTGTTGTTTTTCCTTTGCTTGCTCAAAATCTTTTTTGAACACAGAAATATATGGCTTCTGCATCCAGATGTATGGAAATCCCATAGAGGCTGGAGAATTCAAAAGCAGCCTTGGTGGGCCATGCTTGGCTCTATCTAGAGCTAGAGGTCATCCATATGACATCAAATTTGAATATTGTACTGTTGTGATAGAATCAAACTGCAGCCCAAAATACTGTAACTATTTTGTATCTGGACTGCACTGTTCATGCAGTCTGGCATACTTTAATTGCCCTTATTCCATGCTACACTGGGATATGTAGTATGACAATGTATTTAAGAGGCTTTGCTAGAGAGTGCTCATAAAGGAATAAAATAGAAAGCTCTAGTTCACTGATGTGAACTAGACTGCTAGACCTTCACATTTGAGAATTCTCTGTTCCTCACCAAGCTACAAATCCCAGGATTCCATAAAACGAATTATGGCGGTTAAAGTGATACCAAACCACTTCTGCAATGCAGTGTATATACAGCTAGCCAGGTGGATCATCAGGCTGGGGCAATGATGTCTAGTAGCACTTCCTAACTGGGGGGGGGGGCTGCAGTAGCAACTGCTGATATTCATCTGAACCCCACTCTTTGCCTTGGGTAAAGATGGATTGGGCTAGCCCTGGTGAGTGAGAATATCCCTGAAATCCTCAGAGGCTCAGCATGTTTGTATACAGAGTTTTATTGTGACTTCGCAGGGCCATATGTAATATGGCCTCTTTGCCAATCTTAGCAAAAACAACCAGCAAAATCATGTTGTTTAAATTTAGGCTGGTGTGACCTAGATTAGGTTCTGGAAATATTTAATTTTAACTAATGGAAAGCTTCTTATCGCCCTTCTCCTTTCAGGTTCAGAGGCTTCCTAGGGCTCCCATTTGCCAATTCAATGAAAGCACAACAGGATACTGGGGCAATTGATGTTTCCAGACCTCTTTCTTGTTTCATGCTTTATCATTATCATAGTCTTCTATAACTAAGAAGCAGCCCATAGACCTGTCTTCTAGAGGTGTCCTGTCAGCTTTTCCAACAGCTCTCAAACCATCCTGTAGACAGGGTAAACAGAAAAACGATCACCGATCTTGATGTAATCTGTTGGAATGTTTTTCAAAAACTTGAAGTATTTCCCCATCCAAAGTTATAAATAGAAAAGTTTTCTTTCAAGCAGGAGAGCATCTTGACCATAGTATCACTAATTTTGCAAGTAGAAAAGGTATTTGTTTGTATTCTTGAAGTTGGGTGGCTGTTCCGATAAAAACATTCATAACCGTTATTTCTGTTGAACTGGAGAAGTTGTGCAGATGTATGTAGTAAGCCTGAGAGTGCAGTTCTGATCCTCTACATGTCTACTCAGAAATCAGCCTAACTTACTTCCTGGTAAATATGTCCAGGATGGTACTGGTTTTTATTGCAGTATAAAACCATAAAAGTTATAAAAAGTAAGGCCAACACAATTACAGAATTGTACAATGACAAAAACAGTGCTGATGTGTCCAGCATAGTAAATGTAGGACAGAAAGAAACATTAGACACAATCTGCCATTATTAAGGGAATTTCTGAATTACTGAAATTATCTGAGTGCACAGTAGGAGTCTTTCTCACGTCACATAATTTGCAAACCAGCTTGATTTGTTTTCAAGACAAACACAGGATTTGAAATGAGATTTCTTAAACACAAAAGTCTTCCTGTAAGGTGCTGTTGGCTCTGATCACAGCTGTATACTATTATTCCTGTTTCTGTCCTCAATAATGCCAGGCTTGATGCTTTTTCATAGGCCTTTATTTGTGCAGATTATAATGGGTGACCACCTCTAATTTTCTTATGAACATGCCTTAAGTTCTGTTTTTTCCACTCACTAATTATTCATTCCTACCAAAGGAAAGGAGGGGTACAATAGTACTGCCTACTTATTGACAAGAATGAACATGAATTTATGAACATATGTAGTTTAGAACAGTTCCTTTAACAAATTCTTCTACCCTTTCTTTAAATAAACTTGCCTTAACTGGAAAAATAAATAAAATTTACTATACCATCTGATAGATTAAAATACAGCATGTGGAAATTCTCTGGTTACAGATCTTCACGTCTTTGCCTTGTCAACAAGTGTGCGCCCCCTAGTTAAAATGAAGCATGCAACCTCATGATATGTGAATGTAATACAATTATTTGCTCCCTCCTCCATGGTTCATTTTGTCTAAAAATGCATTACAATTCTTGAGGCTTTAAATATAACATGTCAGATTGAGTATAATAAAATGAAAGCAAAATGTCATGTGGTTCTTTTTCTCTGCCTTTGTTTTCTGTTCTCAAGGAGCCTCTAATTGATAAATGAGCATTAAAATGTGTCTTGTTTTCTAGCCTGAAACCTTTGAGCATCTCTTTCTCAACCACCCTGAGGCACTTTCATTTGGTCCTTTACTTCTGGAGCCAGAAATAGTGCTGGAAGATGTCACTATTGATAAAGCAATGAAAAATGAAGACAAACAAGACTTCCTCAGTGTTGATTCATTGCTTTCTACTATTCAAGACCTTGAACATGACTCAGCTTGCTCTAGCGGCCATTTCAATAGTGAGAGCTTCTTTGAGAGTGTTCAGGATGTTCAAACCAATGGAGGAATGACAGGAGAGTCTAATATAAAATATGCCACTATTATATGCAGTTCCGTGTCAGGTGAGCTTTATGAGCCACCTGGAGGTCTAAGTAGTTCTCTTGATAGGAGCTTTCTTGGCAGTGATTGTCTTGTTCCAGCTTCTTTCTCTAGCAGTTCATGGGCAGTAGGAAATCAAGCATTTCTGCTATTACCTGAATGCCATGAAGATGTTCTCAGAAAAACTCACACTCACTCTGTTGTTTCATCAGAGGGCTTCTCAGAACCTTCAGAACATGATAAAGTCTTCATGGAGGAAGACAGTCCAGAGAGAAGCATGTACTACTTAGGAATGGGTGCACTCGGTAGAAATGAAAACAATATTTTTTTGGCAGACAATTCAAACGTAGCATGTCATTTTCACCCCAGTCCTCTAGTTAAGAGTATGATATTTCCTCCCAATATAACACCAAAATTAAACCCCTTTGTCAGCAAGTGGGAAACCCCTGTTATCCCGTACGTGCCACAGTTTCGGACACTGACAATTAAACTGCATGAGGCAGCCAGTAGCAAAGCTTAAGCTATCACACATTGTCCCACTATATTTACATTAATTTTCAAGTTCAAGTATGATGCCCAACCCTGTCCCCCAGTTGAACCTTTGGTTGCATTTGTGAGATTGTTATTTGGTCGGATTAATGAGCACATGTTCTGTTTTTACCCACAAACCACATATCTTCAACTAAGATTGTATTCTTGGTATGAACACACTGCATTTTTCACAGTTAATAATAACAAAGTCAGAGTTGGCACCTGCTAAAACTGTGAGGAATTTAGCTCAGTGGAAGTTATGCACCTCTGTCAGATACCGGTAATATTATCTGTTCAGCCAAAAACCACCTCCTCCAGCATACACAATATTCAATTGGGGGGAAATTTGAAGAGTTCATCCAATGCTATTATTTAAAAAGTTACAGTCTTGTTTCTTCCTTTCTGCCTATCATTTCATTACAAAATGCTATTTGGATTGCATGCCTCTCTTAACATTTTAATAAATCTGGGATCACAAGCAATCCTGTTCTTTAGCAGTTAAGACATACTTACCCAAATATTTCACATGGGAGCACCTCCTGCCCTACAGGCAAAGGGCCAGGAACTCTAGACCATATGCGGTGATGAATTTCTATTTTTATGGGACAAGAACCCAGAGTAAGAATAATTTCGCCCAATGAAACAGTCTCCTGAGCACTCCCTCTACACACAACCCAATCACTCTGTTCAGGGGAAGATATTTGAAAGGAATTCATAGGGTGTTTCATGAGCCAAAGAAGATTGAGGGAAGAAAACAACACATTGGATTAAGGCCACTGTGAATAAAAAGTTGATCAAGATACTGGTTGTTCATGTGTAATAAAATTAATTAAATCCCCTTTATGTTGCATAAATTCATAGATAACATGCTATCTTCAGAAGGATGGAATTGCTACCTTTAAGCTTTTAAGCGGCCAGATTTGTCATTGTACTGGCATCTTCCTATACGCTAACCTTTCTGCCTTATGCACCAGTATAGGCACCAGTATATACATTTGGCACAGGGATGAGAACGCATCCAATGCTATGTATATATGCATGTAACTCATGACAGGAGTGATGGCAGACAATTCTTGTGCCATCCTTTAGCAAATCCATCCATATAACTTTTGTCTCTGCGCAGCCTTTCTTTATGCTACCAAAATGCAAAACAGTGCATTTGCCCAGTATAATGGGAGCAGTGACATAAAACTCACATGCTTTCTAAATAGTTATGATAATTAACATAGCTTATTTGACAGTTCTACTGCGCAGGTGGCAGAGGTATGCTTGAATTACAGAGCAGCTCTTAAGTGACTAGTTGAATGAAAATTACATCTCCGCCTAAGGGGGCATCCTAAAGAATCCAAGTTGTTAACTGATAAAATGAGGAATCCTACTGTTTGTAGAAAACATTAAACATCCCCAATTTGTTATAGGGTTCTTCGTGTAAATTAATATAGTAGTTGCAAATAACTTTCTAAAATATTTATAACCTAATATAAAAGTATAAAAGGAAAGAACCCTATTTAATACTGGCTTTAAAATAAATCTATATGTCCACAAGCAGCAATCTTTCCTTATTTTACTTTTTCATATTTTAAAAAGCTGAGATTTGACCTTTTAAGACACCCAGAGGTTGCTGTTCAGTTCTGTTTCATGAGGCCAAAGGATTAGGAAATAGTAGTCTTTCATTAAAGCCACCCCTTTATTTCTTTATTTATTTAAAATATTTTTACCCTGACTTTCTCCTTAAAAAGGACCCAAGGCAATTTACATTATTCAAAGAAAATATTTAGAGCTAAAAACAATGAATATAGAAAAGTGGCTTACAAAATTAGAAGAGAATATTTAAAGCTAAAAAGAGCAACTAGACAAATAGTAAAAAGGACCTGACCAATACCACTCAGAGAGATTGCAAGAGAAGCTTGTGGTTGTATAACTCAGATGCCTGAATCCCAACTTGGAGGGATTTTTGAGGTAAGTTGGGAAATATTCTCTGACTTTTGGTATCTCCTGGTGCCAGGAGAACACTATCTTGGGGGGCGTATTTGCAGATGCATAACTTGGAAGACCAAAATCCAGTCTTCACCAAACATGCAGGGCTGGTAGAGAGGAGAGTGAGGCATACCTTCTCTGCCTTTTTGGTATCTCTAGGTGCTTGAGATGTCATTTTTGTGGGAGCAGGGTTTTGCAGTAATGAATTCCAGGCCACCAAGGGAGCTTTGTGGTGGATATGTTTGGATTGGCCACAAGCTGCACCCCAATGAGGCGAGCTGCAGAAGAGCACAAACCACTGTTTGCAACTTATCATTACAGTTAGGTGTATGCCATGAAAGTGTATATAAGTTTTTTTTTAAAAAAAAGTCAACAACCCGATTTCTAATCTGTTCCAGTGAAAGGGCAGTGGCTTAAAGGGCAGGAGCTAACTGTTGCTCTTCCAGGCATGTGACTCATTAACATGTACCAATTTTCCTCTGCAATGCACACCATTGCATTTAAATCATCATGGGTAAGCAACAGGATTCTGGCCAAAAAGTCTTACAGCAACTTAAGGACAAATGCATTTCAACCTGAAGAAATAGACTGGGATTCTTGGAAAGTTCACACTAAAACTGCTAGTCTTCAAGGTGCTGCAAGGCAAGCTGAAACAAACCAACATAGCTACCTCTTTGAAAATTGCTCCATTCAAGTGTCATAGACATTGGATCACAGTTTACAGCCAAGGTCCAAAGGGCCATAGCAAGGTTTTTTTTAATCAACACAGCAAGGTTTCCATGACATATGTTCCTACCCCTCTCCATAAGGCCTGACAAGCTACAGTTGAAGGTCAGATAGTCTTTTTGAGTGTACTTCAAAGCAACAGATGTGCAGAGACAAGATGAGTGTATTAATGTTCATGCTGCATCTAATAGTGCTGTGGGAGACCACCCTTAATTAATAACATGCTTCTTAGTCCTTTGGCTTAGAAAAGTTCATTTTGGGACCCTAACTTTCCTGCCAGCCATCCTGTCTGGAGGCTTCTCAAGGTCAGAACACAAAAGACATGACTTTTTAAAACTTAGTGGAATCCACATTCATGCTTTCCAAGTTTCTCCATGGTAGGTAGGATATACTGCCCCATGACTGCTTTGGATGGCAACCTCAGGGTATGTTTAGATATTTCTCATAAACCCTCAACTGGCCCAGCTGTGGGCTGAGCCAGGGTTGACTGTGTGTTATCTAGACAATATGACTAATTCAGGTGATTTATATGTAGCAAAGTGAAGAAGGTTTACTTTAACTGGTGGATTTTCCTGTGCCATTCATTTAATTAAATATTTCTTAACATTCCAGATTGAGAAGGTTTTCAAAGCTGTCATCAGGACATGGCAAGTCACAATTCTACCACAGAAACAATCAGAATAATAACTGTTTTGCTCCCACTTAACTAAAACTGAAAACCTATATAGTGCAGTAGGAAATGAATAATGCTAGCAAATGAATTGAATGTTACCTTTGGTCATTTGTTTTTGACATTTATTTGAATTTCTTGTCAGCGTGATCCATTGAAAAGATATGTGTATCTGAACTAAACTTAAGCATATACAAAAATTCCAAGTGAAATGGACATAAAAAGATGTGTGATTATTAGGTTAAGACCTAATTAGGAAGACCCTTTGAAATGAACTGGTTGAATTAGTTGTCACTCTTGACTGTTCATTTCAATGAGGTCTATTTTAGGTAGTTTTAACACTGGATTTAACCTTGTGTAATGACTTTGCTTTTTAGCTTCACTATGGTTTTTTTTTAACTTCAAAAGCAAGTGAGACCAAAAGCTTTTATAGAGTTTCTTAAGTTAAACACAAATTGCTATCTCTGTAAATAATAGTTCCATATTAATTATGTCTTGGCCTTAATAGTGTCACCTTTCATTTATTCAGATGTACATTAATATCTTTTTTGTATTATAATCAGGCAAAGTATTTTCCTTACTCATATGAAATATCATGGCCAAGAGTTGTCATAAAACATCCCTGTGGAATTCAAGCTGTTTTTAGCACTACTCTTAAATTGCACCTTATTTTTTCTAATTGTTGTGCCTCTGAATGCTGTGCCTTATAGATTTTATGTTACTTGGCTTATTGCTGCTTTGAAATCCAGGTTAAGAATATGACAGTCAAGTTATTGAAGTATATACACAGCTTTTGAACTTTGGGGCATAAGTCAAAGATAGCTCTTGAGACCTACTGGTATTCATTCACCCAATTTTCTTTTACAAAAGTAAATGCAATTCTCTGTGTTTGCTCCAAACTCGGTCACATTCAATATGAAATGCTGTCCAATCCATTCTAAATTATTGGCAACCCTTTCCAGGATTTCCTAGGGATCAAGTACTCAGACGTAGTTTACCAGCCCCTCCTTCTGAGAGTACACTCTGGGACTGTGCAGCTTGCCGAAGGCCACACAAACTGGCTCTTCTCCTAGGAGGCACAGGGGGGAATTGAATTCCTATCCCCTGATTTTCCAGTTTCCTGGGCTTTCTAGTTAGCTAAGTCATAAGTCCCATCAGTTTCAACATTTCCTCTCCAACTACTTCTGAGTCTTTTTATTTCTACTGCAGTCCCCAATGAGAAATTCCCTACACCTTTTATGGATTGATTTTTGGTCTACAGAAAACTGTAGCATAGGCAGAGGACGGACATAAACTCTTATCTAGGCAGGCAGCATGAAATATTACACTATCTAGAATCTGAAAACTGACATGCTGTCTTGCTTGTCATCTCTACACTCAGCTCCTACAAAAGAGGTTACATCTGCATATTCCAGATCTGCCATCTGCTACATTCTGTCTTAAGTCCTGGCCTAATCTTTCATAATCATTTCAGCCAAAGCTAATAGTGGGTGGTTGGAATTTTCACTTCAACAGTGAAAATTGGAGCTATGGGCAGCTACTATCCAAAGTTTACTTTAAAATGCAATTTATGATTCTTCAGTTCTTGGTCTGTTCTCTTTTTATTCAATTAAAAAAACTTTCCTGTTGTCTTCAGAAAACTGTGACAAGACTTGTATAATATCAGTGTTCAACTTGACTTGAAATATGTGTGGGCGAACAACTACCCAGAGTTGCTTACAACCTCATTTGTCTGAATTATCAAGGGACATTCAAGACAGCATGATAATAAACCTTTTGTATAAATATGAATCTTGAGATTTACATTTTTAAGACAAAATGGAAAATCGGTGGAAATGGATCATGGACATTTCTATCACTATTCCAGCTGTCTTATTTAATATGTTTGGAAATCTTGATTAAAGAGTAGAATTTAAATGGATCACCAAACAACTGTCCCTTAGATTCCTAGAGACAAATGTATTTTGAATCTTGATGTACAGGTCTTATTGTGGCCGTGGTAAATGCTTTTGTAAAATGTATAGCTGCTTTTTTTTCATGAAAGACTTCTGAATGCTGTTTGAATAGAAGTTATGTCTGTGCTCAGGTCATTCATTAATATTTTTCTGAATTATTCTGGTCCCTGTTTGAGTAGACCCATTACACAAGTGTTAACTTACAACTCAGAAATTGACTGGTTGAAATCCAGTTGTAAGTCACAACTAGAATAACTTCTGAATCAATGAAGATTTGGTGGGTAAACCCCTCTATAACATGCATTGATTCATTGGGTGTACTATAGTACTGTACTAAGTTACTACTGAATTTCAGTAGTTGGGACTAGTAAGAGGATACTGGTCTTTACTTAGAAAGGCTTATATAGTTTAGTGTGGTATAGGGACCGTGAGTTAAAAAAATGCAACCTCTCAGGCTGGACTGTCAGGCATATTTATACTAAAGTCCTGGTAATTAAGCTTCTTAATGTCAAGTAGTGTTGATGTATTTCACTTAGGAGAAATAGAAGGCAGTACCAGGACAAATTTAAAGGCATTACACAAATATTATTTCAACCTATCAGGTATATGGCTTTATATGAATAAATGGAATGTAATCTGCACAAGTTTAAATCCATCAATTTTAGAAGGAGCATAAAGTTGCTTTCTACAAAAAATTCAGGACTTCATTCACATAGCCCAACACTTTCTCTATGCCTGGCACAAGCTTCCAAGGTTTTGAACAAAGGTATTTCATACCCTACATGATATTTTAAGAGAGATATACTGAAGCAATGACCCCCAACTTTGGCTAATCCAGGTTTTTTTTTAAGACTACAACTTCCAGAATTCTTCACTGGGTTTCTGGGAGTTGCAGCCCAAGAACACACCTGTTATGAATGTTGGGAAGCAATGTAGTAAAGATTGAATTGGAGGCCCTACACACGATCCCAGTTCTCAGTTGTACCCCTCCTCCATGTAAGAGAGCTTCACTGATGTTTTCTCTTCAAAGGAAAAAGCAAGAGAAAGTATTCTGCTTATATACCACCCCATAGCACTTCAAACACTACCCTCCATCACTCATTTTGCCGACCTCAGAAGAATAGAAGGCTGAGTCAACCATGACCCAGCTACCTGGGATTGAACCTCAGGTAAACACAGTTTTAGCTGCAGAACAGCCATTTAACCATTGCGCCATGAGGCTCAATGCTGAAAGATACTGCTATTACACAGAACATATAAGATCCAGGACATTGTGTTCCTAAATGATTGTTACATTATGACTCCTTTTGGCTATTCTGAATAAGACTTTTGGGAGTTGAATTCCAACAGCATAGGGTAAACCCAAGTCTAGCAGCTAATGACCTAGCATAATAGGCAGGAAGAAAAATGATCAGGCATAAGGTTTCTGCCTGAAAAGACAAAAAGGTCATTCACAGTATCATTGTTTCCCCCCTCATGTTTTTGATGTTTACCAGCAACAGCAGTTATGTCCTAATACCATAAAGTCTGCATATTCAGGAGGCCATAGGCCTGCTTTTTTCTCCAACACAAAAAGAATCAATTTGTTTGAAAGGTAATGGCCCTAGCTTTTTTTTAAAAAAAATGTATGTCTCAGCTACAGAACTAAGTCATCACCTCTATGAGTCAGTTTATCCATGTGAATGACTGTCATGCCTGTGCCTGGGAAGAAGTATTTTACTCAAACCATAGTGATAACCAGGTCAGGGAAGGAATTCCTTCACCCCTAGTCTGGTGCCCCCAGTTCTTCCCCTCTGTTCTGAAAAGAGCAAAATGGCCATCAGAAAAACAGTCTGTATTAGGAATATCTCCCCTGTGGGGTTATATTTTTATCTCTATCTCCCTGAATTCTGCTTGACGGAATTCTTGTTTAATGTTGGGAGGTGCAGTAAAAAAAAAAGTTCCCATGTGTGGTTGCAACATGGGCTCAGGGGGACATCTGATACCAAATTTATGGTCTCTTGTAACACAGTGTATTAACTCACTTTAGCTGTCATGGCTTGCAAAACCTGAAATAGCAAGGCTTGTGTTATTGCATAATGACATAGAGAAATGTATGGGAAACAGAAATATGAGAAGGAGCAACATATGGAATGTTATTTGGTTGCTGGCAAAGCAAAAGCAGTACTATGTCCATGTTGCATAAAAAACCTTGATCAGGACAAATTTGGGACAGGTGTTAATGATAGTTTTAGCCCACACACCTCCTTGCAGATATACCTCAACCATTGCTAAGAGCAAAAGCCAATTGTAAGTTTTGTTGAGTGATAATAATTTATTTATCCCAGTTGCACTTGAATGCACATCTAAGCGGATCTTGCTAACCTCCACAATCATAAGTCAGTTATATAATTGAACTCATATGTGCTATGTACAGTTACGGGTCATTTGCACTTAAATACCATAGATGAATTTGATACATTCTATTTTTCTGATTGTTAGTGGCACATAGTGCATTGTTTTTATATATTGCCTGCATCTGTAGAATTGTGCTCTTTATTAATCTAACACAATATTTCATCTGCCTTTTCTCACTATTTAAATGTGAATAGTTGGTGGTTTTTACTTGTGCCAGAATTGTGGCTTAGTTTTTGAATCACGACCTCATGGTTGTTAGGATGTACATTTAGGTTTTGCTTTAAAATACTTGACAAAGTCCTTTTGTATTTATTTTTGTGAATAAAATGTTTACTGTTGAAGCTGTATTTTGATAACATTTTGTATCCTCTGGAGTCTCTGTTTAACCCTTTGCCTAAGAATGACCTGGGGAATTATATAAATGGAATTCCAGCCAATGAAAAATATTTTATGACCACAATATGGGGCAAAGAGCACAAAACAAGGGAAACTAGAACAGTGAAATACTTGTAATAATTCAAGAAGAATTATATCCACTTTCTATCAAACAGACCCAAGACATCTAGCTACAATAATGAAACACAATTAAAACAATAATCAAAATGAAGCTGTTTCATAATCAGGTGAGAGTACATATTACATATACATTTAAAAGCAACATCAACAGTAGTGATGACTGCTTTCACCAGTTTCACTCCCCCAGTGAGTTTCCATGGTGGAACAGGGATTCAGACCTTGTTCTCCAGAGTATTAGTTTGCCATTGATCCACAACACAGGATACCCTGACAGTGTATAAGATGGCTGCTTAGGGGTAGCTGGTCATTCATCATTATAATCTGCAGATAACTGATTACTGCAGATGGTAATTGGCAGGCTTCCTCCTGTGCGACAAGCTGTGCTCTGGTTACCCACACAGACACAGACTCACACCCATTCACCAGTGGCATTTTGTTGACAACAACCATCTGTGGTAGTTGATTGGCTATTTCTAAAAGGCAATGTCTGCGGTAAGTGAAATTAATGAAGTTGATCATGTGTGGAGCGAGTTTTTGTTGAGACCTATGCCTCTGCATATCTAGTGGAAGTAAAGGATAGTGGCTTTACCAGGGTACAAACATCAGGAGATCCGCAGCAGAAACACTTCTAAAATCCCATTCACAGTTCCAACTCTGGAGTGCTTAATTAAGAGGGACTTATTGAGTCCCCCCCCACCTTACTTCAGAGAGATTCAGGGGTAACCAGGATTTTGTGAATCACAACCATTCTCTTTTTCCCCCCTAGTCAGAGTTGTCGATACTATAAGATAGATCCATAAGTTGCATTTAAATCACGGGTCATGCACTCTTATTTCCTTCTATCTCAGTGAGATGTCCTGATCTCATAAAACCAGTAGTCATGATGGTGGAGCAACTTAAGGCATCTTTCTGCTTGTGCTTAAGGACAAGAGAGAACAATCTCCACCGGTACAATCCTGTAAGAAATCAGGTAGTAATTTAATCTTCGATCAGTGTTGGCCATTGCTAGTGTGACAGCATCCTCCACTATGCCAGAGTGCAGCCTCATAGGGCATAAGGAGAAGAATGGGAAATGTAGCATGGCAGACACAGTTCTGTGTTCAAATACTACACAATTGCTTTGTGTATGCACAGAGCGGCACCTCCCTGCAGCAGCTGCCTCATTCTGGCTAACGGAAGGGCCGGCTCTACAAACAACATTCTGAAAAATGAAATGTAGTTCAGTTCACTTATAGAATATGAGTACAGAGCCAACTTTCCAGGTTTAAATGTTGTTTATAAGGATTAGCGTCTTATTAGCCTGAAACCATTGCTTCTGCCAACCTGAGTAAAACAATTAAATAAATAGGACATTGATAAGTACTAAATCACCATTCAAGAATTAATGCAACAGGCTTCTTCTAGTTAGGATTAGCAATAGGAGTGTGCCCTGTTACCAATAGGCTCATAGTTCCAGAGCAAGCATACTTAAGGGTGTGACAGTGTTGCAAAAGTGCAGGAAATGCTATGGGTTTTATGTCAGGCCTGCCCAACAGGTAGCCCGTGGGCTACTGGTAGCCCGCGACGGGTTCAAAAGTAGCCCGACGGCCACCAATAAAAAAGTGAGGGGATAAGTTCTCCACCCCACCCTCCCATATCTCAAAGATCAGCACTGCCCCAGCAAAGTTCTGGGTCTGCTAGCCCACTGTCTTAGCCGAGCAGGGCAGTTCAAAGGCCATGGCATGGTTCCCTACTTCCCCCACTGGCCAGATGAACGAGCGGGTGCAATGGAAGTGTGTGCATGGTCAGCCTTCCCATAGGAATGCATTGAAAATCATTTAATCCGTTCCAGAAGAGCATGTGCCTGGGATGGACAAAATTCGTAAGTAGAGGTATTAGCGTAGTAGCCCTCAGACACTTTGGGCCAGAAAAAGTAGATCTCGGCCTGTTATTTATTTATTTATTTATTTGTTTATTTGTTTATTTGTTTATTTGTTTATTTATTTACGGCCAATGGCCAAAATAGGCATATATAACAACAAAATACATAGCGTCAATGTGTATTCCATGATAGTATTTCAATCGGTACATAAAATTGGTAGATAAAAGTACGGGTTAAAATTTTAATTAATGCATGAAATTGGTAAATAAAATTGGTAGATAAAAGTACGGGTTAAAATTTAGCAGCCATTAAGACATGGGTATTATATTTCTTTATCTCCATTTATAATTTGATTTCGAACCCTTAGCGCTACTGCACAGAATTTGGCAACCTGCTTGGTTATTTGGTAACATTTATCAGAAAGGAGCAGAGGCAAGTAAAAATCTATTGACCTCCCAGGGAATTTACCTGTAATAGGGGAAATAAGTTCTCTGCGTAGGTCTTGATAATAAGTACAGAATAAGAGAACATGTTCTACAGTTTCCGGCTGATCATTAGTACATGGACAATTACGGTCTGTTAATGGTAAACTTTGATATCTCCCCTCCAAAAACTTGGAGGGAAGGACATTAAACCGCGCCAAGGTAAAAGCCCCCCCCCCCGGAAGAGGAGGATACAATCCTGTCCAGGTAAGGAGACACAGTGAATGCAGATTTCTTTAAGAAATCGGGTTTCTGAACCAGAGCAATATGATTCTGTAAAGCTATATCTCTAATTCGCATCTTCACCTCGTTAATGGCTTTACAATAACCCATTGCTTGGAGGGCACAGGGGGAATATCTCGGCCTGTTCAAAGTTGGGCAGCCCTGTTTTATGTTGATCAAACAATGCAAAGGGAAATTTGAATCAGCCTGGAGTTCTATCCAATTCCCATCCATAGTTTTCCTTTCTGCCATGGGGGATTTTTTTTAAATAATGGATCAATTTGCACAGATTCAGCTGAGTGATCACTTGAACTGACACAGAAAAGCAGCTGTGCTAGCAGAGAGTCAGGAACAGTGAGCAAAATGCTTTGGCAATACTTTTTCTGAGAAAAGTGTTGGGAAGCATTGGTGCAATGTAACCTAGAGGCAGGGGATCTGGAACCAGCATGCTCCTGAGTTCTGGTGTGTTAGTGTCAGGTTTGACCTTACTAGAGAACATCATTGACAGCCAGAAGAATATCTGAAATCTTACTGTACAGCTCGAGGAATACAGCAGTGGGAAATTGCTGCTGATTAAAGACTTCTTTGACAATTTCAGGGTGTACATGACTTATGCACAATGAGTTGCATGCACTCCCAAAATCACCAAAGAAGGCTTTTTAATCAGTGGCATTTTTTCACTGCTAATAGTGTCATCCTCATTGTACACATGGACCAATGCAGCAGGATTTCAGCCAGTTAACTACAACATTGAGTAAACCTATTAGAATTATAATGCAAAAGAAGTGACACTGTCTCTCAGCTCACTATCAGTGTCTTACACCAGGAATTAATGAACATACTGTTAACTATTAATTACTTTAAAGATCTGGAATATCTGGCCTCCCAAATCCTTACTTTGGTTTGTACAGGTAATTATCACTTCTGCATATCCATTCTGGAAAATACATATGAGAAGAACTCTTGGATATGTCTCTGCAAGGCCTGAGGTTGGGATTTCGATTCCCCACTGAGCCTCCTTTGCAGGGCCTGGACTTGATGATTCATAGGATCCCTTCCAGCTCTGCAGTTCTAAGATGATGAAGATGATGGCAGATCTTAGCAAGTCCTCTTGACTCACTTGCAATATTTGGACTTCAGTGCATGAATAGCAACACGTATTTCATACAGCAGAAGTATGAGCCAAAATTCCTGCCAGCCACATACAAAGGGCCTCATGGTGCATTGGTTAAATGCCTCTACTGTGGAGTAAACTGTGCTCACGACCTGGGGTTAACTGCTCAAGGGACAGGGAACCAAAGAAGCAGTCGTTTCCCCCTACTACAAGAGCCTCATGGCGCAGTGGTTAAATGCCTGTACTGCAGGTAAAACTGTGCTCACGACCTGGGTTCAATCCCAGGTAGCCGGCTCATGGTTGACTCAGCCTTCCATCCTTCCAAGGTCGGTAAAATGAGTACCCAGCCTGCTGGAAGGGGGGACAATAATAGCCTGCATAATTAAATTGTAAACCACCCAGAGAGTGCTTGAAGTGCTATGGGGTGGTATATAAGCAGAACACTTTGTTTTGCTTTTGCTTTTAGTGTCAAAAAAAAAAAAACCATTGTACAACAGCACTAATTTGTATTATGCCACTTTTTTAGCTTATTTATTACAACTTCTTCCTGTCATGTGCCAACACATGAAACTGTGTTTGTAATTTTCAGGGATGGATAGCACTGAACAAAATATTGGACAAACATTGGATAAACATAGTGGACAAAATCCTGTTGCTTCAAGTTAGGCCAATCTAAGCCAAATCCAGTGTCAGAAATATTTTATTTAAATAAATAGAATGCTTCCTATCCCTTCTTTCAGGTGCTGAGGCTCCTTATGGTTCTCTTTACCCCAGGGAAGCATTTGAGAGACTTTCAATTGTCCAAAATTGCTCAGTTTCCAGGAATCTTGATCCCAGGAGTGATGAGCTGGGAGTGGTTTTACTGAAGCTTTCCTCCCCATTATCCCAAGACTCCCCGAGGTCTCCCCAGGGCAAAAGGGAGACTTACAGAGCCCCAGAAACTGAAAGAGGAGGCTAAGAAGCTTTTCAGATTATTTAAATGAAACATTTCCAGTGTCAGATCCAGTTTACGTTGGCATAACTTCAGACAACAGGATTTTGCCCCCTCCTGTCTTGATCTCCAAAGGAAGCTCTATGCGGCCACCCCTTAAATGTGTGTCTGATCTTTCCAGCCCCCAGCCCTGAAGTCACGAACCCATGTCACACTCAATAAAAAGCAGAAGGCTGCCTATAAATACTGTACCTGGCTTTGGAAGGTTGCCAGTTGTCTCCCATTATTTCCTAGGTAGATGATCAGCGGCATGAACTTCAAGAATTACTAAAATGATTTGAACAGCAGATATCAGATGGGTTGCTTCACAGCAAAACACAGACTGACTTTTAAAAAAAAATCTCAGCGGCAGCTTCATGCCCTTTATAATCACAGCTTGAACAACTCAGGGTTTCCAACAGAGGTGTGGTTTTAGCAAGTTTGTTGTCTGCAGTAACATTAGGCTTCTACTTAGGTGAACCTAGTCTGCCATCTAGTGAACTCAGAAGAACTTCATTTTCTACTTGCCTTCATATTATTTTAATAGATTTCAATACACCAAAGAGAAATGCAAAACAAAGATTTACACATCATTCTTAGTGATGAGTGAGAAATGTTGTGAGAAACTATGTGCATTGTTTGTATTGTGGCGTGGGGTTGTGATTTCAGCAGTGATTTCAGCTCTGAGACATAGCAGGCTGGAGACAGCTTCTAGTGACCAGCTCTTTATTCAGGGAGAGAACAAGACTGGGGACTGGGGAGAGGGAGTTACATTTATAGGCACCCGGACTGGCTAGGAAAAGATACATTTTGGAGAGAACAATTACAAGCAATCACAAGGCTGCCTTTTGGCGGGAACCAATAGGATTGAGGATCCAAATGCAGCAACTAGAATCAACCAATAGGCCTGTTCCCTTTGGAACAGGAAGGCAGTTACTTCAACAAGCAATTACAGATCAATACACAACACCCCTCCCCCCGGTGGGCACAGCACACGTAATCCTTTAGATATTGTGGGGCCCTGCGACTTCTAGTTGATCTCCTGACTACGGGTGTTGCAGGGGCTTGAGCAGTCAGTGTCTGTGGTGGAGAGTCTACTGTAATAGTTTCGTCTGACACGGAGGGGGTTTCAGACAACTCAGTGTCCCTGATCTGTTCCTCGACGCCATGAGGACTTGCAGGAGCAGATTCATTTGCTGACGCCACTGGTACCTGCATCCCTGGGGCATCTCCGCTCTGGTCTTGCAGCTGTGAATCATTAATGGGGGTAGTGTCACTCTCAGGCTACAATTCACCCAAACCGGTACCAACTCTACTGGGCGCTCTGCACCTCAGTTGGTCCACGTGCCTATGCCAGACCCTGCCATCTTCAATGGTCACGTAATAAGAGACTGGCCCAGAGGCTCTGGTGATCACCCCTGGCACCCACAGGGGACCTCTGGCATAATTTCTCACCCAGACCAAATCTTCAGGAGCAAAATACCTTGTAGAGTCGCTCTCTGCCTGTGGAGGTGCTCTAGCCTTGTGATTTGGCATTTTGTCTGGGTGGACATAGTCCAGCACCGTCACCAGCCTTCTACCTAGAAGCAGCTCTGCTGGCGACTTGCCCGTAGTAGTACACGGCATCGCATGCTGCAAGGACAACATTCGGGCAATGCGCGTTGACCAGTCACCCTCCATCAAGCGTGCAAGAGATCCTTTGGCTGTCTGCACCATGCACTCAGCCTGCCCATTGGATGAGGGATGAAAAGGATCTGAGGTGACCCCTCTTATGAAATTATCAGCCAGGAATGCCCTGAATTCTTGGGATACAAAGGCTGCTCCATTGGCTGAGACAATGGTCTCGGACAACCCATGGGTTGCAAACAGCTGTCTCAGCACCTTGATGACTGCAGCTGACGGCATGCTGGGAACCATAGCCACCTCTAACCATTTAGAATACGCATCAACGATAACCAAAAAAACCTTTCCTTGGAATGGCCCAGCAAAATCTAAGTGCAGCCGGCTCCAGGGAGTCTGGGTCTGCTCCCACCAGTGGACTGGTGCTCTGGCCACTTCTGGGCGTACTTCCTGACATGCCTTGCACGTCTGTACCCATCGTTCAACATCTTGGTCCATCCCAGGCCACCATACATAGCACCGGGCCAGCGACTTCATCCTGACCATTCCCGGATGCCCCAAGTGCAGTGTATCCAGAACACTGTTTCTCAGTGGTGCTGGGATGATCACCCTGTCTCCCCATAGGAGACAGCCCTTATGCAGGGATAGCTCATGTTGCCTTGTTGCGTATGGTCTAAATTTTTCTTCATGCGGGCCACCTGGTCATCCCCTCCCCACCCAAGTGAGCACACGGGAGAGAGCGGTATCTTTCCTTGTTCTCTCAGCTATTTCAGTGGCAGTTACAGGGCCCCCCGGAAGTGTTTCCAGCATCATCACTCGTTCCGCTGGGGCAGGATCTGCATCGCACACACCAGGAAGGGGCAAGCGACTTAGTGCATCAGCATGGCACAACCTTTTCCCAGGAACATGGGTCAGGGTGTACTGGAACCCATTCAGGAATATAGACCATCACAACATTCTGGGGGAGAGAATCTGCGGCGTCTGTTTGTTCGGGTGGAACAATCCTAACAGAGGCTTGTGGTCAGTTTCAAGGAAGAAGTGGCAACCGTATAAATAGTCATGAAACTTTTTAATCCCTGCCACTATTGCCAGGGCTTCCTTGTCAATTTGTGCGTAGTTGCGCTCCGTTGGCGACAACGTACAAGAATAGAACGAGATGGGCTTTCCTGACCCATCCGCTTCCCTATGGCTCAGCACAGCTCCCAGCCCATACTGAGAGGCATCACATGCCAGAACAAGAGGTTTCGACTCGTCATAATGAGCAAGGACACTCCTGCTAGTCAGCA
Source organism: Phrynocephalus versicolor (assembly GCA_023846285.1). NCBI lineage: Eukaryota > Metazoa > Chordata > Lepidosauria > Squamata > Agamidae > Phrynocephalus > Phrynocephalus versicolor. Next base: position 36,845,869 of record JAHTLZ010000129.1, on the reverse strand, counting down.
TGCCCCGCAAGGTGTCAAAGGCCTTCTGCTGTGCCTGAGCCCAACGCCACACTCTCTTTTTCTTCAATAGTTTATGCAACGGTTCCGCTATTGAAGCTTTCTGAGGTAGGAATGAATGGTAAAAGTTAATAAGTCCCAGGAATAACTGTAACTCTGTCTTGTTCCGTGGGCGTGGTGCCTCAGTAATGGCTTTAATTTTAGAGTCAGTGGGGTGGATGCCCATTGCATCAATTTTAAACCCCAAAAAATCCACAGATGGCACCCCAAAACTGCATTTGTCCTTTTTTAGCTGCAGCCCCACCTCCTTAAATTTGAGTAACACAGCACGGATACGCCCCACTAGTTCCTGGGGGTTTTCCCCAGCAATCAGAACATCATCAAAAAATGGCAAGACCCCTGGCAGACCCCTTAACAGGTGCTCCATTAGCCCTTGAAAAATCCCTGGAGCCACACAAATTCCAAACTGTAATCTGTTCACTCTGAAGGCCCCTTTATGCGTTATGATCGTTTGTGCTTCCGCAGATTGCGGAGTCACTGGCAGCTGTTGGTAAGCTTGAGCCAGATCAAGTTTGGCAAAAATTCCCCCCCGAGCTAATTTTGCCAACAGCTGTGAGACGACTAGAATGGGGTATGAATTTCCCCTGAGTGCCTTGTTGATAGTACATTTGTAGTCTGCACAAATCCTCACTTCCCCATTCGCCTTAAGGGGTGTGACTATAGGAGTCTCCCACTTAGAAGAGTCCACAGGTGAAAGAACTCCCTGTTTGACCAATTTTTCCAGTTCCGCCTCAATTTTGGGTTGCAGCGCAAAAGGCACTCGCCCTGGCTTGAGTCAGATTGGAGCCACCCTGGGGTCCAGCTCAAAGTCAATTGGAGGCCCTTTATAACAACCCAGCTTTCCACTGAAGAGTTCAGCAAATTCTTGGCCTAATACCTCGCCCAACTCTGGGGAAGTTTGGACTGAGTTGAACCCTGATATACTCAGCCCCAAGGCAGGAAACCAGTCAGTACCCAAAAGACTGGGGCGACTCCCCTGTGCAATCACCAATTTAAGCACGGCCTGTTTCTCCTGGAATTGTACCCTCACAGCACATATTCCTAGAATGTGGATGCGGCCCGCCGTGTATGATTGCAAGGTTGCTGGGAATGGTTTCAGAGAGGGGAACTTACCCCCAGGAAAGAGCCCCCTTGCAGTCTGGTCTGAGACAATGGTGAATCCAGATCCGGAATCCACCTCCATGTTGCACGGTTGACCTTCAATCTTCACTCTGATGGATGGTTTGCCCTGCGCCGGAAACTGCACGATCTCTCCGTTGATCTCTGTGAGATAATTGCAGTCGTCCAGGAGATGAGTCGTGGTGGATGATCTGCGACGCATTGATCTAGGTGATTCCGTTATTGCAGCTGCCACTGACTGACAGACCCGGCCAATGTGTCCTGTCTTACCGCAAGCCCTGCACGTAGCATCACAAAAACGGCAGCTTTTTCGCTCATGGTGTCCGCCACAGCCTGTGCAAGCACCTCGGCGATCTTTGGGCCGTGCATCCGCCTGACTCACCAACTCGACACCACGGACTGGCCTCTGGCTTGGACTAGCCTCTGGCTCATCCATGGCATGGGCAGCCTCTACCCGAAGCTTCGTGGTCTTGCCACTGGCATTGAGCTCTTCCTGCTCATAATTCTCTGTGGCAGAGGCCTCTTTCAAGGTGGAGGCAAGGGTGACATCTTCCTTTGCCACAATGTGCCTTCGGGCTTTTTTGCAGCAGAGGCCCCCAACAAATTGATTCAAGAGAGTGTCTTCAAGATTTGGGAAGCCACAGTGCTGAGCAAGCTCCTGGAGTCCTGCCAGGAATTTAGCCACAGATTCTCTGGCTTGCTGCTGCCTTTTCTGGAACTCCATCCGCCAGGCCATCTGGGTTTTGGTAGGTGCCAAGTGGCTTGTCAGCCGGGAGAAAATGTCTGTGAGTGCTGTCTCACTCAGCTTTGCTGGGGCGAGCAGTGCCTTGGCCAACATGAAGGTCTCCCGCCCACAGCAACTCAGGAACGTGGCCCTTCTTTTGCTGGCATCTGTGATTCCTTGAGTCACCGCGAAGAACTCAAAATGCTCAACATAGTCCTCCCAAGTGTGGGGCTCCGACGGCTGGAAGGGCTCCAAGACCCGTGGACTTTCCATTCTCCAGGCGGGCAGGGTCGTCTTCTACCCAGCAGGTGAGTCTTGTTCTCTGCTGTGATCCGGACTCTGAGTCAGCGTGATGAGACTCTGCTACTCAGCATTCCGGATCCCACCTTCGTCGCCAGTATTGTGGCATGGGGTTAGTGATTTCAGCAGTGATTTCAGCTCTGAGACATAGCAGGCTGGAGACAGCTTCTAGTGACCAGCTCTTTATTCAGGGAGAGAACAAGAGTGGGGACTGGGGAGAGGGAGTTACATTTATAGGCACCCGGACTGGCTAGGAAAAGATACATTTTGGAGGGAACAATTACAAGCAATCACAAGGCTGCCTTTTGGCGGGAACCAATAGGACTGAGGATCCAAATGCAGCAACTAGAATCAACCAATATGCCTGTTCCCTTTGGAACAGGAAGGCAGTTACTTCAACAAGCAATTACAGATCAATACACAACAGTTTGAGGCTTTACCTGATGTTTGTTTGAAACAATAGCCATTGTTTGAGATCTACTAACTTGGGAATAAGCCTCTCTGGGCTCAGTAGGACTTGTTTCTGAGGAGAGGTACCAGGTCATTCTGCTTGTATGGGGGCATTAAAAGGGGCAGCATGTATGTATTTCTCACTGAGCTCATATAAATACGGGGCAAGGTTGCATGACCCCTGACTGTAGGTGGAAGTTAAGTATTCTACATTTTTCTATACCGTAAATATATTTATTTTGCATCACTGCATAGGAATGTGGCCTATGCTTTCCTTTCTTCTTAATCCCAGGGAAGCCTTTCTCTATATCAGAGGATGGTGTGTGTATGTGTGTGAGAGAGACAGAGACAGACACACAAACAGGATTGTCCTCTTGGAAGTGGTAAAAGAGAGACATAGATTTTGGAGAGAACTAAGCCTTTAGTTTCTGATGGTCGTCTAAGAATTTTAATAGTTTCCATACATTTTTGTTACGCTGCCAAGTTACCCCCTGAATTCTAATTCTAGGGATGCATTCTTGAAAGTAAGCAGCACTTAAATTGTGAATAGACATGTACAGGATAAGAATGGTAGATATCCTGATTGACGTACTTGAAATCAAATACAGTGATCCCCGCCTATCGCTGGGGTTAGGGACCTGACCTGACCCGCAGTAATTGAAAATCCGCAATATGCGGATGCAGATCGAGTCAGGCCGGGGGGGGGTGCCTAGCTGGGGGCTCTTGTACTTCCCAGTAAACCGGAAATCATTTCTGAAGCCTCCGATAGGCCTAGAAAGGCTCTTGGAGGCCTCAGAAACGATTTTCAGCAATCCGGAAGTCACTTCTGGTTTGCAGGGAGGCCGTTTTGGGGCCTCCAGAAGGCCCAGGTAGGCCCTCACAGGCCTGTTCGGGGCAGCTCCAGTCCTGTGGTAAGCATGGAAGACTTGAAACAGGACTTCCCCCCTAACCTAGGGGACCTTTTTTCTTTCATATACTGCAGTCCCACGATATAGCGGGACGGCAATATATGAACCACAAAAGAGCGGGGGACCACTGTAGTAGACAAGGGTGTCTTTCTCAATGAAGTTATATAAACATGGTTCGAATGAGGCTGTTGGCCTGTGATATTCTGTGGAATCATTTGCAACCCTATAGAAGGTTTATTTTACACTGGCCATTTTTGTATTGAGAAATTTGTAAATAAAGCTGTCAGACAAATTTTAGGCCACAACCCAACACAGTTAGGTACAGATAAGCCCATTAAAATCCCTAGTCAGGCATAATTAGTTTTATGTTGGACTGTGACATTAACACTTCAAAAATATGCTCATTTATTTTATTTATTTATTTAATTGCAATGGAAGATTGTGCAAAATAAATATGCAAGAAACAATTGTTTCCTCTTCCAACTTCACTGTTCTATGATAATCTCCCTTATGCACCAAATCAGTGGTTCTCAATCTGTGGGTTCCCAGATGTTCCTGGACTGCAACTCCCAGAAATCTCAATCACTAGTTGAGCTAGCCAGGATTTCTGGGAGTTGCAGTCCAGGAACATCTGGGGACCCACAGGTTGAGAATGACTGCTCTAAACATACTCTCTGAACTAGAGCATGGAAAGGTTTCTTGTTTCCACTACAACTTCCAGAAGTGCCCAGTCAGCATGGTAATCTCATCTCCACCCCCATTTGAATTATTAACTTGGCCTACTTGCAGTTAATTTCCCCCCTCTGCCTTTAAAAACACTGAGCAACCTCATGAACTATCATGTGTAAGAAAGCCAACAAAGGGGGAGGTGAGGAGAGGATGAGGAGAAGGAGAAAGCAATTCCAGCATTTATTGAAAAACCAACCCTGTGAAGCCTAGATCAGAGACATTTGTTTTGTAACCCACACACATATGACTCATGATGTAAAAGACTTGGAATTAACAACTATCACAGCCCTCTGCATTTCTTCCTGGAGGAGAACCTTAATCTACTCCATGCTTTAACCTGTTTCTGATTTCTGTAGAAAGGTTTTATTAGGCAAGACCAGCCAGGCCAAACCTCCCCCCCCCTGTGTGTGTGTGTGTGTGTGTGTGTGTTGGGTGGGGGGTTGTTGTCTTAGGCAATTTGTGGCTGGTGCATTACGGGGCCATTCTCTTCCTCATTCAAAAATTTGTTCTGTTCTGTTCTGGTTTGCTGCAATTTAACAGAGCTGAAGAAATATATGTTTGATTTTTCACTCAATATATGAGAGAAGAGCTAACCTAGATGTCCTAAGCACATCCGATCTCGCCTGATTTCGGAAGCTAAGCAGGGTTGGCTCTGGTTAGTACTTGGATGGGAGACCACCAGGGAATACCAGGTGCTGTAGGCGCCTGGAGTAGGAACTGGCAAACCACTCCAGTATTCCTGCCAAGAAAACTCGTGACTAGAGATGGGCACAACTAGGGAAAATGACGTTTTCGAGTTGTCATGTGTCAGAGGCGGCCCGTGTCGGCTCGTTTCCATTTTTCGTGAAACTTCGCAAAAAACAGTCGTTTCGTTTTTCGTTTTTTCGTCTGTCGTTAAACTGGTTTAGGGAGGGTAGCGGGCTCCTGGAGGCACCTCTGTGGGGTGGGTGCCTCCGCTGGCCCGCTAGGAAGGGAAAGCGGGCTCCTGGAGGCACCCATGGGTGCCTCCTATCCTCACCCGCTAGGAAGGGAAAGCAGGCTCCTGGAGACCCCTCATTGCATGGGGGTCTCCTCTCCTCACCTGCTGCTGCAAAAGGGCATGCATAGCCATATGGATATGCATACCAGTTGCAGACTATGAGACCAGTGGACTGGCAGAACCCAGAGCCATAGGGTGATGCCTAAGGCTCTCGCACCCGCTGTGTCTCACAAAGAAGGGAATTGTACTTGCGTAGTGCAATGCAAGTAGATCTGGCTTAGGGGACAGCAGCTTAGCGCAAGGGCTAGGGTTAGGCTAGTTACTGGTGAGGTTAGGGTGGGGTAGTGGGGTGCACCTCTGGGTGCCTCTCTGACCCACTAAGAGGACAGTGTACTGTGGCATATGGGTAAGGAATCAAGGATTAGGGTTAGGGTTAGGAGGCTAGGGCAGGGTTTAGTGGGCTTTTTGGCACATCCCAGAAGTCTCAGTGGCCAAGTGGCCATGCGATTGGTGGGATGGCTCCAAACATTTGCATGGTCCACTCCCACATGGCCACTTGGCCAGCCCATCATTGCGCAGGTGTAAATAAAATAAAATAAAATAAAATCAATGGAGAGAGGATAGGGGAGGAGACATTTTGTTGCAAGAAAAACCCACTGCTACTGTAAAAATTCTGGCAGTTTTAGCAATAGCATTAGCAATTTTCGCATGTTTCTGTGGTGCTTGTGTGTTTTTGGACCACGATTTCAAAAAAATATTGCGTTCGCCGCCCCATTTTGGATCCCCCACCCGCACCACATGGCATGGTGACTCGAGTCCCGCTGCCCAGGACAGGACAGGAGGAGGGGGGAGGCCGGGGACCCCCCTCCAGAAACCACTCCTCTGGTAGGTGCCCTGAGCCCTCACTCAGGCAGGCATATTTTCGCCTGCTTTTTGGCCGGGAATGGGGGGGGAGTTAAAAACTTTTTTTCTGTGCTGCTGCCGCTTGAATTGCGGCAGCCGGCAGCGAGACTCCGGGGTGTTGCTGCGAGCCTGCGGTGAGTCCCACCACCACCAGAGCAGCCCAGGACAGGACAGGAGGAGAGGGGGGGAGGCCAGGGACCCCCCTCCAGAAACCACCCCTCTGGTAGGTGCCCTGAGCCTTCACTCAGGCAGGCATATTTTCGCCTGCTTTTTGGCTGGGAATGGGGGGGGGAGTTTAAAACTTTTTTTCTGTGCCGCTTCTGCTTGAATTGCGGCGGCCGGTGGCGAGTCCGGTGCTGTTGCAATTCGAACTTGCGGCGAGCGACTACGACGAGGATTTCCCCCACCACCACCAGAGCAACCTAGGAGGACAGGAGAGGGGGGGAGGCCGGGGACCCCCCTCCAGAAACCACCCCTCTGGTAGGTGCCCTCAGGCTGGGAATCGGGTTTTTTTTTTAACTTTTAAAAACTTTTTTTCTGTGCTGCTTGGCATCGCGGGATCGCCGCGATGCCAGGAACGACCACAACAAATCAGACCCAATTATTCTTTAGTCGGTTCGAGTTCGAGTTCTGGCGGAGTAATTCCCGTTACCGTTTCCGTTCCGTAATGGAAACGAGTAGCGGAAACGGAAACGGGAATTCCGCTAAGTCGTGCCCATCTCTACTCGTGACATGGGGTCACGAAGAGTCAGTCATGGCTGTAACGACGCAATACATACACACATATGAGAGAAGAGAGAGAATGACATTAAGAAATGACAGAATAAAATTAGATTCGGGTATCTAAATATTTGTTAGGAGGGTGAATCTGTCCTGATTTTGTGGCATTGGACAGTTGAGCCCAGCTTAACACCCGGGCAGGTTGCTGAATTCTGGTTGGAGGCGGAACCTTTGATCCCTGAGAAGGGCCGTTACTTCACGAACCTCTCGCTGCGCAGCGAGCCGTAATTTGCGTGCGAATGGATCGCTTCAGTCCGCACGCTCCTCCTCTTTGGATTCGGCGCCACCCCGACCACGCCCCCTAAACCGTGCTCCAAGCGGGGCAAGAGATTCCCCTGCCGGAGGCCGGGAATCTTCCTCGCTTCGCATCCCGCTTCGCATCCAAAGTCACGTGTGGCCAGTTAATATATATATTTATTTTTTTTAAAACTTACTTTTTGTCCAAAATGCCGATGCATAGTTATTTCGGGTAACCCGTTCTTTTGATCTTGCCTTCTGAACACGGGGCAGGGGCAACAGAGGGGGGGCAAGCGTCCCCGGGTGACGTGAGCAGAGTCCCTCCGCTTGCAAGGGATGGCGAAGGGCTGCACAGAGGGAGGGGGGAGGGGGGAGGGGTGTCGGTGCCGCCGCTATAAGACACCCCCACGCGCGCCCACCCACAGAGCGGCGGCGGGGCACACAGGGCGATGAACCTGAGAGAAGCCTCTCCCCGCCCCGCCCCCCCCCCCAAAAAAAACCAACCCAGCTGCTCTGCTTCAGGGAAACACGATGGCCGCCCACAAGTCCTCGGGACAACCGCAGGGGCCTTTGAGCGCCGGGTTTGACCGCTGGCTTGTGCGCCTCGACAGCCGGGTATCGATGCATCGATACGCCGTGGTATTTTTTTTTTTTAAAAAAAGGAAACCGGAAGTTGCAAGTAAGCTTCCGAATGCGAAGGGAGCACGTGAGGTAGGAATGGATTCGAACCTAAAATTTCGCATGGTGAGGACAGAGAAAGAGGGGTGGGGGCGAAGGGAGACCACGTGATCGCCTTCGCATTCAAAGCGAAGGCAATCCCGCTGCGAAGCGAAGAGCCCCGTGAAGTGACGGCCAAGGGTAAGCATGCTAGTGAAGATCAGGAGGTGGCTTTTGTTGTTAATAAAATTATGAACATTCAGGTGGCCTTGTGTCTTCTTTGCCTGCGTCAAAAGCACCCCAAAGGGATGGGGATGCCAGGGACGAGCCTCACATATACCAAACGTAATAATTCACATCCTGTTTTATCACCCCAATAATGTGTATTCAAGTTTGTGAGGCCTGCTGTCCCTGACCAGATTGACTGGGGCTTCTTGCTTCATCCCTTTCTCCATAGATTATGATGGCTTGTTGAAACAGAATGGGGTTTATTGTAGCAGAATGAAGATGAACAGTTATAATGCCCTCAACTTCACCCAGGCTAGTTTTAGGCACTGATGCAGTACCTATGGAAATTTTGCTGAGTCTAAGTCTTTTATCCTCCCTGGTAACTTAACTGGGAAGGGTTCTGATTCCTTTTTCCTTAACAAGGATGTCCCCACTGAGCAGAGTCAGGAGGCCCACAACAAGGGTAGATGATATGCCCTCATTAAGGAGAGTAGGGATGATTCCTCAGTTTGGTCCCATCTTGTCCTGCTCACTCCTGTGCCTTTCCTGATGTCTCTGTTGTGTTGCTGGTGGCTTCTCAGTGTTACTTTACTGCATGTGGTGTCTCTCTATGGTTCTGTTCTCCCTAGTTAAGAGGGATGAAGGGGTGGGTGAGGGTTATCATTGAGGTCAGCTTCATCCCCAGGAACGTGGAATTGGACTAGGATCCTTGTCCAGGGCCCCTCTTTGCATATGTACTCCCTGTCCCTGGGGAGCTCTGATTCTTCTTGGAGTTCCACCTCTGCTTCACAGCTCTCATCAGAGTCTTCTGAGGCATCCCCTCCGTCAGGACCCTTCAGTGATCTCTTCTTCCTCCTCGGCTACCATATTGGGGAGTAGATTGTCCATTTGGGTACTATCCTCTGCAATCTCTCTTTCTTTCTGACTACCCCTTCCCTTCCAGGGCTTGCCTTATGTTTCCCAAAACTCAGGGCTCTGTCTTCTCCTCCAGGGGTCATTTCTTGGGTGACAGGCTGCCTCCACAATACTTCCCCTGCCAGGGGCTCTGTTTGAGTGCCTTCTCCATGCCCTCCAGTTTCTCCCCATCTTAGTTTCTCCAGGGCTTCTTCAAAGAGCTTTCCCTCTTCCAAGTTGACTGGGGAACTTCTTGCTTGAAAGTCTGCAGTCCACAAGAGGTGGTGAGATGGCCCTCTGACAACGGTGCCTGCGCCACTGTCCACAGCCTTAAAAAGCTCATTTCTCACTTTTTACATTTGCAAGGGAACACATGTACTGTAGCTGATGGATTTGAAACTCTCTGCCTCCAGATAGCTTACTGGTATCCTTATGGCAGAATATATTTTTAAAGAACAATGATAAACACAGAGAACATTTTGCCATGGATTCAATATGGTCTTTTCTTTCAGAGAGAGCAGAAAGAGAACATGAGAGCACACGGCTGAGGGAGTGGAGCTTCAGACCCTAACTTCCTGCAACCGCAAGGCTAAGAGGGCGTGGCTTTAGCTTTATATAACTTCTACCAGTAAATTTTTAAAAAGGCAGATTATATCATGCTTGTTACTGGGTATAGCAGGGGAGTTTAAAGGAGAGGATCAGATTCCTTGACTCTTTTCTTATTCCTTTTTGAACTGATTGTCCAGTTAGTCAAGATGGAGAGTGAGGGGACTGCTGTAGTTACTGGTAGCATCTGTGCCATGTTTGTTTTCTTTCCAAACTAGATGCCAGGATACACATATAACCAAGACAAAAAAAACCCATGGATTTGAAAAGCACTATTCATCTTTGGATAAATTCCTGCTATTTCCAGAAGAAAACCAAACAGATATATAAACTTTTACTAGATTGGGAAATGGAAGACAAGGAAGTCAAACATAAAATGATCCAATAGGCCAAGAACTTTGGATATACAATAGAATTTTTAAAATGGCACAGATTATGGGCAAATAACTATACATTGACAATAGCTGCTTCATATAGAGAAAATCTACTTTAAATGTTTTATAGATGGCATCTCCTACCATATAAATTAGCTAGAAAGTTTCCCAACCTATCAAATAAATGTTGGAAGTGTAGAAGACATGAGGGCACTTATTATCATCGTTGGTGGACATGTGATAGAGCAAAGACTTTTTGGCTAAAAAATTATACATGGCTACAACAAATAACAAAACAAATCTTAGATTTTAAACCAGAAATATAGTTATTAGGTATCTCACCAAACTTTGTGAACAAAGATTGTAGTTATTTAGTATTGCATGTCCTAACAGCAGCAAGAATGGTGTGGGCACAGTTGTGGAAAAGTGAAGCAATACCAACAGAAGAAATGCTGTTAAATAAAATAATGGAATGTGCAGAGATGGACATGCTAACAAATAGACTGAGGGAGAAAGAGATAGATGAATGATTTTTTTCCAGTCTTGGAACATGTTTTATAATTGGCTAAATACAAAAAAGGATGTCATAGACATAGAAGAATAAGAATTTGGTGTATACTGGGGGTATACAGGGATGAAGGAAGTGCCACTGCCTAATAATAGCAATCTTTAAATAACTCTGAGATGAAGGAACAGACTCATCCATATAAACAACAAATGTAAACAGTAAAATGGGATGGGCTTGGATGGAAAAGAATTAGGAAAGATTAAAGGCTGAGAAGTGAATGGAGGAAGGAAGAAGGAACACAGGCTGCAAGACTACCACTGAACTCCAACAATACTGTTTTTGGTTTTTTTTTAAAAAAAGAGTGAACAGAGTGTGTTGGTAAAATACTTGCCCGGCTCAGACTGGAAGTTAATATGTTGCAGTAGAAAAGAATAAAATGTATTACATAACATATTAAAATTCACACAGAGATTATTTATCACTCAAATAAAAAAGAACAAGAAAAGCAAAATGGTTTAAGACAGCAGCACGTAAAATGACAGAGACAAGGACTAACAGTTTTACTCTTCTGACAATAAGAACTGCAGTGGAACTGTTGTATCGTATTCTGCATTTTAAGCAATGGTTTAAAAAGTTGTCTCCATGATGTCAACGGAAGCATGGGTTATTTTACCAGGGAAGTGTGTTTTCTGGTTGGAAAGTGAATACTCTCTTGGCAGAGGGTTGTTTATTTTAGCATGCATGTGAAACACAGTTTATTTCAATTATTACTGTAGATGCAAAAGCTCTTTGGCCGTTACTTCACGAAGTACTTCGCTTCACAGCGGGATTGCCTTCGCTTTGAATGCGAAGCCGGTCACGTGGCCTCCCTTCGCCCCCACCCCTCTTTCTCTGTCCTCACCATGCGAAATTTTAGGATCGAATCCATTCCTACCTCACGTGCTCCCTTCGCATTCGGAAGCTTACTTGCAACATCCGGTTTCTGCTTTCTTTTATTTTTTTAAAAAAATTACCACGGCGTATCGATGCATCAATACCCGGCTGTCATTTGCGGTCAGAGGCGCACAAGCCAGTGGTCAAGCCCGGCGCTCAAAGGCCCCTGCGGTTGTCCCGAGGACTTGTGGGCGGCCATCGTGTTTCCCTGAAGCAGAGCAGCTGGGTTGGTTTTTTTGGGGGGGGGGCGGGGCGGGGAGAGGCTTCTCTCAGCTTCATCGCCCTGTGTGCCCCGCCGCCGCTCTGTGGGTGGGCGCGCGTGGGGGTGTCTTGCAGCGGTGGCACCGACACCCCCTCCCCCCTCCCTCTGCGCAGCCCTTCGCCATCCCTTGCCAGCGGAGGGGCTCTGCTCACGTCACCCGGGGACGCTTGCCCCCCCTCTGTTGCCCCTGCCCCGTGTACAGAAGGCAAGATCAAAAGAACGGGTTAACCGAAATATCTATGCGTCGGCATTTCGGAGAAAAAGTAAGTTAAAAATAAATAAATATATATATTAACTGGCCACACGTGACTTTGGATGCGAAGCGGGATGCGAAGCGAAGAAGATTCCCGGCCTCTGGCAGGGGAATCTCTCGCCCTGCTTGGAGCACGGTTTAGGGGGCGTGGTCGGGGTGGCGCCGAATCCAAAGAGGAGGAGCGTGCGGACTGAAGCGATCGATTCGCACGGAAATTACGGCTCGCTGCGCAGCGAGAGGTTCGTGAAGTAACGGCCTTTGTTGCTGCAAATTGCACGGCAACAAGAACCACAGACTGAGGAATGAGTGCAGGGAGCCTATGATGAAGGAGAGGACACTAGCATTGCTACTTGGGAAGCCAGGCTGCTGACATAAAATCACTTCCCTCCCTCCATGTGTACATCAACCTGTCCAGTCTTCAGGGAGGCAAAATAGGAAACCTGGGGTGCAGGGTTGTAGAAGTGAAGAGCTCTTTTTGTCCCTAGCAACTCTCTCTCTTTATGCCTCTTTTCCAAAATGCTGTTTCTCTTTGCCTCCCAGAGAACAGAGAAGGGAAAGAAGCAACCAAGCTTTCTAGAAGGGAAAGCAGCTTTGCCAGCAGCCCCCCCCCCTTGCCTCATCCCAGGAGCAGGGGGGCAAGTGGACAGTGTGAGGGCAGGTGGGCAGAGGCAGGACAAATCCTCAAATACAGCAATTTGACAAGCCAGTGTAGCACCCTCAACCAAGATAAAACACAGCTTAAAATGTATTAAAAGTTTTCCCACAAGGACACACCTACCAGTATTTCAGGAAAAGCTTAGCTGATGAGAAAAGTTCTCACCCACTTTCTGAGGGCAGAAGGATAATAAAGATGGGACCAGCCTGGCCTCTTATGGGAATGAGTTCTAAAGTCTGGGATAAGCAACAGAGAAGGCAGTTATCATGTCTCCACCCAATGCACCTGTGAAGGTAGTGGGATCAAGAGAGAGACTTCTCCTGATCATCTTAATATGCAAACATAGAGATGTGGTCCATTGTTTAGCCTTGTGAAAAAAAGGCTGAGGGGGGAATATGAGAGCACTTTCCAAGTATTTGAAAGACTGTCATACAGAGGACCTATAGGGTCTCTCGTCAATCATCCCACAGTGCAGGGCATATGATAATGGACTCTGGTTACAGGAAGTCAAATTTTGGTGGACTATCAGGAAATATTGTGTCTTAACTCTTAGAACAGTACAATGGAACCAATTACCTCAGAACATTCCAGCATTGGAGGAATTCGAGAGGAAATTAGAAACTGTATGTCAGAAGTACTTCAATTTGGATTCCTGCATTGAGCAGGGGGTCTGACTTGATGGCTTTACATGCCCCTTCCAACTAGAATCATAGTTGAAAGAGACCTCAAGGGCCATTCAGTTTCAATATTATTAACTTTAGTTCCAAGTCTAGTGAATGCTGAACTCGGTATGTATACAAATCATAGAATCATAGAATCATAGCGTTGGAAGAGACCTCAAGGGCCATCCAGTCCAACCCCCTGCCATGCAGGAACCCCCATCACAGTGCTCCCGACATACGCCCATCCAGCCTCTGCTTAAAAACCTCCAAAGAAGGAGATTCTACCACCTTCTATGGCAGCACATTCCATTGCTGAACAGCTCTAATAACTACATTATTCTGTGATCCAGATGGAGAGGACTAACACTGTGTCATCAAGAGGGCACCAAAGTGGTAAGAAAGGGCAAGCAAGATGGTGTGCGATGGATTAAGAAAAGGGAAAGAACAACAGAATGGATCAGAAAGAGTAAAAAGAGGAGGGAAGGGAGAGAAGCAGAGGTTAGGATAGGGGAAGGGAGGTGATTTTTGAGAACTTAACTATTTTAACATTTGACCCCACTGGGAAAGTCAGAGTTGACCTACAAGACCTTGCTTTATCACCTCTATTGGAGAACAAATTAGAATTCTGCAATTCTGCTGTCTGGTATGATGACCTCACTTGCCATAATTATTCATTTGTTTTCTTAACTGCAGCTGATAGTAAAGATTCTGTTGCAGAGCCCATGGGTTTTACTGATAACTTACAGTCTGTCTCATTGTGCTGCCTCTTTAAGCTTCTGCTGCCATCCGTTCTATATACTTCAGAAAACCAGCATGAATTCTGGCATATTTATCAGTACATGCTATAGTTTTGCACAGTGAGAGTACACATAAGGAAACTCTCTTCGAGGACTGCCATTTATTGGCACTGCAAAAGAAAATATGATCAATATAACAATCAGTATTAAAGTCTATTCATATCCTTGAAAAAATGTGTTGGCATTTGAAAGAACAGACGGTTTATGTTGCACAATATCTTGTATACTGCCAAAACAAACAATGAAAACTAGGTCTGAAATACAACATTCATTTTCTAAATTGAATTACCATCTTCAAACAGTAAGAAACTTGGGGCTTCATTTGGGCGCCCAAACAATAGCATTTATTTTTCTTTGCAATAACGTGAGTGCGACGTTTACTATACAGAGCCCCAAGTCATTTCACGGACCATTGGCCTGTATACACCTTCTTTTATTTTCACTGCCACCATTCAGGGTATCCCAGTTTAAATAACCAAGACCCAGTCGAATTGTAACATGAATTTAAAAAAAATGTTTATTGAATACGATACATCGTTTCAGTTACAAGCTCAAACCTCTCTCATCTGTCTCCTATCTTAAATCCTTTTCTCTTAATTTTCCCCTATCTAATTTCACAAACCTCAGGGTGAGCCTTTTAAGCACTTGGGCTCTGCCTCCACACTCCTAATTTGGTCATAAGTGTTAACCCTTTACACACCCTCTTGTATAGCCACTATAGCCATTAAAAGGGTAAACACCACAGTGAGCTTTATTCAATTAACAACAGCAACATATCCTTGTAGTTTAACCATCATTCATGATACAACTATCCATCTGGCAATTTATATTATCTGCATAGAATGATAGAAGTACTGGGTGGATCAGAAATGGACAAACTCCATATAGGCCGGTTTCAGTCGAATCATAGAATAATAGAGTTGGAAGGGCATTCTAAGGCCATCAAGTCAAACTCTCTGCTCATTGTAGGAATCCAGGTGAAAGCATATCTGACAGATAGCTGTCTATTTCTCTCTTGACTGCCTTGGGTATTAGAGTTCTCACCAGTTCTTGAGGTAACTGGTTCCCTTGTCATACTCCTTTAACAGTTGGGAATTTTTTTTCCCTGATATTCAACCACAATGTGGCTTCTGGAATATGCATTGTCTTTGGATGAAATCTCCCAAAATTTACTGGGTCAAACACATTTATGTGATTCTGGAGCAAAGGTGGAACAAAGAACTGTTCTTCATTCTTAGGCTGAAGCACCCACTACCATGGATCCTTCACCTCCCATTCAGCCTTCATAGGATTAGAAGAATGCCCTCAGTTTGAACTGAGGAAAGGGGAAATAAAAATGAATGCAATAACAGTAAACAGAATAAATCAAAATGAATACAATAAACAGTAAACAGAGAAGATAAATGATGCTAAATTCCCTTCAAGGTTTAAGATCACTCCTGAACACTGTAACCACCAAAGTGTTAAAAAAGGTTTAAACTGAGATCATTCTGTGCACACGCACGCACGCATGCACACACACACGCACGCACGCACACAAAGCCAGTCCGCCAGCTATTTTGTAGAGCTGTAGGACAATGAAAACTTTTTGCATTGCTGTTTAGTCTCTTTGGATCTGAACTTTTCCTTGTACTCTCACTCAATTTTGTTTCTAAACTTTATTGATACATTGGAGGCTCCACTCGAAGCCCTTGTCTTCAGCGGGGCTTCTTTGCCGCCTCGAAGAAGAGGGCGGGCGCAAAGTCCGGCGCCCGTACGCTGGTTGCGTGGCGAGGAGCAGCCTATTTAAGGCTCTGTATGCTTCCCGCCCACAGCCAGCGCAATTTTGACAGCTCCCCTCCCTCCCGCCCTATATTGTGGATGATGAGTCTTAATTGGCTGTAGAGCAGCGGCGTTTTTTCGCCCATCCCATCATCTGTGTGGCGCGGTGGGGTGATATTAAATAGTTCTTTCATTGGTCGCAATTGGCGGTTAGGGCAAGCAGTTTTGTTATTTAAGTAGGCACCTCTGTTATACAGCACCTGTTTGGTGTTGGGCAGCCCTCATGGATAAAAATTTAAACTAGGATGTCAATTCTTATTGTTAAAAAGGAGCCCCTGTTAGGTAATGAGGGCTGCCAGTGTTTATCTGAATTTAAGGTAAGATGGTGTAGTTACTGTTTGGCATCTTACCAAAAGCATTATACTTTCATGCCAGTTTAATCTCTTATTATCAAGCAGAGGTGCTGATGAATTATAACTTAGAATTATCTACCACTTGCCCCACATCACAGGCCCTCTTTAATTTGCAGCTATCCTTTACAGTTAATTAATGTTATAAATAAATTGCGGCCCATATTAACTCCATAAACTTTGTCTTGTGTCTTTATTTCTTCTGGGGGGAGCAATATTCCATGGATAGGATTGAGTGTGATTGTGGAAGGTGGATTGTTATGTAGCATTTGAATTGAGAGGTCAAAGAATAAGGTAATGTTCTTATAAATATTTGGGTTTCCTTCTTTTCACAATAGTGTTTTTTTGTTTTGTTTTTATTTTGCCAACTCAGGTTTTGTACACTTTGGTAATGCCAGAAATGTAACTTTCAGCTGCAAATTGCTTCAGACGAAGAACCTGATAGAGATATTTCTTATTAAAACCAATAGCATAACTTAGTGTAGAAAAGCTAATACCACTTATGACTTCCTAGCTGTGGCAATTCACTCCTGAAATATATCTCTCTGCTGTTATGTAGGTGAAAATATACAATAGGATTCCATACAATGTCATGGACTAGGAAAAGAGTAGATCTGGATGTCTCCTGTGGGATACAGAGTTAGTAGGCCCTCACATGCTTGCCCATTATACAGGTAAATGATGAGGTCAGGTGGCTTTTACACATCCCTATTTCAGTATATACAAAAAGGGTAATTCAGGTGCAGATTCATATCAAAATGGCAGCTTTTTTCACAGGTGGGCATAAAATGGCTGCTTGTTTGGAGGTATACACATGATGGCCATGGGGGCTCTTGGATTAGGAATGGATCTAAAAGAGGCTATACCTGTAGGGAGGGTCAGCTGTCATTTTCATAACAAAGTGCCATGCTTTAATGTTTTCACAGTAATAAGGAAGGAAGATGGGAACCAATGAGAATTACCTATCATTGGTGGTGTCTCTGCCTACCATTTGCTATAATATCGCCTTTATAATCCCCAGAAGTCTACATTTCCCTTCCTTTTGTCAACTGAGGCAGATCTTGGTCTACCATTTTCTACATCCTGCTCTGTACACTGTAGCCACTTCCAGTTCTTGCTTATGGGAAGCCCATCTGCAGTTTTCACTAGATTCTTTTTACCATGTCAATCTGTGGAGTGGCCTAAATTCCAAGTCTCTATTGTTTCCTGTGTGATCTTCTGAGAGACTGTTACATGCATAGGGAATTTACCAGCAATCATCATGGATTCTTTCAGTTTGAAGCAGATGGTAGAGTCACTGCACCACTAAAGCAGGAATCACTGGTTGTATAGGGAGAAGGTGTTTCTGTGCTTAATAAAAAATAAAAACCCTGCATTAGCAACACATATTTTACATGAACAAATGCTGGATTATATAACCTGTGTAAATATAGATACATTTAGGAAATGATTCTATAATTCATTCTACATCCACCCACCAATAGGCTAGGAAATGTACAATGGAGAGGACACAAAAGCCTCATCCTGGAACAATTTTTAAAGCTTGCCTCTTTTCACTCAGAATGCAGCAGTTGGAGCTGATCACTGAGCTGCTAGATAAGTCAGTGCTTTAGGTATCTGGCTGAAAAACTGGGAGTTGAATTTCCCACTGTGCCTCCTTGACAGGGGCACGACACAATCATCCATAGGGCCCCTACTAGCTCTGCATTTCTAGGATGACGACGACCATGTTGGCTTACTTACATGGATCCAAGAACTATCTTGTGCTTCCTCACAAGATAACTCTCACTGGAATCAAGAAGAGGTTGATTCCTTGGAAATGTATTTAGAGCAGTGGTTTTCAATCTGTGGGTCACCAGATGTTCCTGGACTACAAACTCCCAGAAATCCTGGCCAGCTCAGCTAGTGCTGAAGACTTCTGTGAGTTGTAGTCCATGAACATCTGGGGACCCACAGGTGGAGAACCACTGCAACTGGCATTATTTTTTTAATTAAATGGTAGGTAGGTACACAGACGCTGGCTTGCAACAGACATTGTAATATAGTTTTGACACATACCATGGCATCATGTTACAACAGACATTGTAATATAGTTTATAGACATTGTACTATAGAACCCAACTCAGGCTATGTTCACATGACTGATATGTCTCTCCACTATCCCCCATTGATTTTGATACAGATCACATCACATCAACACACAGCTATACCAGAAGCTGGAAATGTGAGAAATTAGAGCACAGCCTCAGTTGTTAATTAGGAATAGGACTGAAGGCAGCAATCAAAGGGCAGCTGCACTTTTCCCATGGAGAAAGGCAATTTTTAAAATTAAAAAAATAACATTATTCACAAAGAAGGCAAAAGGAGAGGGAGGGAATACTGTATATTGTTTTCTCTTCCATAATGCTAGGTCCCAGTTTTCCTACCACAGTTGTTTGGAAGTAGATTCAACGAAGGCATAAGAGTGTTCTACCCAAGAAGAGCATGTGAGTAATTGATAGAAATGCCACCCACTATATTTGATGATGCTTTAAAGTGCACTAAAAGAGATTCTGACTAATTCATGAAGGATATTTCGATCAGCAAGAACTGAGGTTTCTAGGAGGTATGGAGTGGAAGAGTCTTTACCTTCAATTTTTCTCCTGCTTATAGGTGAAAAGAGAATGCTAGACTAGATGGGCATTGTACTCATCCAGTTAGGCTGTTAGTTCCTATGTTTGCTGGAAATATCACTGATAAAATCCTCTATAGCTTTGCGTATCTCTCCAGACATTTCACATATTGTCAAGTTTATTTTCATAGTTAAGTTGTTGGCTTCTATTTTTATGAAACTTGAGCCTGCCAGGATGCTCAATTCTGCCCCGGTAAAAAGGACTGAACACTGGTATGTGGGTTCCTGCTGAGCGGTGACTTTATAGCTGTAGGTTTATCTACTAGGAGGCCATCTGTTACCAGTTGCAGAAAGAAACTATGCTAAGTAGGTGTCATGCTTTTCATTAAAAGAGAGAATCATTTCTCCAAAATAACCCATAAAACTCCTAATGGCCTATTTATAGATCTTTAAACACATTTACCCACAAACAACATTAATTAACACTA
This sequence comes from Phrynocephalus versicolor, assembly GCA_023846285.1. Classification (NCBI taxonomy): domain Eukaryota; kingdom Metazoa; phylum Chordata; class Lepidosauria; order Squamata; family Agamidae; genus Phrynocephalus; species Phrynocephalus versicolor. The sequence continues at coordinate 36,826,584 of JAHTLZ010000129.1, read as the reverse complement.
ACCCAAATGAGCACAAAATGCTTAGTCACATGACTTCCAGGATTGTAATTATGATTCAGCTTGCTTGTTTATCCACTAATGTGCATAATCTGGAAATCCACAGCAGGACTCCTAATCTATTTGGGAAAATTAGTGAACGTCTGCTTCACAGTTTCTAATTAAAATTTGCAGGGCAGAGATGATAAATGTTGTGCCTTACGAACAGGTGACATGTTAGTTCAGTGACTTTTTCTATAATGTCACCACTCAATACTCCATGGCATTGTGTTTCTGTATTGATTACAATGTACACAAGCATGATGTTCTCAGTCTTCTCAAAAAATTCTGAAACATCAAGATGGTCTGTGTCAGTTGAATTATGGGTCTGCTAAAACAAAACTCGAGTTCTGCTGCTTCATCTACTCAGAAGCATAATCATCTAGTGCCGGATCTGTATTAACTAACTCCATAACTCACAGAAAAATTGTGAGCCTGGCCTTAGGGCCAAGTGAAACCACAAAATGGTACTGCCAGCAACAAAGCAGGAACAAAGAAAACTGCTCCATAATAAACTCATATTGCTATGTACAGTCTTCCTTAATTTTTAAGTTGCGTATAAGCTTGGACACTTCTTTAATGAAGTGGAAAGTCTTTACAGTCAGTAAATATTAACATGTCATAAGTAATACTATTTGGCTAAGTTTACCAACATTTACACCTTAAAATATTATTTATAAAATGCTATTGCCTGCTACTGAAGAGTAGGCATTAATTCACTTATTTTTTTATACAGTATAAAGGCTTAAACTGAATACCACTTTCATTTTGAGAACATGGCATCATCTGCTCATTTATATGTTATCTTTCAGGTGATAATTTCAAGTACGTCTCCATGTTTGCTAGTCAGATATTTATTTATTTAGATTCGTTGCTGCTTATCTCCCCAGAGGGGACTCTGGGCAATTTATAATATAAAACACATTAAAATATTAAAAATACTAAACAAATTCTAAAACTGACAGTATGCATATAAATAATTATTGGAGTAAATTATTGGGCTTTAAAAGAGATGAACTCTATAATGTTAGGCATCACCGCGATTGATGGCTACTTGTTTTACCCCAGGCAAGCTGGCAGAGCCAAGTTCTTCAAACTCTTCCAGAAGGTCAGGATCGAGGGGGCCTGTCTCATCTCCAGGGGCATGCTGTTCCAGAGGGCTGGGGCCACTGCAGAGAAGGCTCATCTCCTAGGCCCAGTCAAGTGACATTATCTTGTTGATAGGGTCTGCAGCCTACGCTCCCTGCACAAACAGGTGGGTGAATCCAGCTGGAGGGGATGAATCAATTGGGGTGAATTGGAAGACGCACAGACTCTAAGCAAGGATTCTGGTGCAATAATATCCTTTGACAGCATTGTGGAACCTGGTATGAGGTACATTGACTTGGATGAAAGCCCCACTGGATTCAGTCGGTTAACAGCAAAATCCTATACTCAGAGCAGGCTGCACCTATGTGAAATACAATGACAACAAATATGTACATGCAACTTGATGTTGTTGTTTCTACTACGCTGGTGCAGCCAGCACAATAGGGCAGATGTATGGTCAGCAGAAGGGAAGGGCAGACTTATAATCTGTCCCATATAATGTTAGGCCCGGAATAACCCTTTGATGCTGACAGCTGAACTCTACAATTAAATACTGGTAGAAAGACACACACACATACACCAGCGTAGTGGGAAACCACTGCATTCACTGTCTCCCACTCTTTCCATTTTACTAAAACAGATTATCAGATGTGGCATAACTCTTCATTTAACCACAATACGCTATCACCAGTATGTAAATCCCCAATATATCCCCAACAGAAAATCTATAATTCAGATGAAAGGACACATGCAGAGATCAACAGTAACAATTCAAAATAAACAGAATTAGCCAACTGAGAATGCAATCCGGCTATAGTTTATCCATGATTTTTCCCACTGTGGCATAGTGAAGTTGTCTGTTTCCTTTGACTGCGCAACAGCTAGTTCCTAATTGGCGTGGCCTCTTTTTGGTGGCCATTTGGACATTTTTTGTTCTAGCAGCAGGGGGTATATTAATTTTTTTTAACCACTGGAGTTTCATCATTTTGGTTTGGCTTTGAACCTGTCTGGCCACAGGTATTAATTAATCCAAGTGGGGTAGGTGTTCCTAGGGTAGTGTTGGCGAACCGATGGCACGGGTGCCAAAGGTGGCACTCGGAGCCCTTTTTGTGGGTACCCACATTGCCCCTTCACAGCCACCTGTATTCATTGCTGTATTGGCACTTTGCAAATAATTAGTGGGTTTTGAATCACAGTTTGGGCACTCGGTCTCTAAAAGGTTCACCATCACTGTCCTATGGTGATGGTGATAACTCAAGCTGAATTTTGCATCAATTTGTTTGTGTACACTGTAAATACTCCCTCTTCTTTTGTTACAAACTCTTATTTTTGTCCAGTGCAGTGCTATGCCACTTCCAACATAAAGATAGATAGATAGATAGATAGATAGATAGATAGATAGATAGATAGA
>JAHTLZ010000129.1:36790792-36824038 GCA_023846285.1 Phrynocephalus versicolor | reverse complement strand
GATAGATATGCAAATCAAAGCAGATCTGAGAGAAGGTTGTCCAATTTTCTCTTTAGTGCTCACCTCCTCATGAGGTAATTAGTTCTATTGTCGTGCTGCTTTAACATTTAGGAAATATTTCCTAATATTCAGCAAAACCCGGGCATGCTCAAGCTTATTATTATTATGTGTCCTACACTCTGAGATGATCGAGAAGAGATGCTGTCTCTCCTCTGTACGACAGCCTTTGAAGAATTTGGAAAGTGCTATCCTATCTCTCCTCAGTCTTCTTTTCCCAAGGTTAAACATTCCTAGCTCCTTCAGTGTTTCCTCACAGGGCTTGGATTCCAGCCCACTGATAATCTTTTGTTGCCCTCCTCTGAATTTGCTCCAGTTTGCTGGCCTCCTCCTTAAACTGTGGTTTCCAAAATGGGACAACATAGTCTAGATGAGACCTAGTCAGTGCTGAGAACAAGGGAGTTAGTATTTTGTGTGATCTAGAGACCGTAACTCTAAACTTGGCATTTATCCCTCTTGTATTTCATCATGCTGTTTTCTGCCCAGTACTCAAACCTATTACATTCTTTTTGAACTTTATTCTTATAGTCCAATGTACATTAGCTGTTCCCACACCATTTTGTGTCATCTGCAAATTTCAAAAGTATTCCTTGCACTCCCTCATCCAAGTCAGTAATAAACATGTTGAAGAGCACCAGACACAGGACATAGCCTTGTGGTGCCCCACCAGACACAGGACATAGCCTTGTGGTGCCCCACCATTGATAGATATGCACTCTCTGAGTACGATTCTGTAAACAAATGTATATGTACTTGACACCTGTGCTACTTAGCTTGATAATCAGAATATCATGGGGCCCTTACTGGTCATTTGAAAACAAAATAACCATGCTTTACTGGCCATATAAATCAACTCACCCTTGTGTTGTGTGAACAATACACTCTTAATCGATTTAAATGATGCTTAAATGCAATTCCTATTGTCATTTTGACTGTAGATTCAGTTTATGTGGCTTTTAAAAACTCTTACAGTGCAGTCCTATGTACATCTAAGTTCCACTCTATTCAGTGGGTTTCTGAGTACAGTGGTACCTTGTATAAAGGAATTAATTCGTTCCAAATGAAATTATGTTAAGCAAATTTTCCTTTATACAAGTTTCCCATAGAAATGCATTGAAAACAGAGTAATCCCTAATTGCAACCATTTTTATGTTGTATGGATTTGCCCCATAGGTGATTATGTTAAGCAAATTTCCCCATCTCCGGAATTTTTTATGTTGTACAAATTTTATGTTATACAAATTGTTTGTTATACGAGGCTCCACTGTACAATTTATTTGTGTTCTAATCAAGGCCTTTTCCCTTTCACACAGAATATGTGCAGAAATGTAATCTTCCTGAAAAATAAACACAATTACAGAAAAAAATAAGCAAAATATATGGAAAGATTATATGTACTTAACTAATAAATAAATAAACAAAATGGAGTAAACACATTTATGCTGGAGTCATTTGGTATTGGATTGAAAGTCATATGAACTCTTTTCCTAAGAGTAAGCCTCACTTAACCTAAGTACATACATGACAGCAAAGTTGGTAGTCTTTATTAACATATAATTCCCTTGATAGTGCAAAGTTATTTGTTAAAAAAAATCAACAGATAAATAGGGATGGTTTGGAAGTGTGTAGTAGTCTTCTTTGCATCAAGATGGTGATCTTATGTTCCCCACTATCTTCCCTAACAGTCTGTGCCAAGAAACTGAAGCGATTACCTGGCTGGGACTATTGTTGGGATCCACATGAGAGTAAAATAAAAATGAGGAGTGTAAAAAGAGGAGCTTAAAAGGGAGCAGGAGTGGAAAAGCAAGCAACAGGTTTTTTGCTTCCTTCATGCCAAAGCTGCAAGCAGGAATGGGATGTGGGAGTAAAATAATCGATACGTTAATTCTTGCTTCCTTCTGTTTTTTTGTTTTGTCCCTTTTTCTTTGGTATTACTATCGTCAATGTAACACAAACAGTGGGTTAACATAAACCTAGTAGAGATGGGCACGAAAAGCAAAAATGGCGTTCCGTTTCCGTTTTGGTTCGGGCTCTTTTCATTTCGGTTCGGTTCCATTGAAATGGATTTTTCTAGAAAAACTTCGTTCCGTTTGTCGTTTTGGTTCGATTGCCGTTTTCCCATGGAATGCATTGAAGCAATGCATTCCTATTGGAAAAAGCAAGCACGGAAACCGCAGCATTTTTTTTTTTTTTTTGGAAACAGCCCCAAAATCAATGGGTTTTATGTCGGATTTGCTTAACACTCCTCCTCCAACATGCATGGCAAAGGAGATTGCAGCATGGTCTCAGTTCCCAGTAGCTCAGTGACATTCACATCTGTGACCAGGTCCTGAGTATCACACAGTATTAGGTCCAGAGCTGCCTGTTCTCGGGTGGGCTCCATGACAAGTTGCTGTAAGGCAGGGCTTTCCAGCTTTTGCCCACTGCACGTCCCCATGGTCTCTTTTTGAAGCATGCACTCCTCACCACTGCTCCACCCAGCCACCCATCCTCCAAGGTCCTCAGTGCTTGTGGCAGTGGCAGGAGATCCTTGGCCAGCTGCCCGCCCCCCCCCCAGGGACGTGGTGTTGGCAGTGGTGGCAGCGGATCCTCAGCCAGCTGCCCAGCCACCCACCCCCAAGGTCCCTGGAGCTGATGCTGGTGGCAGTGGATCCTCAGCAGTGGATCTCCCCCAAGGTCCAGCACTGGTAGCAGTGGATCCTCAGCCGACTGACCGGTCTCCAGTGCTGGCAGCAGTGGCAGTGGAAGCATCCGGGTGGACGGGTGAGCAAAAAAACCTAACAAAAACAAAACAAAACAAAAATCCCCAAACACGCTACCACTGGCGGTGGGTCAAGAGGCAAGTGAGGACCTGCAAGAGACTTCTGAGAGTCCCACAGGCTACCAGTTGTCCGCAACTGATGGATTGTGCTGGCCTGCTCTAAAGCATGTCTAGTAACCTAGTTTCTCTTTCTTGCCCCAGGCTCACTTGGGATTATTCAAGATTTTCAAGAGCACGCCTAATGTAAGTACATGCCTCTGCAAAAGCACACTTGACCTTAACAGCCACAGGGCCCTAATCTGGACTGTCAAAATGTATAAGGAAAGCATAGTAAAAGGACATTAGTCTACTTGAGCAGGCAGAATAACTATTAAACATGCATCAAATTCCTCCAAAGACTTACAGGAACAAAAGCATGTATCATCCAGCTGAGACCTCGCCTTTTCTCTCCAAAAGGAAACTTCAAACCAATTCAGAGTTTTTATAGTCGGAGGCTATCAGAGAACACTCCCATTCATAAAAAATTACTGGATCTTTCTTGCTCTTTAAAGCTTCTATCCTAATAGGAGATAGTCTCCCAACAATGACCATCAACATTTTTGTGGTCATACTACCAAGTGATGGCAAATAGTTTGTGTCACTGGTGAATATATTCAGTGTCCAGTGATGTGAACAAGGGGATCAAAGAAAACCAGTCACTTGTATGGCATCCCGAGGAAGCTGGTGGAGAGCCTCATCCAAGAGAAAATCTTAAAACACAGAAAAACAAACCTTGCTGAGGGAAAATAATGCAGGGCATGAGTAAAGTGGATAGAGGGACACTCTTCTCCCTCTCACAATATACCAGAACTAGGAGACATCCACTCAAATTGAGGGATGGGAGAGTGAGAACAAGCAAAAGAATTTTTTTTTTACCCAGCTTGTTGGTCTGTGGAACTCCCTGCCATAGGACATGGTGATGGCATCTGGCTTGAATGCCTTCAAAAGGGGATTGGACAAATTCCTGGAGGAAAAGTCCATCACAAGTTACAAACCATGATGGAGATGTGTAATCTCCAGGCTTAAAACCAAGGTACTTCAAGGGCCAGGTGCAGGGGAGTTGTATGAGCAGACAGATATGTATCGTCTCATGTGCTCCCAGAGGCATTTGGTGGGGCCTGAGATGCAGGAAGCTGGACCAGATGGGCCTTTGGCCTGATCCAGCATGGCTCTTCTTATGTTCTTATCTACCAAGAGTTAGTACAGCTGGATGTCTGTGTCTCTGATGTCATTTGATCATATCTCATACATTTCTTCTTCTGTGCTGTACAAAAATAGTCTTTCTTGGAGGAGTGAGAGGTACTCTAATGTCTCGATGAAGTGCTGGCTCATCCTACTAGAGGATCTAATAAGTTTAATTTATACAGTTCTACACCAGGAGTCATAGGGTAGATTGTTATTGTGTGAAAGTACTTTCCACAAAGCTTCAGGAACACTTTATTTATTCCATTTTTACCCTGCTTTTCAACAGATGATTCCAAACAATACAAAACAGCCTTACAATCTAAAAGACATAATACCAGGCAATGAAGCCAAGTGGAACATTTACTGATTTAAAACTAGTATTGATGTGCCTTCAAAATAATGGTTGGAATCCTGTTGGTGATTTCCATGTCATATTATGTGGCACATGTGTTTTTATGTGACCAGCCCTTGTTGCACAAACCAGCAATAGGATTCTTAACTATGAAAAATAGTCATCAAAATAGACTTCTATGTGGTAAGTGTAGGACTGACAATAGTCTGCAAGGTTTAATCAGGTTGCAATGAATTACCACATATTTCTTTAAAGTGCAGCTCTTTTTTGATGAAAAATTAAATGAAATGCAGCAAATATAGGCTATTTTAAAGGCCATATCCCCCTTTATTAACTTTCCTGGCTTGTATGATCTTCTGGGGTAGATCTCTCAGTTCCACCAACTTCCCAAGCTCATTTGGTGAGGACATGAGAAAGGGCCTTCGCAGTGGCTGATCCCAGGCTTTGGAATGCACTGGCCAAAGATGCCAGGTTGTCCTTCTGTTGTCAGGCAAAGACTCTCCTCTTCACAGTAGATTTAAAGTAGTACATCATCTCAGGAATGCTGTTTTTTAACTTACAGGTTTTAAAATATTTTCGAATTGTTTTTAAATTGAATGTTTAAAAAATCTTAATATATGTTTGCTTACCTTTCTATTTATATAGTGTTTTCAAATCAGTTGTTTCATACAGTAGGACCCCTGTATCCACTGATTCATTAACCACTGATTCAGTTATCCACGGTGGGCAGCGAAAAAAATTAAATAAATAATTCAGCAGCCCTAAAGCAAGCTACTGTTGTAAAACAGCAGCTGTAAAGCAAGCTTCTGTCACAAAACAGCATTGTGGGGTTTTGGGTTAGGGTTGGAGTCTCTTTTATCCATGGTTTTCATTATCCACAGGAAGGCCTAGAACCGATCCCCAGTGAATACTGGGGTCCTACTGCATGCCATTTTGGATTGCTTGGGGGAAGATAAGTGGCAGATAAGTTATATACTGTAAGTAGACAAACAAACAAAGTCAGGCAGTCATTAGTTATGTGGGAAGACAGAACAGGAATCCCAAGTATGAGGGAAATACTTGATTTCTCTAAAATATTTTGGCAACAGGAGTTGCATTTGTGCGGAAGGGACTGAGTTCTAGTGCAGACAGGATAATTGCTTTGCAATTGAACCAGGGGCAGGCAATGGGGTGGTTTTGGTGCTGGGGGAAGTGTCAAGGTCCTCCTGGAGTCAGCCGAGGCGCCTCGACAGGTGGTCGTCCGCTCGATGCCTCTCGGTCGCTCGCTCTCACGCGCACACCCGCGCGCCCAGGCAAGGCTACATGATTGTCATGCAGCACGTCGGCTGGGAAGACGGATGGAGCACTGCGCCGCCCGCCTGATGCCGCCGCGGCCGCTGGCGAAAAGGCGCTGAGCCCGCAGCAACAGCAACAGCAGCAGCAGCAGCAGCAGCAGCAGCAGGAGGCGAAGCAGAGCGGCAGGTTGGAGAACCAGCGGCAGCGCCTGGTCCCCCCCCCCACCTCCCCAGCCCGCTTTGGCGGAAGCCGCGAGAGAAAAAGACCTCGCTTCGGCGCCGGGAAGGTGTAGCGCCGGCCGAGGTAAGAGCCCCTCCAGGGACGGCGTCCAGCGGGCTTGGCTTCTGAGGGAAACCCAAGAGCGTTTTGTGTTTCGCTCGTTCCCTCCCTTGGTACCTCAGTCAGCCAAGGGACGGGGCGTCCGTTGGGTCCTTGTTTATCACCGCCTCTCCACTCCTGCCCTGTTGCGTGACTCTTTCTGTGCATAGTGGTGGTGGTTCAAGTGGCCGGCTGGCTGGCTGGCTAGGGAGTTAGTGAGCGAGTTTGCCTCGTCAAACGGAGGCGCAAGGCCGCCGCCGCCGCCCTCGGGGTGTGCACGGGCTTGTGGAACACGTCGTGATGTCTCCCAGCCTGGGTTGTCTTGCGGGCCTTTGCTGGCCGCCGCCTGGAGGCACCGGGCAGGGATGGAAAGGCTCGATTTAGGAAGCGTGTTTCAAGCTCTCTCGCGCCTGTTGCCACGTCCTGAGACGTGAGACCAAAGCGCCCAGCGGTGGTTCGGAGGGACCCACTAAGGGTGAGGAGAAGGTAGATGCGAGGGGTTTGTGTGTGTGTGTGTGTGTGTGTGTGTGTGTGTGTGTGTGTGTGGAGTATCCTCTAAACTTGGGCTAAGCCGGCGTTGAAACAAACTCGGGGATGAACAGGGAAAGTGTCTGCTGTCAGAGCTGAGCACTAGCTGCTTTCGGGGTTCTTGTGAAAAGGTAACATACAACACAAGAGGAGAGCTCACAGGCTTTTGTTTTGTTTTGCCAGTTGCAGCTGTGCCGCAATCATTTCCCCACACTTTGTTCCTGACCTACATTCGTTAGGGTGGTGTTGGATAACTGGGTTGCAGAACGGTGGGGGGTATGATTTAAAAGGCCATGGTGGACTGGTTCGTTCATTTTCTTAGTCTGGGTTGAATTTATTACTCTTGTTTAGTGCTATGAGAAATGCCTTTTGTGCATACTTGTTTGTTTCTCCATGCACCTACAAATGAACTATCCTCCTACATGGCTGTAATTCCCCCCCCCAAAAAAAAACAAGCTAGAAGGCATTTAATAAAGCACACAAGATATCTGTGTTAAAGTATTGTGTTGTATAATAAGAAGACATGAAAAGCCTATAATTGGCCAGTAACATGGAAAACATGTATGTGTTAAAGTTCTTATCTGGTATCTTTTCATTTCATAGTGAGTTATTTTAGTTAAGATAGTTTACAATATTCCATTTAATTGCTCTTTAAAATTTAGTTTCTTTGGTCCCCCGCCAATTGTTGCTATGAAAAACACAATAATTGTATAAAATGATAGGATACTGACCCATGTATGTTTCCTCCTGTCTCACAATCACAACATGTTGGGAAAAAAACAGAATAAATTGCCTAATGCTTACCTTTGTTTAAGAATTGTATCTAGTTACTCCATGATATTGGTCTGTGCTTTTTCTTGTTTCTACCATATTCCCAATAGTATACAGTACTTTTTGTTGTTTAATGTACTTAATGCCCTTTGTTGTTTTGTTTAGAATGTCAGGTAAGAAATTTTTGACCTGACTTGAATATTTTTCAAAGGGGTCCTATTCTACACCTCTATAGATTTCTAGGAAATACCAGAATTCCCTGTTTCTCAAACTGATCTGACTGAATGGAGCTATCAGATTTCATATGACATCCAGTTAAACATGATCTATTTAACATTTCATGTGGCGCAGCCTATGCCTATAATAAGGCTTTGAAGACAACCCCCTGCTGCCCATTTTAAAAACCAGATACTTCACTGCTTTCTGGGCATGCTTGTGCCTGTAGGTTGAGGGATCAGGTGATATACGAATCTTGAAATCCAGGAGACCATGTTCTCCTTTTTGTTTTGTAAAGATGAAAGTTCAAGATTGATGTATTTTGGTGTACACAAAGGCGCCTGTGGATGTATCAGAAGACGCTGAACATAAGATTACCAGAAAGTGTCCTTAATGAAGAATCAGAAAGTTGCACTGTTATATATTCAGTAGTTCTAGCATTCTTTGTGAGGTCATCTTCCACATGGAGGCAATATGGATGGATGGATGGACAGATGATTCTGTCCTGTGAAAGAGCCCTTATGCTATGCTGGTGTGTACTTCAAAGCCTTTACAGGCAGGCCATCAGTGCAAAAATCTTTTAGTCGTGTTCTCAAATACAATTGTTATTTTCTTCTTCTGATGTTAGTGTAAGTGAATGTGGGAGCGTTTTAAAAGTGTGTATTACATCTCACTTCAAAGTGAATTGAGAGATTTCTGACGTGGTTACAGAGTGCAATTTTGTTGCTTTTTGAATCATGCACTGTTCCTCTCCTCCCCCATTCTCATGCATCTCATTTTGTTACTTCAGATATTATTCTACACTTTCTTTAACTAGATTGCAGCATAAAATGAGAATCCCAGGACTACTAAATCATTTGTAGTAGGTAATAAAGCATAATACAGTAATTCATTGCGCTCCCAGTACTATGCGAACATACTGTTAGTGGATTGTAGTAAGAAAAGGTAAACCTGGTAATGTACTTTTCTAATCTTACAAGTCAGGAGCTTTTACAGCCCAGATTGTTTTCCATCAGACCAGTATGAATTTGTTCACTTTTAGTCAGTATTATGATTATTCCAGTTAGGTATAGCAGTGGTTCCCGACCTGGGGGTCGGGACCCCTTTGGAGGTTGAATGACCGTTTCACAGGGGTCTCCATCAGCCAGTGAAGAAAAAGGCACAAACGGATAGGGCCTGGAGGAGGAAGGGGGGGAAAGAGTGAGTTACAGCTTGATAGATTGGAGGGGATGTCAGTCAGTGGCACTGGAGGCTGCAATTGCCTGAGGGTGCCTATAGAGGGAAGTTCTCTAGGGCACCTGTCTTGTGGCCTCTTCCAAGCAGGGCAAGGAGTCACCACAGCATGAGGAACTGGATTAAAGGGTCACGGCATTAGGAAGGTTGGGAACCACTGACTGGTATAGGATTCCAAGATGGGAATTCTTACAGTATTTCTATACTACATAGTTACTGTATAGCAGTTTGATTCCACTTTTAACAGTTGTAGTAATCTTTTACAGATTCTAGGATATGCAAGGTGTTCAGCCTTCTTGTTGTAGTTGGGGCCAAACTATTTGTTGCTAGAGCTCTCTAAGGAACTCATCAAACTTTTAAACTTCACATTCCTTGTGTTGAAGTGAGGCTCATTAAAGAAATACCAGCCAGCCATAACTGTGTACTATACAGTCAGGGCCGGTGTGTCCATTAAGGCGAACTAGGCAGTTGCCTGGGGTGCCAAAATGGACAGGGGGTGCTGGCCAGCCTGTTCCCCCCGCCCACCACCCCGCCCCTGCCGCCGCCGCTGCCCGCCGCCGCCGCTGCCCACCCGCTGCCACCCCCACCCCCGCCGCTGCACCCACCGCCGCCCCCGCCACCCACCCGCTTGCTATCCTGCCTCCGCCCTGCCCCCCGCTGACGCCGCCCCGTTCCTCGCCCCTCGCCTAGGGCGCAAAAAAACCTAGTGCCGGCCCTGTATACAGTAGATATATTGCAAGACAGCTGAAAGGCTTCTTAGGCAATTCACACCTACTAGAAAGATCAAATAAAGATTGTCAAGAAAATGAATGTGTGTCCTCAGAGTTAAGACCTGAGGATGCTAGAATTATACTTTGACACGGCCCAGGAGTTGTTTTACTTCACTTCACAAGGTATAAAATGGAGGTAGGTCACTAAACATAAGTCTGGAGGATAGTGGCCATCAAGATTTAAAGACATTTTGTAATAAAGTATTCAAGCTGTTTTTTAACTGCAATTGCTAAGCTGTATTTTCTGAAATAGATATGAATTTGAGGACTGCAACACATTATGAGTAACATTTAGCAGGTTTTCCTTCTGTAACATAAAGCATTTGTTTTAATGCTTTGCTAGTTTGGCTCATTAAGCTGCCTAGATGTCTCCTGATCTCGCCTGATCTCAGAAGCTGAGCAGGGTCAGGTCTAGCTAGTACTTGGATGGGCGACCACCAGGGAATACCAGGTGCAGTAGTCACCTGAAGTAGGAACTGGCAAGCCACTCCTGTATTCCTGCCAAGAAAACGTCATGGACACGGGGTCACAAAGAGTTGCTCATGACTGTAATGACACAACAACAACAACAACAACAAAGTTTGGCTTTTGAAGGCAACCATTTTATTAAGTGCATATGATTTAGTGACTGAATTCAGAATCATACAATGATGACAGGAGTGGTTATGTGTAGATTTGGAAAAAAGATAGGGAAAGAATGGAAGAAACTTTTTAGTTAGCCTTATCAAAGTGTTGTGAATCAAAGGCTAAGGGTTGTTGTTGTTGTTGTTCAGTCATTCAGTTGTGTCCAACTCTTTGTGACCCCATGGACCAGAGCACACCATGCCCTCATATCTTCCACTGCCTCCTGGAGTTTGGTCAAATCCATGTTGGTTGCATCGATGACGCCGTCCAACCATCTCATTCTCTGCCACCCCCTTTTCCTTTTGCCTTCAATCTTTTCCAACATCAGGGACTTTTCCAAGGAGTCATCTCTCCAAAGTATTGGAGCCTCAGCTTCAAAATCTGTCCTTCCAATGAACATCCAGGGTTGATTTCTTTCAGGGTGGATAGGTTTGATCTCCTTGTACTCTCCTTAATCTCAAGAAGCTGGAAGATAATGAATGAAGGCCTGTAACAAAAGGACTGTGGAGTGCCACTTTAGACTATCTACTATGTTGTGTTCAGGAAATTTTCATGATATGAGAGATAATTGTATAGCCAGAACTCTTAATTTTTATATTTATACCCAGAATCCTAACTCATCGACCTTAGTCTGCTAGAGTCAGATTCCTTTTGAATGTCATAATACTTGGATTGGATCCAGATTTATGCTTAGACAAGATACATTGAAATTGGTGTGGTGTCATTTAGTCTTGATTAACTGCTCAGGGCTATGTATATTAATGCATACTTGGGGAACATAGTTTCAGGTGAGTTCAGAAAAGAGTTTTTCTTTGTTTGATAATGTGTTTATCTTCCCTGTTACTTGACATCACCTCAGGCTCGATGTTTTCAGTTGAGATTGTTGAAGTACTCTCGTGAAAGTTATGTGGAACATTGATATTTGGATATGCATGCATGCTCCAAAGTAAGTCCCACTCAGCTCAATAGTACTGAACTTCCAATAAAATATAGATTTGTAGGTGGCAACCAGGTGAGTGTCATATACTGTATGCTAGCCCTCAAATTTTTGCCATAGTGAAAGATTTAGGTATCATTCCTTAAAATTGCCCTTTTAAGGAATATTTTCAAAAACATGTCTGCAGTGGTTGAAATACTGTATACTGTACTGTATAACTATAAAATATTAGCCATGTGACAAGTAGATGCAATAAGTGTCTGAAGGAAAATGTCATGGAGACTCCATTTCTTGAAGATGATCTGAACTTTCAGTATTTCTTCGTTCCTATTTTTTGGTCATTGCCCACTTGGTCCTTGTGGTCTGGAAAACCCCTTTGAGTTCTTTAAAGGGGTTTCCAAGCAAGTGGACATATGGTAAGTGTTTCTGAAAAGGGAACAGTGAATGCTGCATACATGCTGTTCTTCCCTGATTGCCTGGTCTTCAAGCTGCTTTTTGAACACCGGTGTACAAAGAGTATTGTGAAGTCATAGAGAGAGGCACTTTTTGCAACAGTAGGATTAAATTTGCCTGCATATGTGGAGCGTGCATTTGTGTCGGTTTGTGTCCCGGGCTGAACCAGTTCCAACTATGTAGTCAAACATAAACAAGATCAATGTGGTTTATGAATTTGCATTTGGGATTGAAGTGAATCTCAACCTGAGAAGTTACAGTATGTTTTTACTACAAAATACATTAGGAAATAATAGGCATCTAATTCTATTCTAACACCTTCCCTTAGAAGAAATTCCCAGTAATTTCACCAAAATGTGTTTGTGTGTGTGTTTTGACCTGCCATTTTACAGTTAATAGAGTCAATTGTGCTGGCATGGTGTCCAGTCCATTACAAAATTATACTTCAGAGGAAGTTCGGTAATGTTGTGGACTTGCCCAGGCAGGACTATATGTGGTGCTTCTTATTGGAAGATTCTGGGAAGCATTACCTGGAAAATGGTTTCCTCACATTTTGATCTCAGAATGCAAGTGAGGGAGCTAGAGCTTCAAATCATCATGATGCCAAAATGTCTTTGCAGGTGGAAGAGTAATACAAGAGGAAGGAGGTTGTAGGTGCTGAAATCTAACATACTTGGAAAAGAAATAACATCAGTGATCTAAACTTGGCAGCATGTGGAGGAGGGAAGAGACCCTCCAGTCACTCACTGTTGCACAGGATTCTGTATGACTTTAAAGGATAATGGGAAATATTGTAGGCAGTGTATATGTTAATGGAAAATAACTTTGATTACTGTTCCAGTCTTTGCTGTTGTACCTTATTGTTAATACCTTACAATATATTATTTCAGCACTATTGGTGGTGGTCTCAGGTGGGATTGTTTCATATGTGCTAGTGCCAGAATGTTATTTTATTCCAAATTTTGCCACTGTCCTGTAGATGTCTAATGCTGAATTGTTATCTATTCTGTTTCAAGGAACTTCCTCAATACTTGGTGGTTTTTCTATTTTACACCTGCAACCAAACATGGTACTGTCATGGTACATGTCAGGGGTGTAGCTTGGAGAGGGCAAGGGGTGGGTGGGGTGCCCTGAGTACAGCAATTAGGGGGCACCAAATTGCCTACCGATCCTCCCTGCTGCTGCTCCCACCCGCCACCCAGATTATATTTTGCAAGGGGAGGGCGCAAAAACTGACTGTTGCCCCGGGCTCTGGAAGCCGTAGCTATGCCTCTCTTCCATGTTTGTAGAAACAATTCATGAGATACTTGCCCTTGAATCCCCCCCCCCCACACACACCTGGATTATTTCTGGGGAAATGTAAGTCTTTTTGAAGGGGTATAATATGGCACAAGTTAAACCATGCTATCTTTCTAGCTAAAGGAAATTCAAACATTGTCAATTTAATTGGGCCCATCTCACTATCTATACTTTATGGTTTAAGAAAGGAGCCATGTTGTCTTCGTGCTGTCCAGACATGGCTGTTTAAAAAGAGGGAACATTTTACAGAAGCATTTAGGTTTGGCTGAATCATGTGGAGCTGGATATTTTGATGTTACAATTGGCCCTTGGGAGATAACAATAGTATCCATAGGAAGAGTAAAGAAACTGGCGACCTGTTAGAAAACATGGAATCTGCAGGACTATGTGGCAGATTAATACAGGCCAATATGACACAAATAGGAGGTGATTTATATTCTGATCCTAGGCAGAATGTTCACTGCTCTGAAATAAGCCTCTGATTATGAAGCAGGTTGACATAAATATACAAATTTCCCTCATTTGTTTCATAACAAATATTTGCATGATTGTTTCTAGCAGAGAGTGGTGTATTTCTCTTAATAAGTACTTTCCTGAATGCACACCTACCTTTCTATTTAAAAAATCCATTTCTGTCAACAGAACAAACAAAACAAAACAAAAACACCCGAGCCTAGTTGCTGAAGAATTTTGATTGTGGGATGAAGTGAAACTGACAAATTTATTTACCCAGCAGGGGCTTTGAAAGCTCAGTTCTTAATGCTCTGACTTTAAAGCATGGTGGCTTCAATTATTCTTGTGGTGCTTAATTGGATTTGTGACCTTTTTTCTTCTAACAGTCTTTTGAGCTTGAATACCTACCTGCTGGGCAGGTATTGTCTCTGTATTGGGACTACCTGTATCCCTAGAATTTGGCCAGTTCACATGGACAAGTACATCATCAATTTTTTTTCATAAGAACTTCCACAAATCCCAGTACCCCCTCCCCCATCCCACAAATTTGCCAGAAGGAACTTGCATTCTAAAACCAATGTGAACATGCAAGGGTGTGTGAACAGAATGGATATCCTCAGTCCCTAGTTTATACTATACCTTCTAAACCATGAATGCTAAGATATTAGGCTGGGACAGAAAGCAGTAGAGAAAGCGAAGCAGCTAGTTGAACAGAAGCCCAAACATTCTCTCTGCATGGGGTCCTTGTTGCTGCTATGCATGGCTCACCTTCTATCCCCAGAGGAGTAGATGAATTGTCCATTTCACCCCCTCCGGTTGCTCAGCTTTACAAAAGGACGTCAGCTGTTAGGTACTTCAGGTCAAACTAGCAGCTGCCACCACCTCTGATGGCTTTTTGGAAGAATGTTGTTTTGAATCTTCCCTTCACAGAGGAACCTGCCTTCTCTTCACTGTCAGAATTGTGGTGTATATCCTCTGGTGATAAAGGGTGAGGTGCGGATTAACAGGCAGGTGGTGTTTGCCTGGGCTGCAATATGACATTAAAGGCATCCTGTGGTTCATCAGACCTTTCCGTTGGATTGTTGAAAGTTTTAATGCAAACAAGTCATTAATTGTTTGTTGGCAAGATTCCTGTTAGTGCTTAAAGAGGCTTAACTTCCAAACAAGTACTGCCTACTAATGAGTGCCCCAGTCATGTTGTAGATATTTTTCCAGATGGCTATTTCCTTCATGCCAGTATTTCATAATGCGGAGATATCTGCATCTTGAGCATATAATGTCTTATCCTCCCTGACAGAACATGCAGTTTAGCCTTCTGAAGTTTTTACATGGTTCTTGGGTTTTTAAAAAGCCAAGTCTGATATGCCTGAGCAATTATTTTGTTCCTCATGAAGACAAGAGTTTCAGTAATACTCCTTTTATGAGGGGCACCCCACTGTATTGTTTTCCAAAATCAGCTGCAGGTGGAATGTCAGCTGTATTTTTCTTCCAGGAGCTAAGCTTATTTGAATGCCATTTCTAGCTATCTCTCTTTTGGGGGGGAGGGAGACCTTGCCATGTTTGCACATGGAACAAAAATGGTGGATATGGAAACTGCAGTGCATCTTCTGCTTGGAAATCAAATACACAAATAGTACAGCCCTCACAAGCCTGTGCATTGTGAAACTTAATGGCTGCCTTCTACTACTTTTATTATGGTAATTATGGATTAAGGAACCAAAGTGCTGGGAGAAATTCTTTTACCTCCACATAGACTGGCCAGGTATCTCTGTGAGTAGTAGCACTAGGCTTCAAAAGGGAGAAAGCAATGTAAATATCTGCTTTGCATATATATTTTAAACTCATGATAAACTCATAATAAAGGTGCTGACTAACTTGAAGACACCTAGTAAGTTTTGGTTCTAAGTAGGATTTTGACCTTGGGACTTCCTGTTGAAAGTCCTCAGCAGCCCTGATGTAAACTAAAGGCTGTAGCTCATAAACCAAAGGCTTTAGATTGTAAACGGAAGGCTGTAGATTCCCAACATCATTGTCTTTTCCGGATTATCTTGCCTTCTCATGATGTACCCAAAGTATAACAGCCTCAGTTTTGCCTCCAGAGATAGTTCAATCTTGATATGCTCTAGGAATTAATTCTTCCTGTTTCTAGCAGACTAGGGTATCTATGAATCATTTCCCCAGCACCATATTTCAAATGAATCACAGTATTTTTTTTTTACTGTCAGCTTTCTTGACTGTCCAGGTTTGTTGTTTTGCCGTTACAGTAATGACCTACTCTTTGTGACTCCATGTCCATGGAGTTTTCTTGGCAGAAATGCTGGAGTGGCTTGCCGGTTCCTACTCCAGGTGCCTAGAGCACCGGTGGCCTCCCATCCAAGTACTAGCTAGGCCCGACCCTCCTTAGCTTCCAAGATCAGGCGAGATACATAGTGATTAGGAATTCAATAGTGTGGATGATTATACTCTTGATCTCCAGTGATGCATATTGACATTTGATTACCTTTTCTAATTCCTTCACTGCTACCCTTATGAGTATCAGTCTGTTCTGATTTCTGGACTGCAGTCTCCATTTGCATTGATAATCACAAAATTCCTATTTGCCCCCCTTGTCACTTGCCTATTTAGGTATTGGTCTCTGTACATAACCACAGTGATAAATGCATTTTCTTTAATAATATTCACTTATTTCTACTCTTCCTCTTTTGCTGCCACCAGTGTTTAGTTGCCTCATATGTATTTATTTACCCTTTCACTCAAACCCTTTAAATACCTTTATTTAGCACAATTCTTCACTCAATCACCTCTCTCCCCCTCAAACTCCAAATTGCTTTGTGAAAAAACACCATCCCTCCCTCCCTATTCCTCAAAAACCCCAACCAACCTCAGCTCCCTAGCTTCTCTTCCAGAGAATCAGAACCATTGTGATCAGCATTCCATTATTCTCACCCATCCCCTGCCATTACATTCTTGTTAGACCATTGTTCCCAAGCTTGAGTAACCCAGATGTTCCTGGACTGAAACTATAGGCACCTGGAAATTGGATTCTAAGAACATCTGGGCAGGAAACTCAAAGTTGGGAACAACTGTATTAGACCAATGCGTTTCAAAACCATGCATGCAATATTACCACATAAACAATGCATTTAAACATAACTGGGCACCACAAACTCCAACCTTCAAGACAAAGAGTAATGAGTATGAAAGTCCTGTTCCCAGGATGATAATTCCATTGACTGAGGACTCATGAAGATAAGTAAAATTCAGTCAAAATTCAGAACATTATGCCATTTTGTCAAATAGCATGCCACTATGTATAAACATGTTAACCAAAAGCAATGCAACAGTATGTGTATTTAATATGTACAGTACTGTATGCAGATGCACATAGTATGCAAGTAACGGCACATAATTTGCAAATTAGACTAATAGGCTTGGAAAATGGCAACCCTGCCATAAATATCCATCCAGATTTGGCAACCCTGCCATAAATATCAATTTCAAAAAGATCGCTATGTGTGGAGAGAAGATACCTAATCACAGATTTCATTTCATTCTGCCCTGATGCCTTTTCAATTCAAATATAGCATAAAATTTTCAACATAGACAAGTGATTGATTTTAGTCTAAATGAAATATGGATGTGCGTTATTGCAGCTTGGCCACAGTATAAATTTTTATATATAAAGTCATGTCATGTTGAAAAAGCTGTGAAAGCTAGCACCATTTATAACAAAATTAATGGATTATGGAATTGCAAATCATGTTCTGAATGTGACAGACAGTACTGATTAATAGCTTGTACGATAGGACCCTGGTATCCCCTGGGGATTGGTTCCAGACCTTCCCGTGGATAATGAATACAGTGGATAAGAGAGAACGCCTCCCCCCCCCCAAACTGCTGTTTCCTGACAGTAGCTTGCTTTATGACTGCTATTTAGAGACAGTAGCTTGCTCTATGGCTGCTGTTTGTGACAATAGCTTGCTTTGTAGCTGCTGAATTATTATTATTTTTTCCTCTGCCAACCATGGATAACCGAATCAGTAGATAATGAATCAGTGGATACGGAGGTCCTACTGTACATGATGGTCAGGTTTTTAAAATAATATTTATTTGTTTTCAAATCAGGTGACTACAATATGTCCATCTCTGCTGTTCCAAAGTATCCAGGAGATCTTGATGCTCCAGTATCTCTCCTGTTTTCCAATATTTACCTAAAGAATTCCTTGCTATAGTTATCATGTACAATAATAAATGTTTCTTTTTCTCGTCATTGATTTCTAGCATAATATTTAATAAAAATAATTCAGGTTTAAATGGGATAGTACATTTCAACATTTTTTGTAACATCTCGTGTTTTGCAGTACCTCCCAACCAGATCGCCTACCCACCATAAATGATAGAAAGCCCCTTCTTTCTCTTTACATTTCCAACACCTATCCGACACATTTTCATACATTTTAGCTAACTTTTATTGTATCATATACCATCTATATAACAGTTTGTATACATTTTCTTTCAAACTCACCGCTTTTGTATACTTAACATTGCTTTCCTACAACTGCATCCAATGTGCTGATTCAATATTATGCCGTATATTTTGAGCCCACTTGATCATATGTTTGTGTGTGTGTTGTGTCATTACAGTCGTGACCGACTCTTTGTGACCCCATATCCATGGAGTTTTTCCTGGCAGGAATACTGGAGTGGTTTGCCAGTTCGTACTCCAGGCGCCTACAGCACCTAGTATTCCCTGGTGGTCTCCCATCCAAGTACTAACCAGGGCCGACCCTGCTTAGCTTCCAAAATCAGGCAAGATCGGAGGTGCTTAGGGCATCATATAATCTTCCACAATTTCATCTTCAGTTTTGAGCTCCATGGTCAGGTTTGTAAAAGTAACTATAAATAACCAGGGACATGTAGGATATGACAAGTAGAAGTGGTTAGATGATCTATTTTTGAAAAAGTGGTTTTCAAAGCAAAGTGTTCTGCTTATACTATATACCACCCCTTAAAGCACTTTCTTTGAGTCTTACATTGTAACCATAAGAGCTAAAACATTGACACCACCACCACCACCACCACCACCACAGTGAGCTGGGTGAACTCAGTTGTCTGTCCTTGGGAAGTCTGTTGGCATAGTCACCTCATTTAAGTGGTTTAAGATTGTAAAATTTCAGGTAAACAAATACAAGGGCTGTGAAGGGGATTCTTTACCGTCTGGATATATTTAAAATAATGTATTTTCTCTATTGTCCTTTTGTATGAAGTTTGCATGAAGATGGCACATACCATGCATGTCCTATAAGAGATACTCACAGGAAAGTTTCAGAAGGAGAGATTAATGCAGGATTAAAGGATTTGCAATAAATGAGAAAGTTATGAGGATTTTCTGGGGTTCCTGCTTCAGAGGAACTGATTGACGGGCAACACAAGCTTTGCCATGCTATTGTTTCTTATTGAGGTACACTATAATATGAAATGGCACATACACTATAATATGGCATAGAAGTAAAATTGAATGTATGTCCCTGCTAGCAAAGCTCTGTGTATAGAAAACCATGCAAATAAGCTAGAAAACAAGGATACGAGCAATCCTAACTTTCCAGGGACAAGGTGTTTTTGAAATCACTATCAGTTACAAGGTTTCCTCTCTGCATTCTGGACTGATAAAAATGCAGAAGGGGTCTGATTCTGGAAACTACCGGTATATAATCTAAATGTAGTGTAAATGTGTAAATATGGCCTGCACTGCTGTGATTCACTTTTTCCTTCATTTAGGGTATAAAATATCTTCCTTCCTTCCTTCCTTCCTTCCTTCCTTCCTTCCTTCCTTCCTTCCTTCCTAAAAACAATAGGCATGAGGTGAGTAAGAAACATCATTAAAGTTCTTGTAATGTGAGTTCACTTTGCATCCTTTTAAAGAATGAGAGAAAAGAATGATTTCAGAAAGTTGCAGATCAGCCTAAGATTTAAAAAAAAAAACCTGAATAATTAAGAAGGCAAGGTAATGGCTGGCCATTCAATGTTTTTTCTTTTCTTTTGTAAGCCACACTTTAATGCCCCTTTCTGTACCAAAAATACCTTACTGTTTTTCAAGACTGTGGTTTAATTTAGTGTAGACAGGAGCCAGTTATTCAACTTTTGCTCTGCACCATCTGTTGCATGCTGGATTTTTTTAAGAGCACCATAAAACTTTAATAACTGTTTCTCTTGGGGCTGTAAGTTGCTGCATAGAAATGTGTTATGGAAATGTGTTATGTAGTTCTATATTTATATAAAGGAAGATTGGTAGGAGCAGACATATGTTTGCTGCTTTGTGGATAATAAACTTTTCCATAAATTAAGAACAAAATAAATAGGCTCTTCACAATAAACTGCAGTTTGGAAAAATGCAGACAATATTTTTCAGTTTACTACAACAAAACTATGAAAAGCTCCCCCACAACCAGGTCACCCTCAGGCTCGGTTTAGAATGTGTCCTGCTCCAAGAATGGGACAGAGACATGATCATCATGAAGGACATGAGCTGCTGCCGATAGGGGGGCTCAAATGAATGGGCAGAGCTAAGGGGACTCCAGCATCACCTCCAAGATCAGCTTGGATGGAAGTTGTTTTTACAAGTGCAATTATTCCAAAGAATAATTCAAGTGCAATTATTCCAAAATAATTTATGTGCCATTAGATTGATATTTTATTCTAAGGTTTTCAAATTATACAAATGGAGCTGATTCTTTTATGTTATGGCTATCCAAACTGGTTGAGGATGATACCGTGGACTGTTGTCTAAATTTGAATTAAAAAGGATACCTTAACTTTGCAATTCTATAAGCAGCTTTTGTATTGGTCCTGTTGCCAAGGTGTTGGGTACATTTTGTTGTTGATATACAGTAACACTGGGGCAACCATTGTCTAAATACTTTAACACAGAACATCATATATCATCAAATTCAAGCCATTAATAAAAAGTGAAAACTTTACACGTGCTTTGTGTGACTCTTTCTGACTGTTAGTTATTCCGGCAAATGCATATACTGTATGTATGTGCTTGAGTATGTTTGTGAAAGAGGTCATCACACTTCATTCTGATCTGTAAAATGATACATAGTAAATCCAAGAGGTGATGGTTCACTTAGCAGAAAGAAAGAGTGCTTTACAGATGTTTTTAAAAAAACAGTACTCATGAAAAACAGAAATAAATAAAGAGCAAATTAATACAATATCATCTGAGAATCCTAACAGGTTTCTTGGCTGAGGATTCAAGGCACAGAATAAAATGTAACTTAAATCAATTAAATCACAGTCCCACAAAAACTAGTAATTCATGTATCCAATGCATTATTAAATTTAAGTTTGTGTCTCAATTCTACAGACAGAAATGAGGGTACTACCTCTGAACGGGGTTGCACTCCCTCTGAAGGAGCAGGTCCGCAGCTTGGGGGTCCTCCTGGATTCAGAGCTGCTCCTGGACTCCCAGGTAGCAGCTGTGGCCAGGGGGGCCTTTGCCCAGCTTCGGCTGGTGCGCCAGCTGTGGCCGTACTTGGATCATGCAGACCTGGCCACGGTGATCCATGCCATGGTGACATCAAGACTAGACTATTGTAATGTGCTCTATGTGGGGCTGCCCTTAAAGACGGTTCGGAAACTACAACTGGTACAGAATGCAGCAGCCCGGGTGGTTACTGGAGCTCGGCGGTACGACTCTGTTGGGCCGCTTCTCCAGGGACTACATTGGCTGCCCATTCGTTTCTGGGCCCAATTCAAGGTGCTGGTTATGACCTATAAAGCCCTATACAGCTCAGGACCAGGTTATCTAAGAGACCGCCTACTTCCATATAATCCGGTCCACCCCCTTCGGTCATCGGAGAAGGCCCTTCTACAAGTACCCCCCCACCCAAGCAAGTGTGAGGGGTGGTGGCAAGAAATAAGGCCTTCTCAGTAGTGGCACGGATTCCCTCCCCTTTGAGTTAAGAACTGCCTCCTCCCTTGAAATATTCAAGTGAGGCCTTAAGACTTACTTATTTAGGGAAGCCTTCTGAGCCTCCAGTCTTTACAAATTTTTATAACATCTTAGTTTTTTTAGTCTTATTGGCTGGGGAGCTTTTAAAACTCTGCTGTAGCTATTGTTTTTAATCTTGTTTTTATTGTATTATATTGTATAGTATTTTTATTATATTTTATTGGTATTGTGTTGTTTTTACATTGTATTGCTTTTATTGTAGTTTTTTGAATTTGTTGTAAGCTGCTTTGCGTCCCTTTGGGGAGAAAGGTGGCATAAAAATAAAGTTATTATTATTACTATTACTGGGTATGAAATGACAGTGTAAATGCTTATTTCTGTTCACCTGTCAGTAGCAAAACATAGCAGGTTTTGAGTGTTACATTAGCATGTGAATTTGTATATCAGCAATGGCTGTGCTATCCAGAGCAAGTTCAGAGCAGAGCAATTGTGTAATGCTCGCATGATGTGGAGATCTTTCCTTATAAAAAGGCTTACAGTAGCTGATGTGTATTGTTCATGAGTCAATTGTCACACCAAGATCTTTCTCAGTGGAGACAAGTGTGGGAACACACTATTCAGACTAGAAAACAGACAGATGTATTGTAGTCATAGGAAAGAAAAACCCACCTACAAGAATCTGTGCATCCATGTACAATGGTGTTGAAGACCACAGAGGGGTTTCAATGAATATATTTGTTAGTCATGCAAAATGAAATTATTTTTGATTATGACTAATCTGTGTTCCAGATGACAAGTAGATCTGAGTCAGATGTTAAATTTTACAAATGAAATGAATGAAATAACCTTTCAGTGGGTTCATTTTTGACTTACGGAAGTCTTGAATAAAAATTTCCATTTTTAGGGACAAGTTATATAGAGTGCCTTGTTTCAATATTTTAGCCTCGTACCTCCAAGTAATTAGAACTGTTGTTTCAATATCACTGTCTTCTGATGTGTTTCTCCTTAATGAGTCCTACTGTGACTTATGGATTATTTAGGTGATGTGGCTGCCTCATGGTGAGATGCTGTGCATAAGTAGCATCACTGTGGTTAAGAAGATCATCTTTAAACACAACCATATTTAAGAAGTGGGTTGTTTTGTATCAGAGCTGAACCAATGTATTTGCTCTCTTGATGTAAAGGCAAGTTAATGCCTTTTCCTTAGACCATAAACAGAAAGTGACTGGATTGCCACGGAATGAATGCTGGGTATGGATGATGCCTTCGGCCATATTTGAGACAAAGGCTATAGGAGCAGGAGGGCATAAAAAGGTGTATGCAGAGCACCCACAGCTCTGTCCCACAGCAAAGAAAAATGACCAAAGAGTTCAGAAGGGACAGCTGGAGCCCGCCATGATTGCATGCCTAGGGTCAAATTATGCATTATAGGGAGCCTGTCATCAGAAGCTGGGAATCACATTACACATGCATACTTGATTATGGTCACAGACCAGCAAACTCACTAGACAGGACATACAGAGGTAATTATCATATGCAGTACAATGTACCATATAAAACATACCACATAGAGCAGGCATGTCCAAAATCAGGCCCGGGGGCCAAATGCAGTCCATTTTCAAATTTCGAGTGGCCCGCGGCCTCTTCTGCCCACCAGCTCAGCCTGTCACTCATCCCTGCCAGCTGACTCCTCCCCATACTGGACGGAGGCATCAGCTTGCAGTTTTATGGTTTGCCTGACCTACCTGCCTCTGTCCATCCCCTCAGCCACCTGCCTAGCCTATTGTTGCTGCAGTATCCTCCCTGCCTCCTTGCATGTTATAGAGCAGGCATGTCCAGACTTCAGCCCTCCTGATGTTCTGGACCACAACTCCCAGAATTCTAAGCTTATATTGTCAATGACAAAGGACTGTGGGAGTTGTGATCCAAAACATCTGGAGGACTGAAGTTTGGACATGCCTGTTATAGAGACTTGTCCAAGGTCCAGCCCGAGGGCCAAATGTGGCTGAATGATCAGCCCCCCCCCACATTTTCGCCTCACCAAATCTGGCCCTCCTTGCAAAAAGTTTGGACACCCCTGATATAGAGTATTAGAAATCACATTCGTGTTCTAAAAGCATGCTTACCACTGACCTCTTTTTCTGGGCAGTCATACTTGAAAATGAAACCTGGTTTGCCTCCAGATTGCAAATCACAAAACAAGTAGCAGACTCAGTGAAAGTGTGTGCTGTGACAATCACATATTTCAGCATTTGAAGAATCCCCTAATCTAATGATGTGACTGTAATCTATAATTTGACCTAAGAAACATGCCATCATTTGCTGTTTGTTTCACAGCTAATTATAAAATGCAAACCTCCTGTTCAAAGGTTTAAACAAAACGGCACTATTTTAATAAATGTTGTGCTAGAGGATACACAATAAAGGAGCATCTTCAAATCACTCCAAACACTTGAAACAGTACAATATATTTTTAAATCCAATTAAGGTATTTCTGTTATTTTTGTGGAAAATATATTAGCACAATCTAGCCCAGATTAAAGTGTGCCTAGGTACATACTATATTTGCATACATGCTGTTGCTTAAAGCATTGTGTCTTCCCCTACCACCACTGCACTGCTCAGCCTTAGGACTGTATGACCTGGGTTCTAGCTACCTTAAAGATAGAATCTCACAGTATGAACCGGCGCTGGTGTTAAGGTCATCAGGAGAGGCCCTTTTCTCCATCCTGCCACCCTCACAGGCATTAAAGGACCTTCTCTCCTGCTGTGCCCAGACTCTGGAACTCCCTCCCACTTGGGGCCAGGACTGCCCCATCTCTTACATTATGTCTTTCTGGAAACAGGCAAAGACCTTTCTCTTCAGGCAAGCTTTCCCTGAATGATGGACTGACTACCTATTACTGTATATGACTTTTATATGAATCTATCACACATGAATACCATCAATCAATTTTATTTTACAGCCAAATGCCCAATAAAATACAGTATACATTCCAACAAGTGTACATTCCAATAATTATAGAAAACTTAAAATTAGTTAAGTACCAGAATTCTCTTTCGTGTTTTTTAGGCCGAGAGAAGGAATTTGGCCACAAGTTTTGTAATGGACTTGTTTGTGTTTTCTAATGTAATGTTGTCTTTTGATGCCGTAGGATGCTGTAGTTCTCAATACTTGAATGTGTCTTAATTGTACTGGACTGTATATTATTACTATAAGCCACTTTGGGTCTTTTTCAAGGAGAAATGTGGGGTAAAAATGCCATAAAATAAATAAATTCTGGTGGTCTTGTGCCTGCGGTAAATGTCTCAGTATTGCTAATGGCAGGGCTGATTGCCTTTTCTCTTCATTAGAGAACATACAGTAGAGTACACAATTTCCCCCACTTTCCTAGGAAAATGAGACTAATATAATCTCTCTCTCTCTCTCTCTCTCTCTCTCTCTCTCTCTCTCTCTCTCTCTCTCAAATAGCTAGTGGTTCATTATATTTTATGCACTGATTCTTGCTTGACAATAACATAGTATCAGATGCAAGCATTAATAATATTTAAGCTGCTTTTCTCATAACACTTCAACTACTATTCAAGTACTGTTTCTTGCAGGTATAGCTAGAGTGTTTGAAATAATTACACATCACAATACAGCAAAATGAATGGTGCAGTGTGTGTGTTGTTTGAATCTAGATTCTCTTAGTCTTTAGTTATTATCAAACTGTCACAATTAAAAAGTGTGCATGTGGGGGGTTGTTATTTGCAAGTTGCTAAGTGGTTTTAAGATTCATATAAGAAAAACATGATTTTGGAAATTATAAGCAGTGCCCAATATATCATTTTGGAATAATGTTGTAATTATTATAAAATTGCATATAGAACAGATTTCAATGAAATACAAATTGGTATACAGTGTACATGGAAGTAGAGACAATTATTTGCTTGAAAAGGATTTCAGCACAGGCAAAATACTTCTCACCTTGACTCAGAATAATTGAATGCTTGATCAATAAGATTTTTTGTTAATTCTAAGGGCCTTGCAAGAAATTAATTTAGGCCATGACCCAACAAGATACCTATTCTTTTGGCTTGGGATTACTGTCTTTTTCAATTTGTCTTACCTTCAGATTGCCCATAAAACTGAATTATGTAATGTTTAGATGCTGCTGTGCTTCTCTCTTAGACTTAAATAAATCTGACTTTTGTGGGCATCTTTCAAATAAGTTTCAAAACAACGCTTAATGGTGAATTATAATGAGACAAAATTGATGAGATACTTTAAGTGTTTTACACTTAATAAGACTTTGGGTAGTCAGCTGATTGATAAAGAAATGTTTCAAATACATGGGCATGAATTTTCAGACATCAGAAATATAGCTAGACTAAATATGTTGTCAAGAAAGTTGTATATATATAGAACACAGAAACGTCATTTTTGTATATACAAATGATCATGATTTCATACACTCAGTGCTGGAGATACACATGCCAGGCTCCCAATTCAGTTGGGGCATAGAATTCAAACCCTAATAACATTTTAAAATGATTACAATTTGTACAGTCAACATTTTGGAGGCAAAAATATTTCTGTTCCAGGTTGTGTTTCAAATACTGTATCTCTTTAATTTTGTCCATTTGCACACTTGTGATGTTACTGATTATGATTAAACAAAGCACCTTTTGGCTTAATTCATATAGTTTTGCTTGATTGGCATAAAAGCATTAAATTTAAACTTTTCCTTAGGGCTTTCACCACAAAGGTCACCAAACTCTCTGTCTCAGGAAGGTGATAATTTATTAAGGCAATGTCAGTATTGAAGAAAAAGACCACTTGTCTGCCTCTAGAAAATAATACCCTTGGTATGATTGCTTTCCTCCTCTCCAAATTTACTGGCATGTTTATTTACAAGTTTTAAAACAGCACACAGTAACCCACTAGATCAACAAATATTTCCACATGTGTATACATTATTTTGACTGCACAAGGCCTAACATTCCAAAATTATAGATTGACTTTTTTGGGTGCATAAGTTAAAGCTTTGCCCTTAAAAATATTTGATGTTCATTTTAGGAGAATTTTGTTACAAAATCAGGTGTGTATGGAAATGGTATGAAAACATTTGCTCTGCTGTTGCTTTTCTTCTTTGTGGAGATATGCATAAAGAAGTTAATGGCCTCATATTAGTATTCCAATCCACCCATCTGATTTATACCCTATCTTTTCTTTTTGAGAACAGAGATAAAAGGGTGACAGCTGCTATCAAAACAGGGTCAAATATCATGCTCTGAATCTTACACTTTTAGTAGGTTGTTTACAAAATTTTAGTGACCTTATCTTAGTTGTGTTCTGTACCTGATTTATTTGAAAGCTGATGTGTTTTATTACCATTTTGAGTGTGAAGATTTTGTTTTAATTATTTAAGCCCTTTCTTCCGGCGGGTATTTGGGCTGCATAGCTCATTGCATTAGGTATCGGTTGGTGGAACCAGAGGCTGTGAGTTCTGTGTCCCTAAAGAGTCAGCTGTGTGGCCTTGGCCAACCTACTCAGTTCCAGGATGTCCTCAGAAGAAGGGAATGGTAAACTACTTCTGCGTACTGTCCATCTAGAAGACCCTGAAAAGGCCCGCCGTAACTTAGAATGCACTTGACAGCACACATTTATTTGCTTACTTATTGCCCGCTTGGCTACAAGGCCACTCTATGGCTTACATTATTAAAGCAAACAATATACAAGCAGATAGGGAAGTGGGGGAAACAACAACAACAACACATGCAGCAGCCCTTCTCTTTAGTAGCCACTCCAGTCACTGAGAAAAAGCATGTCAAAACAGAAAGGTATTTGCCTGTGCCATTGGAATATAACAAAGAGGGGGCCAGCCTTCGTTCCTATGGGAGGGAGTTCCAGAGGTTAGGAACAGTGTCAGAGAAGGCTTTCTCTTGTGTTCTCACCAAATGCCCCTGTGAAGGTGCTGGGATGGGGATTTTAAAGCCCAAGCAGGGGGGTGCAGTCTTTTAACTAGCTTGGACTCATTTAGTAGATTATAAACCAAAACCTACAGTTTGAATTGTGCCCAGAAACAGAATCATAACCAGTAGAGCTCTCATAGTAGGAAAGCTAAATTATCTCTATAATCTGCCCCAGTTCAATAGCTGTGGCATTTTGGACCTACTGAAGTTTCCAAAATGCTTCTAAAAGCAAGCCCCAAATAGAGCAGGTTACGGTAATCCCAGTGGAATGAAATTAAAACATGTGCTTCGGTGACCAAGTTATATTTTATTTTAAGTCTCATGTATTGTGATTATCACCATAATTCAGATGGTGTTTGGAAAGGACTAGGCACATTAATGAGGCAAACAATGTTGCTGTTAATTAGCCATGATAATGATATACAGAACCATTCATTTCAGGGACACAGCAGCTCCCAGTAACCAAATGATGACGATGAACAGTGACTGGTAGGTATCTTCATAATTTGCATCTGAGCTTTTGCAAGTCATCCGGCTGACTGCTCTGAGATTACATGCTATTACTCAGTGAGCCAGTTTTTATATTTGGAAATTTAGGGCTTCTCTGTATGGACCATTTTAAATGCTTTTGTTCTATCACATGCATGCCATAGAAATGTCACTACCAATCACTCATTTTTAAAATAATATTTTATTGAATTTTCTAAACCTAAAACATATACGTTGCTTGTGTGTTGCTGAGTTACATAGTTCAAATACGAATACTTTCCCAATATTTTGGCCCAAGTATTTGATATATTCCAAATTTACATGTTTATTTTCCATCATTATATTCATCGTTACTTATCTGTATCTTCATCTAGTACAAAAATGAAAATAGCAAAGTACAATATTAGGCTAGCCTATTTAATCTTAACCATGTCAATAATTCTTCATTTTACTAAGCAGCCTGAAACCTATTTGCTTAGCTCAATATATGATTGGTATACATCTATATCTGTTTTCATCTAATACAAAAAGTGAAGATAACAAATTTGACTTTTAAGATATCCTATCTAATCTACAAGATTATTAAATAATAAACATCACCAGCCAATTATATTTTATCTATTCACCTAAATTCTATCAAATTTCAAATACTATACCAGTATAGCTGGTACTAATACTTAATGGGCTATTAGAGCAAAAGAGTTGTCTCTACCAATTGGTCATGATACACAATACATTAATGTGTATGGCATATATTTTCTCATATACACAAGGCAAGGTATTTTAGTACCTAAAGCAGAAAAATCCATACTCACCCCTTGTGGTGATTAGGGGCTGGAATAAATTATATAATTAGTTTTGTTGTATTATTTTGCCTGAAATAGGCTAGTCCTTTCTTCCCATTTCACACTGAATGCATTCAGCAGTGTGAATGAAGCAGGCTTTTAATTTCAGAAAATTAATGCCTGTTGGGTTGGCTACAGATGACAGATTAGAGACTGTATGGGCTGGTGGGAAGCAAGTCCTAAATGACATGTTTTGATCCTGCAAACACTGATAGGTATCTGCAGGAGTGGGGTTTGGTTTGGAAAAGATTGGATAAAATCAGCATTGTGCATATGCTATAGATTTGTTGTTTCTTCAGATACAGTATAGCAGCATCTTTCTTATATGCTGTGAAGAATATGGCCAACCCTTTATCAAAGCCATATGGAATGTAGAACCTAGTTCGGCAGAGGAGGAACCTACATAAAATGTAATAATTGTAGAAAAAGAGTGTTCAGTAAGCTGCCGTGTCCTTTCTAGATTTCTAGAATCTACGAAACTGTTCCAAATGGTAGTGATAGCAACACACTGCCACACACTCTTAGTGACAGGGATGCTTAGTACTGCACTGTATATTTATAGAACAATTCTAAAGGAGTTCTTCATCTCGGCAATTTTCCTTGCATAAGAATTTTAAATGACAAATTTAAATTACAATCGGATTTAACCTTGAGTTATCCAGATTAAATAACTATTCCCTCCCCCACTATTATTAAACATGCTTTAGAAACTGGCGTAGATAAGGGCAGTTGTTCAAGTGGTTCCCTCTTCCTGCTTGCTCTCCAGTTCACTTATGGGGACACATTTGAGGATGCCACTTGTTTTCATTGTCAATGCAGAGGAATGTAACAGGCAAGTAATTCTTCATTTATATTACATGACCTTACAGGTATCTGGCTTGCAATATTATATTTTTCTGGAAACTTTTATTAATTTTTCTGCTTAGTTGTGCATAATTCACTCCCCTCCTTTGTGTAAGCATTTTAATCCCTCTCTTTTAGTTAAATCTCAAATAAAGGTAACATGGTATTGCCATTCTATATGGCACATGATGTAAGTGCTGGTGTTAGATTGTATTAAGGTTCAAGGTACCAAAACCAAAGGCTTGTAGAATTCAGTTTTTTGTTTTAAAGGAGCTAAAAGGTACCCAATATAGTTAGCCTTCAGTAACAGAGAAATAAATATTTGACAGTAATTTGGGTAGGCCTGCTACTAATTACTTTCTAAAGGTAAGTTTTCAAGATGTAGTTTGCCATATTGTTTCACAAAGTGATCTACAAATAACACTGGAAATAATCACGATATGTTAGAGCTGGAAATGGGTGGGGTTGGGACAAAAAGAAGTAGCCTATTATTACTTAATGACTGACATCCTGTTGCTTAGCCTGGAAAGTTGCACTTGAGTAAGCCCCTTGAATCAGTGGGGATTTGGTAAGTGAACTTCTTGAGTTCCATTGATTCAAATGGGCCTGCTTTAGTTGCCACGTAGTATGCCAAACAACATGTTTTCACCAGCTATTTAACTCTCAATGCAGACAAAAGTAGCAGGGAAAGAATAAATTTTAAACAATAAGGTGCATGGATTTTTATTCATGGAAACTCAATGGGTGAGTTTTTATATATATAAAATCTATCTATCTATCTATCTATCTATCTATCTATCTATCTATCTATCTATCTATCTATCTATCTATCTAATCTAATCTATTTACAGAGAGAGAGAGAGAATTTTAAAACCAAAAAGATGCATTTTCAATCATAGTCCTCAATTTTGACAAAACATTTTAATAAAGAATCCTGTAGCTGAACTGAATATTTCTGCTCAAAATAATACTAAAGACACAGTCTCCCCAGGTTCTAATAAAATATTGGTAACCTTTTCCTGTTTTGAATAAAACAAAGAAGAAACAGCAGAGCTAAAAATATCTCATATGAATATGGTTTTCAAAAACATTAAGAGATAATGTTTTTAATCAAGTACTTTTACACTGACATATCTCTTGCATGCTGAATATTTTAGGGTTGTATGCTTCTGTTCTTAAACTTAAAATAAAACAAATAGAATGAACTAATTGGGTTTTTTTGTATAATGGCGGTTTTAATTTTTTTGGTAATACTGTTTATATTTTTCATGCAGGCATTAGAATCTGATTCCTATAGTGCTTCACTGTCACAGTCGCCATTTGGTTTGTTTACATGTGACCTTGTATAACATCCTTAATCTCTCTCTGCCCTAATTCCCCTTATCTATACACTAAAGTTGATTCTTAGTATTTTTACTGTGAGATGCATTGGGAGCAATGTGAGGCAGTGGCCACATTACAAAAATGCTTCCCTTTTTCTCATGTCTTCTGCTTCCTCTGTTGTTGCACATTGTGGTCATGTGGCATATATCCTGTGATAGCAGTCCATAGCTTTTTAGCCATTCCACTTTTTTTTTAGGGTAAAAGATGTGGTGCGTTCATCTATACCCCTGAAGTGGGCTTCCTTTTTTCTTTTTTCTGCTTTTCTCTGCCCCTCTTCTTTCCCCCTTTTAAACAAACTTAGGTAAGTAGAGTACATTGCTGTGTTGGCAAAACAGCCTTCCTGGACCCCTTGAAGCACCCTGTGGCTTCCTGACCCCAACTAGCCAGAAGCAAAATGGAAGCTCTTGTTTTGTGGCTGAGCCAGCAAGGGCTTTGCTGCTGCTTTGCCAGCTCCAGCTGCTCCGTGCATCTTTGCTTCCTCTTCTGCTCCACACCCCTTGCCAATCCCCCTGCTCCACCACCACTGCTGCCAGCACTCAGGGGAGCCATGAGTGGAAAAGTTTGGAGACTATTGCAGTACAGGGGAAATGATGCTCCACACGCTTCCTTTTTGCCATTTTTGGAGGACTTTGGGGGGGGGGTGTCCTTCTATTATACCTGTTTCCTCTACATCTCAATGGTCTTTCAACTTTAATCTTTCTACTCCAACTTTCCCCATCAATCCCCTTCTCCCTTTCCCTTTGCAATCCTGAAGTATGTCAAGCCCTGTTTGTCAAAAGTACACCATTGCACCAACATTTCAGTTTGAAAATTTTTAAGTTGGGTCATGGCAGCTGGACTTCTTTTCTTGTGAGATCATTTCAGACTGTCAAAGCTATGTGGATGAGTAGCAGTATGTTTTGATCTCACAAGAAAAGAACTCCAGTCACCATAACTCAGCTTCCAGGTAACCTCACCTGGAAGACTGAGAATCATCACAGAGAGTTTGAAAGCTTTTTTTTTTTTTAAAGTCAGACAGCAGCTGTTGGGAGATGTGGATCCACATGCTACATGTATAGGAAATAAACTGATTTAGGAGCATGCACTCTATGGAATACAGGTAGCAAGATGTGATGAAAGGGGGGGGGAGAGACATAGTGGAGCCTCTCGGCAGGCTGGAGTTGATGGAGTTAGTTTGGACTGGGGGGGGGGAGGACTGGTAATGGCTGTACATCATTTCAACCACCCAAAAGAGTTGAAACTCATAAGGAGCAACTTGAAAACATTTTGCCTCAGTTAGGTTTTTCATTCCATATTACATCAGTGTAGAAGTTTCATGATCAAATGTAGTGATATAGGCACATAGTGCTTCAGATTTGATATTTTGATTAGGCATAAGTTAATTCAGTGCCGTTGGGTTTGACTGGCAACCTTTCTACAACTTCATACTGCAGTGGGCAATCCTTTTACTACACCAGATACTTGTACACAAAGATGCCAGAGACTTAACTTGGAACTCGAGCTGTGTAAATAATTATGTCCTATCATTGTCTAAGTCTGCCTAGATGGCCTAAGCACATCCAATCTTGCCTGATTTCAGAAGCTAAGAGGGTCGGCCCTGGTTAATACTTGGATGGGAGACCACCATGGAATGCCAGGTGCTGTAGGCACCTGGAGTAGGAACTGGCAAGCCACTCTAGTATGCCTTCCAAGAAAACTTCATGGACATGGAGTCACAAAGAGTCAGTCATGACTGTAACAACACAACACACACACACATCATTGTCCTCTGGTGTTTTATTCTGCAAATTCTGGTTATCTCTCAAAGTGTCCAGAGTGATAGACACTGAGCTACCAATCTGTTAAATCCTTAATTGGGCAAGAGGTTCCTGTCTACTTCATAAATATATAATGGCTATGTTTAGTATTGTGGAAGACAGGACTATATGAATCTTTATGTTCTTTTGGTGCATATCATTAAGATTAATACAGTACCTATACTGGCACTGCTAGAGAGAGCCATCAAGTCATGGTGATGATATGCTGCCATTCAAAGGTCTTTTTCTCTTGGATGTAACATACTGGTATTGAAAGGCCAAAATGGATTTCAGGTGGAGG
Source organism: Phrynocephalus versicolor (assembly GCA_023846285.1). Classification (NCBI taxonomy): domain Eukaryota; kingdom Metazoa; phylum Chordata; class Lepidosauria; order Squamata; family Agamidae; genus Phrynocephalus; species Phrynocephalus versicolor. Next base: position 36,791,195 of record JAHTLZ010000129.1, on the reverse strand, counting down.
TGAATCAATGAGTCTGTGGTGGAAAGTACTATTCCCAAGATGGATATGAATAATGTCTACAGGCTTAGGCCATTTGTAACCCTTAGATAAATACCACATCCATGTTTTAAACAAATACGTATCATCCGTCTGTGAGAAAGATTTGTCAACATTAAACTCGCAACTTGAAATTATTGTCATGTCATGTTCTTCCCTTTCCATAAATTATCTTAATGTGCTTATTTCATAAAGTATCATGAACTCAGCGATAGTGGCATGATGAGGATCCATTATGGTTCTTCTTGATGTCTCCAATGTGAGTCTTACATTATGCATCTAACCTGCTAAAAGTTTCCTAGCCCTTTCATTTATATGAATCTTCTTCTTCTTCTTCTTCTTCTTCTTCTTCTTCTTCTTCTTCTTC
>JAHTLZ010000129.1:36760896-36781469 GCA_023846285.1 Phrynocephalus versicolor | reverse complement strand
ACTACTACTACTACTACTACTACTACTACTACTACTACTACTACTACTACTACTACTACTACTACTACTACTAATAATAATAATAATAATAATAATAATAAATAGATGATGACATGAGAGGAGCTTTCCAAACTGAAGAAATAAACCAGATCTTCTGTTGAGGAGGCTTTATTTTTAATGGTGACAAAATAAAATGGCAGATGAACTGTTGGTGGGAAAGGACACCAAAATTTTTAAAATGTCTAATGACACACTGGAATGTCACCTGAAGGTTAACACTTCAAACAATGTATGTAAGAGAAAATTAAAAATACCACATTTTAAGTTGAATGACAACTACATTTATAGTGTTCTCAGTTTCTGTAATGATTTCAGGCTTGGTATAGCATATTTGGGAACTGCTTGTATCCTTTGAAATTTGGTATTTATGGAATCTCTGGGGATATGTAAGGTAAACTGTTTCTCTAAAGATGAATTTCTTTCATGCGCTCTTGAATTGTTGCTCACACTCCGGATTATATCTGTAGACCTCTCCAATGATAAGTGGAGATGTCATCATAACATTTCCTGCCTTTCAGGTAAAAGAAAAGCATATCTGAAGTCATCATATGCAATTACCAAGGATACAGCCCATTTCTTTATTTAAATGTTTAGCAGTGACCTTGGATATATCCAAGCATTTAAATGATTCATTGGCACAATATGGGAAATATACCTAGGATATCTTTTAAAAATCCTGTATATAATATTTAATTAAAAGTGAACGTGGGTGATCTTTGACTATCTTTAATTATCAAGAAGGATATCTACACTTCCGTGCAACTATGTTTCAAGGTGCCAGACAAAAATTCTAACTCAAAACATAGGAAAATAAGAAAGCTGTAAATTGGCTCTATGATTGTGCCATGAGGAAATTAAAAATGTTGAATATCCTCACTGTACAGAGACGATGGCAGATTTTGAGCGGTGCTACCCATACCAAGTGCTGGGATGGCAGCAACACCTCTTGAGTCTGTATATCCTTGAGCACCAGACTGGAATATTGAAGCAACTGTGTTTTTATTGGGGTACAAAAAGGCTTCCAAAGCTGTCAACGGCCTTCCCATGAGTGCATTTCTTGGAGGAGTGATTGATGATTGGCATCTCCATGGCCTCTAGCTGCTGTCACAGAAGCCTGATTGAACAGAAATTATGCAACAGCCAAAATCTCTGTAACAAGAGACATTCCTACTAGCCCTGTTCACAACATCCCCTTTTTACCTTTATCCTCAAACCATAGATTGATTTTGTAGCTCTCAGTGAAAGAGAGGCCTCGTGTTCAAGGGTTATAGTTTATGGTAATCAAAATATCCTGCTTAATTAGGAAAATCAGTCACGACTTGCAAAAATTATCTAGATCCCGAAAACGTTTGCAGTTTAGAAAAGTATTAAGTGTTAGAGTTATACACAGAAAAATGATCACCACAGTGGCCATTTTGGGGGCTCGGAATACAGTGATTCCCCTGCCTATTGCGGGGGTTAGGGACCTGAACCAACCCACAATAATTGAAAATCTGCAGTAGACGGATGCAGGTCAGTTCGGGCCTGGGGGGGCCTAGCTGGGGGCTCTTGTATTTAACCCCAGCCTGGCGCTGCCCTGAATGGACCTGCAAGGGCCTTCCTGCGAACCAGAATTTTACTGGAAATCTCTTCCTGTTCGCAGGGAGGCCCGTTTGGGGCAGCACCAGTCCTGGGATAAGTACGGGAGGCCTGAAACAGGCCTTTCCCCCTTATCCTAGGGGGCCTTTTTTCATGTACTGTGGTCCCGCGATATAGCGGGACCGCAATATATGAACCGCGAAAGGGCGGGGGACCACTGTAGTATCATCTTGTAGCATCAAAGCAATGTTCCATAGCATTTATCAAGAATATGAACTGCAGGGACATTTCAACTTGCTTTATGAAACCTTGGAATAACTTCCTGATCTATTACAAGAAGATCAAGAAACACTTGTAACTGCTGCTGGGGGGATGAAGCCTGGAAAAAAAATTAGGTACATCAGGTGTTCTGCTTACTTGCCTCCAACCCTCTTAAGAAAGAAGCACCAAAATCCATATCCTTTGCATGGATGGACACCTTGACGTGGTGAGGGGATTTGCATGTACTGCAGAAGCTCAGACCATTATCTGCTTCAGGTGGCTTAGCAGATTCACCCAAGGAGCATGTTCAATACTGAGACATGGATATGCATAGATAGGAAAGCTGCGTAATGAAGAAAGCTGATGTGGTGTTGGACTTCATTGGTACAGTGGTGTTGGAGTTTATGGGTACAGTGAACTACTAGAAAAAACAACAATTGGGTTGTAAATCAGATCAAACCTGAACTGTCCGTGCACATTACCAAGACTAAACGGAGGGTGTCATACTTTTGAGTATTCTATCAGAAGGCAAGTGGGACACTGAGAAAAACATTAATGTTGGGAAATTTGAAGGCATGCAGGAAAAAGAAGAGGAAAACCTACCATGGGATGAAATATCCATAGCTTTTAGCCAAACAAAACCTGAGCAGGGCAGTTAATAATGACTTTTTGGAAGTCATTAATTATTATGGCTGGCATATATCAGATGTAGATATATGCATGAAATGAAAAGATGGTGTTTTGTTTCATTTCATTTCTCCTTTCATTTCTTTTTGTTAGTAATGAATTTATAAAGAATGTCTGGAATGAAATGAAATGAAATAATTTGTTAATGGCTCCCCAGGTCCTAGAGGCACCAGAATCGCAAGGTAGCTTCTTTGGACTCTTCCCTGTAATCCCCCCAAATTGGAGAGGTTTGGAATTCAGGGGTCTGAGTTCTTAAATTCCAAAGGGGGGGTCCTCCTAGGAGAAAATCATTTCTAACTGAGTTGGGAAGCGGCTAATAACCCCCCTCAGTGGGGGAGCAATTAACATTTTCTGACTCAATTAGAAATGATTTTCTCTTAGGGGTGCCCCCTTTGGAGTTTAATAACTCAGCACTCTGAATCCCAAACCTCTCCAAATTTGTGGAGATTACAGGGAAGAGCGTGAGAAAGCTCCCCTGTTTCATTCCCCGAACCCCAAAAAGGTGGTTTGTTTTGTTTTGTCACAAAATAGCTTCTATAATTTCATTTCATAATGAAATAATTCCTTACATAATGAAACAATGAAACAGCGTTCCATCTTTCGTTTGGTGCCTCTAATCAGATGCAACTTGGTGATGTATAGCAATGAGAACAATAAACTCACTGCATTATTTATTTCTTGATATAAGAGGAGGGCAGACAAATCTAGACTTTTATAAACAAGCAAGATTGTTGCCTTATTAGAGACGGATGGAGAGAAGTGGGTGGATATTTTTTGAGAGAGTTTGAAAGTAGCAGAGGGAAGCTAGCGTCCTGAAAATGTGGAATTCTAGCATGCCCATGTCTTTCCATGACAAGTCTGCATATAAAGGCAGATGTTTTTATCAATCAGTCAATTTTGACATTGTGGTTTTCTTCTTTTTTTCTGCTAGGCTTATTATTCCGGAAAGAACATAACTGAGAAGATTTCTTGATATAAGAAGGCCAGTTCCACACATTGCTATCATGAAGAAAAGCCGAAGTGTGATGACAGTCACCACAGAAGGTGTAAGTCTACTTGTGTCATTCTACCTTCTGTTTTCATTGAAAATGAATCTTGATGTCTTTTGTGAAACAAATGTTGGTGCTTAATTTGAGATAGAGGAACCAGGATGAAGTGCCAGGTAAGTATGCTATTATACTTGGTATCAAGGACATAACCATGACCCTGACTCTACATGTTCCTCAGCAAGCAGCACAGGGTGTAAACCTTAACATTGCTTTAAAGTGAGAGGGATGTAAAGTTAGGAGGCTTCTCTCACTCTGTTCTTTCTTCCACCAAAAAGACTGTTTTATTGAGGGTGACATTCAAATTCTAACTCTTGTTGCAGGAGGATTCCCGGGATCCATACTTTTTCTGGGAAGGGTCATCCCAGCACTCTTCCTTATCACAGCAGTGTCACACAAAAATGTGCCTCTTAAGTATCAAGGCACATTTGGGAATAGCAGGCATATACTTCCCCGCTGAGCTGGATGTAATTATTTTGTAGGATACACTAAAGTGGGATGCTTGAGGAAGTGAATGTTGGCTTGCCCATAGCCCTAAAAAACCTAGATTCACTATGTGCACAAGACATCTTAAATAAAAATAGTTAAATATATTGATGGGCATCCTTGTGCAGATGCCAGGACATCCTGCTTGGAAGGTCCCAAGAGCTTCCAAGAGCTACAGCCAACATGGCTAATGTGAAAGGATTATGGGAAGCATATTTTACAACATTTGGACCTTTAGATATAACTGTTGTTATGAAAATAATGAAGTTACATTTGAGAAAAGTCAGAATTCCTCTCCTGAATAGTCAAAGAACACACCCTGATTTTTTTTAAAAATGTATAACACATGTATGAATTTCACATGCTCCACTTAATGCAGGTGTGCCCAAACTTTTTGTAAGGAGGGCCAGATTTGGTGGCTGAGAATGTGTCAGGGGCTGGTTGCTCCCCGACCCTGCCACCCCACTGCAAGCCCCAACCACTGACCCATAAGCCCCACCCTCTAACCCCTTGCAACCCCACCCGCAGGAAGGAAGGCAGGGACCAAGAGAGGAATGAAGGAAGGTGGGGAACAAGGAAGGGATGAAGGGAGGGAGGGAGGGAGGTAGGGATCAAGGGAGGGAGGGAGGAAAGAAGGAAGGTGGGGACCAAAGGAAGCACAGAGAGCCGTGGCCACAGGTCACCCCTTGGAAGAGGCGATCTGTGTGACCTTGCACCCCCCCCAAGCTTCCCAGCGGTGGCGACGGCTCACCCGCCAGACTACCCCAAAGCTCCTTGGCAGTGGCAGAGGCCCGCTGGCCTGCCCACCCCCACACATTCCCCTGTGGTGCCGGTAGACCACCTGTCCGCCCACCGAAGCTTCCCAGTGGTGCTGGTGGCGCAGCCCGCCCGATCACTGCCCCACACGTGCACCCAACCTCACACATCCCCATGCGGTGCTGCCCAAGCTTCCCAGCTATGCCGGTGGTGGTGGCCCGTCCTCACGCCGCCCTGCATGCACGCACCGAGCTTCACAAGGTTCCCGGCAGTGTTAGTGTTGGCGGAAGATTTGTTTAAAAAAAATGGGGCAAAGGAGGGGGAGGGAGGGGCGGGCCAGGCAGCCATGGGGCACTCAGAATGGCCTGACGGGCCGGATTTGGCCCCTGGGCCGGACTTTGGGCAGGCCTGACTTAATGCATTGGTTCTCCTTTTCTTGGATCTGTTCCAAACTGGTATAATGGATGTGGTCATGGGAATTAGAATTATTTAACCACACTGCTATATTCTGCTGTGGTTTTATTATTTGTACAGACTTCAGCAATTTCCAAATGTCGAGCAGAAAAGCTGAGTAAGGTTAACAGATTAAAAATGTGTTACAGTGGTGAGAAGTGGCTCCTAGTTGATATTTTTAGTTTATAAAGTGCTACAGCACTTGTTTTATTTCAGCTACTACTTTGGGGTGGATGGAATCTTTTACAGACACAGATAATTTAAGATTTCCCCCAAGATACTGTGGTACTGATTGGTTCTGTGGTCTTTGCTGGCTTTTGAAGTTTTTCGGTATCTTGGTCAACGTGTCTCATCAGAGACCATAGTAAGACAGAATACAGCAATGTATACAGTATATTGCAAGGATCAATGACACGTGACCTTCATACCTCTGTAAAAACTGAGCATTGTGTTTGTAGAACTGATTAATTGGAGAACAATGATCTTGTTCTTGTTTATATTATGCTCTCTCTCTCTCTCTCTCTCTCTCTCTCTCACACACACACACACACACACACACACACACACACACACACAGGGTGATCTGCTGAATTCTAGTATACTAGTATTGTGAGAGGGTTAGAAAATGGGTCCTTTCCCCCTATGTCCTTACTTCACCTTGCTTTATAGATCCCTTTGAATACTGCCCCTCATCTTTCTTCAATATTAAAACTACAAACACTTTAATCCTTTATTGCTGGAGAATGGCTGTATCCCTTTATACTGCTTTCCTTTGCTAATCCCGTGTCTTTTCCAGGCCAACAATATTCTTCTTGAGGTACAGTAAAGAGAACTATATTGCAAATGGAGTCATACCATACATTATTTTCAAAAGCGTTGTTTTAGCAGTTTCCTTTTCTAATGATCTCCAGGATAGAATTTATATTTTTATCCTCACTGCACACTTTGTGAAGACTTTCATTGAGCTGTTCAGAATGTGTATGTTTTCACTGTTTCATTTATAATCTTAACCTTTAGAACCGCAGAGGGGACCTTATGGATCAAGTCCGGTCCTTGTCAAGGAAGTACAGTGGGGAATTGAACTTCCAGTTTCGGGGTCTGCAGCCAGATACCTAAACCACTGATTGATGCTATTAATATATCTTTCTAAACTATTTTATATGACATGAAATGCTTCCTTACTTATTTTACTTAAACTATTATTGTCTGCATATGATTGAACAGTGTAATCTCCACATGGAAATAAGTAATGTGAATTAGTTGTCTCAGTTTTATGAAGTACATCCTTTTATAAGTGAAATTTATATTTCCTTTCACAGAATGCTAAAGATTACTTAGAAGGTGGCCTCAGCAAGTCCTACAGTGCATCCAGCAATACCCTTGGTATAGATCTCTGGAGAGGAAGAAGATGCTGTTCGGGTAATTTGCTGTTGCCACCACTGTCTCAAAGACAGAGTGAAAGTGCCAGAACCCCAGACAGAGAGAACATTTCTAGACCCACAACTTTGCCTTTACTGACCCTTCCCAGCATTGCCATTACAACTTGCCATGACAGGTAAGTGACTGGGATGGGGGGGGAAAGAGTTCATTTTGGAGCATTCAAATAACTTTGTTTTGTCATAGTTATGTCATCTTTGGTGCTAGGGTAATTACATGATCTAACAATAGACAGTTGCTCAAAAAAGTGTTTTTTTTAGAATTTTAGAATTTCATGATATTCTGCATTAATGTGTTAACACAATATGATCTGATCTTCCTTTAAGTGTATTGACAAATATAATGTGCCTAAAATAAGAACCAACAAAAAAAAATCTGATCTATTCTTGAAAGAAGATTGTTTGGTAGATTTGCAGTGTTGTGAACATGGGTGCACCTTTAAGTGCCCCCCCCCACATTTTAAAAACATCTGTGGAAACATGTGAAATTGTTTGCCACAGTAGTATGCCAGCGTGTTCGCATGGACTCAAAGACCAGTGATGAAAAGGGGGAATGGATCTTCCACCAGACAGAAGGCTTTTTGATTTCTTAGAGGAACATTTCCCACAGTGAAATAGGCATGTTCTTTTTTGTTGCACCATACTAGTCTGCACACTTTCTTTAATGCAGTTTAAGGCACTCTCGTGATACTACTGTCATGCTACGATGCTGCATGGCACTATAACACGATGTCTGTGTGCGTGTGTTATAAAGGATATTTTATGTATTCTACTGCAGTGCCATGCTAGCGTGGTTTTAAAGTTGTAGTAGAGCAATCTGTGTTTTTTAACAGACTGATGTTTCATCTGAATTGTAAGGAACATTCATGTGGTTGTGTGAATAAATAGAAAAATGCCTCCCCAGCAGTGTATATGTCAGTGTTTCTGTCACTGTTTCCATCTTTCCCTCCTCTCGCTCCACATCCTCATGCAATGAGGAAGAGTGTCAGGACTAGGTGCTGAAGTTGGCTAGGTGCTACTTCTGTTTTACTCCTTTCAGTAATTTAGTCTCAGAGCAACCTGCTGGCCTAGCAACTGCAAACAGTTAATCAAAATAATAGTATCATTCTGGTGGCAGCTTGCCAGCTTCAGATTTACAGGAATTGCATAAGTAATACAGTAAATGTTTGATGATGTATCAATTCCCTGTATTTTACCACACTGGCAAAAGCTGGTTGTTTATGGTTTCGAGGAAATATATATATCTGTGGGAAATACAAATCTAGAAAAGAAAGAGACATAGAGGGCCTTTTCACACGACCCCTAAGATCCGCTGGCCACTTAAATTTGGACCAGAGATCTTGGGGGTTCGTTGTTCTTCCTGCGTCCCCACCCCTCCTCACTTCCTTGCTCCTGTCTGCGTGAGGAGAGGGAGAAAAAAAGAGAGGAAAAATTCAGGCTCACCTCCGAAGCCACCCGGTAGCCCCGTCGTCGTCCTGATTCCTTCTCTTAAAGGGGTGGGAGGCAAAAAAAACCAAACAGAAGGGAGGAGAGCCGGGTACTCACCAGATTACATCCGGATCTGGGGATTTTCACCCTCCAAGAGCAGGTACATGAAAAGTGCGCTGGGACACGCTTAGGTGGGCGTGGTCGCACTTAATTTCCTGCAAACTCCGGAGCTGGTGGGGAAACAATTGTAAGCTCCGGAGCTGGCAGCCTTTTGCGGCGGAGTTTAGGGGTCGTGTACAAATACCTATAGATGCAATGAGACATGCTGACACTTCACAAGCACTGGATGCCAAAAACACTGATGCCAAGGAGTGTCAGGCATCATGTAGCATCAGTGTATCTGGAAGTTGAGTCATGGCAAGTGGACTTCTTTTTCTTGAGAGATAGAAACGTTTCACTGTTCATCCAAACAGCTTTGTCAGTCAGTGGCAACACCAGACAAAGGTTGACATGAATGTTCCTCCATATATTCAAACTGGCTTGCCTACATCATCACTTAAAGTAATTTTCTATGTGTCCTCTTATACTGTAATATGCTTAAAGACTAAGAAAAGAATTTTACTTCATATATTCTTACTTTTAAGAAGATGGGTATTTTAGAGATGTATTCTCTGCGTTTTAAAGCTATAATAAGTGCCTACATTTTCAGAATTTAATCAAATCATTATTTTTAGCATTTTATTGTACCTTTTGTGCTCTTGTACTTCGGAATGAATTTACCTACAACTTAAGTTTAGTTTTCATTTATTGTTAAACATTTTGCTTACAGTTTTTCATAGCTGTAGCTGTAGCGACAACTTTGAAGCAAAACAAGTTGAGGAGCCATATAGCCACCACAAAAACCAAATACAAAAGTAGAACAAGTGATACCTTTAGGCTACTAGAAAAAGAACAAAAAAGTTACTAATATTTTGAGGGCAAAAACCCTCTTCTTCAGAGCTGTACCAACAGGCTAAAACATGGCAAAAGATGAAGTTGCCAGGAGTTATTTCTTAGGTATGTCCAAACTTCAGTCCTCCTGATGTTTTGGACCACAACTACCAGAATTCTAAGCTAAGATTGCCCATGACAACGGACTGTGGGAGTTGTGGTCCAAAATATCTGGAGGGCCGAAGTTTGGACATGCCTTAAAAGTCCTTGGCAAGATGGAAAATATGCCAGGTCGTTTCTTAGTTGAGTTTAGATGTTCTGAGGCTGCATCAGAAGTAAAGTTGTTATTGTCCCAGTCCTTCAAACAACATGTCAGGGCTCACGTACACACTTTCACACACCCCTCTTCATGTGGCTCTTTGAGGCTAATGGCCCCTTCTTGGCCAGGGAAGGGGAAGGGCTGGTGTAGAAGACCCATGCATTTCATTTGGGGCTTGGAATAAAATTTAGAAAAGTCCACTAGGTGCAGCCAATTGGATCAAATAAAAAAAGGAAAGGAATTACCTAGTGGTTGCAGTCTTGTTGTGTCTCTGTTGATGGTCCATTTGCCTCCTCCTTGGTACGTATGGGAGGTGGCGGCTCATTCTTGGTAACTCAGTATTTCCAATTGAAGCAAAAAAAAGTTGAGGAGCCATATAAGCACTAAAAAAACCAAACACAAAAGTAAAACTGGTGATACCTTTAGGCTACTAGAAAAATAACAAAAAGTTGCTAATATTTTAAGGGCATAAACCTTCTTCAGAACTGTACTAACAGGTTAAGACATGGCAAAAGATGAAGTTGCCAGGAGTTATTTCTTAGATGTAAAGTCATTGGCAAGATGGAAAATATGCTAGGTAGTTTCTTAGTTGGAGCCCAGAGCTTAGATGTTCTGAGGCTGCATTGAAATAGATTTGTACACATGGCACATAGAAATAATGTAGACAATTCTTACAGAAATAGGCAAACTTGTGTTGCCTGGAATCATTGCTACAATGATTCCAGGTATCCCATGGCTCTGGAGGCCTCCGCCAGGGATACCGACGCAAACTCATCCAGGAGGGGAGAACGGGGGGGTGAGGCTATAGTGTTATAAGGATGAATATTCTCCCAAGCCCACTTTGGATATGTGGGACATGTAAAGTAAGATATAATCTTTTAATTTGCCTCGTTTGGGCCTTACATCATATCTAAGCTGAAAAGGCTTTAATGCAGAAGCAATAAATTGAAATAATGCTTCATATTTCTTAGCCTAGCAAAGGGTTATGAAGATTAAAGGGAAAAGGATATGATGGGGTTCAAGCTGTTCAACATTAGGAACCTGCAGAATAAAGACATTTGCTTCTATTCCTGTCATTTTGGATTTTAAAAAGCAAAGAGTCAATTTTCGGCTCCCTTTTTATAAACAGCGCATTTACATAACACAATTCAATTTGAGTAAATATTTCTGAAAGGTGCATGTTTGTTCATGCTACAATATGTATATTTGGGCAGGGGTGAAGGGTGCTAACTGCCCTACTACATAATTGCACATATTAATGGCCCTTACATACATATATATTTGCCACGCCGTCTGGCCTAAGGTCACTCTGTATCTAAGGACCATTAATATGTGCAATTATGTTGTAGTAGGGCAGTTAGCACCCTTCCCCCCTGCCCAAAGATACATATTGCAACTTATTGCTAGAAAACTTAACAGATGTTTCACATATAACCAGTAACCAGTTGCTTTATCTAATGATAAAAAGAATTGGAAATTGAATAATTCCACTTTGTTATCACACATAACCTGAAGCAGCCAATAAGTAAATCTTGTGTTTTTAAATTGAAGAAGCATGCTCACAGCATCTTTTTCTACAGACGGTTCCATTTCGCTTTCATCATACATCACCACTTAATCACCATCATCATCATTACCATCATGTTTGGTCACGTCAAATCTGACTTATGGGCAACCCTTTTCAAGGTTTTCCAGATAAAGAATACTGAGAAGTGGGTTTACCATTCCCTTCTTCTGGATGCATCCCTGGACTATGCAGCTTTCTAGACTCCACACAGGGTAGCTTTGCTTAAAGCAGGCACAGTGAGGGATAACATTCCCTACCTCTGGATCCACAGTTCAGTTTTGCAGGCAGACTGATGATATTATCCTTATTGGTTATGGTATACCAAGTACAGTTGTAGTTATTGAGAGCCCCGTGGTGCAGTGGTAAAATGCCTATGCTGCACGTAAAACTGTGCTCATGACCTGGGGTTCAATCCCAGGTAGGAGGCTCAAGGTTCACTCAGCCTTCCATCCTTCTGAGGTCAGTAAATTGAGTATGCAGCTAGCTGAGGGTGGGGGGCAATGTGTAGCCTGCATACTGTAATTAAAAACTGTAAACTGCCCAGAGACTACTTGAAGTGGTATGGGACGGTATATAAGCAGAACACTTTTCTTTTATTCCCCAAATACTCTCCAATCAACATGCTCTGCAGTTTTTGGCTGTCTTTGACAATGTGAATAAGGATAGGCACTGCATGAACACCTGAGTACGAGGCAAACTATTGATGTTCTTGTTTCTCAGAACTAAAATTACTTGAGCTAAATAATTATTTCTACCTTTAAATCAGCTGTTACCAGAAGTTTGATACCCCAAAACCTTTAAAGCATTTTACGATTTTAAAAATATGTAATCCAAGGAGTTCTGATATATTTGTCTTAAAAATGATGGTGAAATCTGGTTTAGTTTTAAATAAATGTTGCCTAAAATTATTCCGTATTTTTGGATTCATGATTAGTTGTTACTTTACAACACAAGAGGGCAATGCTGCACCTCTTTTCTCATACAGTGAGGCAGTTGTACATGCACGTTATAAAACCTCTTTGAATTGATTGCAGTTATCATGGATAAAATAGTTGAAAATGAATCTTTGAAAAGTGTGATTGAATTTTAACAGACTAGTTGCTCTTTTTAAATTTTCTGATACATTTCAATGTTTATAAAACAAAGCAAGGAGTTTTTTTTAAAAAAAAAACATGGTCAGACAATACATTTATTGTTGCCAGCTAAATACGTACAAAATTGTTGGTAAACATTTGAGATTTTTAGGTTTTCTCCCCTTCCAACTTGTTGCTAAAAGTACAGTAATCCCCCGCTACATCTTGGTTAATATATTGGGGTCCCAATATATCGTGGATATTCATTTAGAGAGAGATTACCTGCGTGGAGCTTTCCCATCCCCTGCTGCAGCCGGGATTCTCAGCCATCCATTGCCGTTTGCAAACAGGATTCCTCCAGAAGCCTCTCCCCACCATCCTGGCTACTACCTTCTCCCTTGTCCCCAAAGTGGTCTCCTCCAGAGAGCCACTCCCCTCCCTTGTTGTAGCTGGGATGCCACCTCCACCCTAATCACCTTGTTTCCAAAGATACCTCCTTCATGGAGACTCTCCCCACTTCTTCTGCAGCCTGGATCCCCCAGACCCAATTGGCTCCTTTGCAAAAAGGTCTCCTCCACAGAGCCTCTCCCCACGCATTTTGCAGTCAGGAGACATTCTTCGTGAATGAGGTGATTGCGACTGGGGAATCCTTGCTGGAGAATGGGAGTGGAGAGGCTCTGTGGAGGAGATCTTTTTGCAAACAAGGTGATTTGGGCGGGGGAATCCAGGCTGCAGAATGGGAGTGGAGAGGCTCCCTGGAGGAGATCCCTTTGGAAATGAGGTGATTGGGGCAGCGGTGGAATCCGGCTGCAGCAAGGGAAGGGTGGGGAGAGGCTCTGTCGTGCAAGCTTCTTTGGAAACGAGGCAATGGGAGGTGTCCTCATATCATGGATTTTCCTTTATCATGGGTGGTCAGATAACCTAAACCCCACAATAAATAGGGGACTACTGTACATAAATTAAAACTTTATGTGCTATGAAAAGGGGGAAGGCTTGATTTTTAAAACATGAAACCTGCATAGTCAATGTCATATGGTCAATTTGTGCAAGAGTCACAGTCTGAGATAACAGGTTAAGCATGCACATAACAGGTTAAGCATGCACCTTTACAACACCGTCTTTTCATATAATAAAAATGTTTAGGTGCTATGCACCTGAGACATTAGACATCTCAACAAGGTGTCTCTCAGCTGACCAGTTATAAAAACTGAAGCAAAATGCAGATAAAAGCAAGCTTTTATTGTACAGTATGACCACGGCATCCGTGGGGGATCGGTTCTGGGACCCCCCACAGATAGTGAAATCTCCGGATAAGAGCAAACACTCTTATCTGAGGGTGACAGCGATGGCAGGGTGCCAGAGGTGCAGCCAGTGGTGCTGTGCCACCCATCCTTTGTGCCGCTCGGGCTGCCTCTTCTTCTTCCTCCTCGTGGTGCTTGCAGGTAGGTGCTCCAGAGCGGCATGGTCTCCTCCACTGCTGCCGCCACCACCAATCTTGTGCATGGATTGGCAGGAACTCCCCAGACATGTGGCCTCCTCTGCTACTGCTGCCACTGATCTTGTGAACGGTCGGGTGGCCACGTCCTTCTCCGCTACTGGCGCAAAAGATCTTGCAGGAGGGCGGGCAGGCAGGCGCTCCCCAGCAACATGGCCTCCTCGGCTGCCACCACTACCACTGATCTTGCAGGAAGGCAGGCAAGTGCTCCACAGCTGCAGCTGCCCCCAATTTTGTGGGCCTGCTGTCGGTCAGGGTCCTTGCACCGCCACTCACTATCTGCGGATAACTGAATCCAGGGATGCCGGATCTATGGATACGGGTGTCCTACTGTAGTGATTAAAAAGTGTTTATCTCTTAAGTATTCTATTTTTCTAGATGCAGAATCTATCTGTGATTCTGTATCTAGAAAAGTGGATAGTGAAATGTGAATAGATATGCTGTGATGTTGCACCTGGGAAGTTAGTGCAGTCATTTTTAGTATTTAGAAAGCTAGAGATTAACTAGACATAGTATACTAGTTTGTTGCCAAGGTCAATAGAAGCTTAGTTGGCTCATGTTAATCTAGTGTTTGGATAGAAGCAAACCTTGACAGCAGAGGCTCTGACCTTAAGTGGTAGATGTTGGTGTTTCTTTAGTGAGAAATGGCCCAAGGATGCCAGTCTGATTTTGTAGCTAAAGTTGAGGTCAAGATTGAACTGCCTATCTATAGGATAAGGGAGTGAAAATCACCTCTTTTGTATATTATCAGCAATTTCAGCATCATTAGAAAGTTTCTTAGAACCGGCATTCACATTTTATATTGATCGGATTGGTTTAAATTTTACATCAAAGTGACTAATTGACGTCATCAGAAAGTCTTAGCAATTAGTCATGCTTTGAATTGTTCCTGCAGGCCCTTGAATGTAACTTCTTAGGATACAGCACCCATAAGAGGCAACCTTTTCTCACATTGTGTGTTATTCTTATTAAAGCCTCATTTCCAGGCCCCAGTAATTATTTAATTAGTCTCTCTGATTTATATGTGTTATTATTACCAAAGCAATATATATTTTGATGAATCTGGTAAAACAACACATACAGTATTGGGGGCAGGACAAGGGTAAACAGAGCTTCTTTCCCCTCTATCTGAATCAGTATTCTTTGTGCATAAGCTGAGGGGACCATAAATTGTAAGAGATGGGAGATAACAATAGGAACAGAGTTACACTTAATGAATTGGTTTGAGGCACAGTCCACACCACTGTTGCTCTTGATCATTAACTATATTCTTGATATGAAAGCTGAAATAACAAGGGTATGTGCTAAAGGCAGTGTGCTGAGAGCTTTTCCATGAATGTGACAATAGTTTCTATACTTAATATGGGGCCAGGCCGTGGGCTAACACTATCCAATTTGGAAAAGCACAGATTGTTCCCTTCCTAACTGAATAAATGGATGAATGATGCTGCAAGTTGGCAAGTGAACTTATTTTTTGCTTCCCCATAATCCCTGGATGTTCCATGTTTTCCTTATAATAGAGTTTTCCACAGCATAGTAGAAAGATGAGGAATAAGGAGTACTGTATATAAACATTTAGTGACAAAATTACATGGTCTTTGAAAAGTCTAAGACTAAGTCATTGCTGGAAACTATGAAGACAGTTGTACAATGACAGCAGACATCACTGAGGGAAATATCAAACCAGCTAGACCAGTTCTTTAGCAGTTGGAGGAGTTGTGTTTAATGTGTAAGAGACAAAAACATTGACTACAGGATCTGATATTAACCAAGTCTTCTGCTTAAAAATTGTGTCCTTGTTTATGTAATAGGTAGTGCTTATACTCTGGGTCCCCAGGTGTCATTCTGATGTGAGTGAAATAATTATTTGAAATTAGAAATAATTTGCTTCATTATTCCTTATTTCGTATTGGTTAATAGTGCTAATAACTTCCAAAGAGCAATCAGAATGATTCAAAGTCAAAACAATAGATTCTTGGGCAGGATATAAGGCAGAGATTGTGGGAAATTTATTTTAGCGGAGGCATGGGGAGTAATGGGTTTGTGCAGAAACCATGATGTTTGACCTCCTTGTGGGTAATCTGACTGGTGAGTCTTTCCTTGATATAATTTGTGTATTAGGATTTACAGTGGACCCTCGTATAACAAACGGTTTGTATAACATAAAATCTGTAAAACATAACAAATTCTGGAGATGGGAAATTTGCTTAACAGAATTGCCTATGGAGCAAATCCGTACAACATAAAAATGGTCGCGATTCGAGATTACTCTGTTTTCAATGCATTCCTATGGGGAATTTGTATAAAGGAAAATTTGCTTAACAGAATTTCATTTGGAACGAATTAATGCCTTAATAGTATAAGGCTGTTTGCTAAGAGCTTTGGATCTATTTGCATTCAACAATAGGATTACAGGTCTTTCCCTAAGCATACATGTATAATGTATAATGTATAACCTATACATTTTGTCTTAACATTTTAAAAAACATGGTTAGTGTATCTTTGCTAAAATAAAAGTTTCAACACATCTCTCATTTTATATTTAAGCATGTATAGTATTTGCATTAATAACTTCTCTGACCAGCCAGCCATTCCAAATTAGCTGCCCATTTTGCAGAGGAAAAATTGAGAGTTTCTGGGAAGGCTCATTGCTCAAGCATAACCACTAAAATATGTCTCTGAGGAACTGGTAATAGAGTCAGAAAACTTCTCTTTTTGTTTTTCAACCAAACTACCTACATTGTGACATCAAGATAGCTCTTCTAAGTTGTGCTTGATTTATTTGCCATCTTCTGGGAGGATGATTTTTGGTCTTTGTGAGGAAAGAGGTGCACCACCCTCATTTGAGGGACTGGCTGAGACAGAAAACAAAACCCCTGAAGGGAAGGTTGAAGGGGCAGATGGAAGGACAGGAAGAGGAGAAGGAAAGAGAGGGAAGTGTTTGTGTGTGTGTGTGTGTGTGTGTGTGTGGGGAGGAAGTGTGTTAGCGCTAGCTGGGAAATGAAGTCAAGGTGAGAGGAAGTGGTGGAGATAGTGAAGGAAGATCCCTGGACTGGGGAATTGGTGACCTTCAAACTCCCATGAGAAACGGCAGAGCGGGAGTGGAAGGAGAAAAAGGCTATTAAGCCTCCATAATGGGGCAGATCATGGAGTGTGAGGAAAGGAGGAAGGCGCAGGAGTCCTTCAAATGGGAAGCAAGAAGATGAGAAAACCAGAGAGAGTTGAGAGAAAAGTGGGAGAGATGTCTCACTATCCATGGGGATAGTCGGAAAAAGAAGAGATCTTTCCCCTGCCCTGTCTCGAAGGACCTAGGACCATGTCTTTGGGATTCGTGAGTTCGAATGCCTGTGTTTCAGGAGATATAGCCGGGTTGTTTCTAAGCCCGAGCCACAATGTTAGAGAAACTTTTCCTGTTGCTAGGTGGATAGTTGAGCCCAATAACCCGGGCAGATTATTAGAGGAACACATTTCAGAAACAGAGCCTTTGATCCAAGAATGGGAGGTGACTATAGTTAAAAATGTTCATTCAGTTGTGTTTGAAAATAAAACATTGGAGCAAGCTCCAGAGTTGGGAATTTCTTTGCAAGTGTTTGATGAGGTGCAGAAGGAAGGAGGGAGAGGGGGCACCCACGACAGTCTTGAACCCTTGATCCCACCAATAGTTCTGTGATATTCGGATACAATATGAACTATCTTTGCAACAGTATACTTAATAAATAGCTGCAACTAGAGTAGGCACATTGAAATCAATGGGACTTAAGGGAAAGTAGATTCACAAAACCTCCACTGATTTAGGTGGCCTACTCCAATTTTGACTTACTATGCTAAGCAACAGGATCTCAGTCATTGGGTTCCCACATACGGAATATCAGACATAGGTTTCTTGTAGAGATTCTGAGTAGTTTAGAAGGAGACATTTGAACAGGATCATTACTGCAAAATTCTTCTGAAGAAAACGAACCACCAACAGTTGCATTAGACTGATTTGAAATGCATACATTGTTCAGGAGTGTTTCTATACTAAAAGTTGCTTTAAGGATACAAGACGCTAGAGGAACATTCATGTGGTGTAAACTTTGTTCTAACAAAATGAAAATTATTCAGTTTAGTTTGTTTAAAAAGCCGCAGGCTACTAATTAAAGAGTCCCTACCTTGTCCTATGCTTGTTTGTTTTTGCAAACTATGTTATTTGCAACACACCTGAATCACTGCAGTCCCATAGACTTTTATCATTATCATTTTCCTTCCATTGAAAGTTTATAATACTGTGCTCTTGGAGCTTCCTTGAAAGTTTATCCTCACACAACAGATATAGTCCATTTGTTTACATCTTTGGCATGGATTTATCTTCCTTTTACGATTGCAGATAGCTTCAGTTGCATCTACAGCTATGCTACTATTAATCAACTTTGCACAGTGGCTCTGTGTGTAGTGTTTTTAAAGAAAACAATATAAAGAGCTTTTACATAATTCATTAAGCCTTTAAAACTTGTTATTATGTATCATTAAAGCAATGACCTGAAGTTTAACTCTTCTTTTACAGAAAACATGGCTATACTGCCATTGTGCATGGGAAATGGGTAAAGGCAATAGCTATCTGCAGATAGTATTTACTTAGGACCCTTTTAAAGTCATAATTTGGAACTGGCAATAATTTTATGTATGAAATATATTGTGAAATTTATATATGAATGTTTACATTCTGTTTTCTAAGTTTCCCTTAGAAAGAGATGGTCTACTTTAAGAAGTGTTTTTGTACAGTCTCCTTACAGTGGACCAGCTCTTATTGGTTAGTTCTCCTCAACTGGTAGTTATTGTCTCAATAATTTACTAAGAGGTACTTGGTAAGAGGGGGGGAGTTCCTTTTTACTCACAGTTTTTTATAGACTCTGCATGTCACTCTGACAAAAGGAACATATTCTAACAATCCCAACACTGAAAAGACATCATTAAATAATACAAATTAAAATAAACCAACCTTTAAAATAAACTACTCTGGACAGTTTATAAGATTAAAACTTAAAACCCTCAGAACCCCACAATAACCCAAACAATCATAACATGGTGACATATGGACAGTAATTTAATCATCAATAGAAATGCCCATATAAAATCTAGAATTTATTAAAAGGGAGTGGGGAATGGCCTTACCCAGTGTTCATTTCAGGCTTATATTCAATGGATTCTCTTGGGAGACTGAATTCCCCTACCTGAATTCTTCAACCCTTATGCTCTCCTTGTTCTTTTGTGAACTAGATTTGGGGTATGAGTAGGGCACTTGGACGGGGAAAAGGAAAAAAATTAAATCCTGTTATTCATGTGGATTTCTACTTGTGTAATTAGAGGGTTAGTTATGGTCAATAATACTGTTCAAATGTTTCACATCGATTCGATATTTCACTTCAGTTTATGGTCACATACAATCTTGGTAACTTTACTCACACACACACACACACACACACACACACACACACACACACACACACCTTGCCCTTCAGAGCCATCCATGCTTTTTATTTCAAAGAGCAAGTTGACATTTTCAAAGAAGATTTTTAAAAAAATGCCACATGCGTTTTGTAACATCTAATGTATTCAATACAGAAAGAGTTATTTTAATTACCATCTACTGCTTCTGGACAATATAAATGATAGCTTGGTTTGGAAAAGAGAATTACTATGATTAACACAAGTTTCCTTGACAACCAGTTAGGTGTTGTGAACACTGAATTGTTTTACAGCTGGATATAACACAGAGGGCTTTGTTGATGAAGTGATATTTCTGTATGTTTCTTGTTGTTGTTGTTTTGTATTTTTTAGTTGACTTTGAAACTTTGCCCCAAATTTTCAGAATTTGTATTATTTCCCAGAGTAGACTTCTTTAATGTGGAGAGGCCATTGAAAGTTCTTCACTGTTTTGTGCTAGACTGCAGTACGAATTGGTTTTGCATTTTTAAAATGCCATTTTTAATAACTGAGCCTGTTGTAGCTTATCTACTCAATGCAACTATGCAAATTGAATCTGAATATTTCCCCTTTTATTTGTTCCTCCCCCTCCATAGTCCCTCCCCCATCGCCTTCTTGCCTTAATGGCCACCATCACTGATGCATGGCCACTGTCACTGTCACCTTCTTTGCAAACATGGCCATTGGGTTTCCCTGGCTTAGGCTCTAAGAGGGAAGCCAGCTTGCCCTTTGCAAAGATGGTGCTGGTAGCTTTGCTTAGGGCAGAGGGAAGCCATTGTCCGTGTCTCAGCAAAAAGCGTTGCTGGTTCCCTAACTCTTTGTTAGTGTATTCACTGGTTATAATAAATGTTTATTTATGGTCATAGAAAACAAAATGTTACATAGCAATCAAGTTCAAAAGACAACACCAATAATACAAATATAGTTGGATAAATTAAAAATCAATAATGTGTAGCCATGGAAAACATTAATAGACATATAATTGCATAAGAGAATGATAAATAAATATTCTAAATATTATATCAAAATGTGGAAGGGTATTATATCATACACTGGAAAATTAGGGGATCTAAAATTCTGATGACAAAATCATCTCATGGGATGCCATGTCTGCCACACAAAATCTGGTTGTGTACAGATGTCTTTTATCAGTGAATTCAAACCTCAGGCAAGCTCTCTGGGCACTGTGGGGTGGAGTTTTTTAAAGCAATTAAAGTAATAATGATAAAACGTTTTATAACAGAAGATTCTGTGGTAGTAAAAGAGAAGAAATTCAAGGACCTATTGCTAGTTTGGTTTATTAACCTTTGATCTCATAATGCAACCATTCCGGACAAGTGAAAATAACCTTGTTGTCAAAGGCCTGCCTTACTTAATGAAAACAGCTAGATTTGCTTCATGAGGAACACAAGCCTATTTAAGTGGAAATCAATAACATTTATTTATTTATTTATTTATTTATTTATTTATTTATTTATTTACTTATTTACTTACTTACTTACTTACTTACTTACTTACTTACTTACTTACTTACT
>JAHTLZ010000129.1:36743308-36760886 GCA_023846285.1 Phrynocephalus versicolor | reverse complement strand
ACTTACTTACTTACTTACTTACTTACTTACTTACTTACTTACTTACTACAGCCATCAAGCCCAAAGGCTACTCTAGGCGGTTTACAAAGTGAAGAATACAAAGAATACAAAGTATAAAACATATATGATAAATATATACAAATCAAATTCAAAGTACAAAATAACATAATTAACTATAACAAATGTAACTATAATAAAAATAAACAGAATTAACAGTTGAGTTACATCAGACAAGAAAATCAGCAATGCATAACTAGAGTTGGAGGGAGAAATTCCTAGATATTATAAGTTAAACAGTCAAGTTTCTGGGAAAGCTGCTCTGTAAAGACGTATTTTTAATTGCCATTTAATAACAGTTTATTTCACAACTGAGGGTCTATCACAGAGAAGGCCCGATTTCTGGGTGATGTTTTATGGGCCTCCTTTGGTGTAGGCACCCTCAGATGCCCAGCTTGGGAGTAACGAGTGGTCTGGGCCATTCTATTTGGGAGAAGCCCCAGAAGTAACATAAGATACTTATGCCCTAGTGACATCCCGGCTAGACTACTTTAATGCAGTCTCTGTGGGACTACCAATGAAAAGTCAAAGTGCTGAGCTTAACCCACGAAGCACTGTATGACCTGAGTCCTAGCAGCCTTACAGTATGAACGAACTTGGGTGTTAAGGTCATCAGGAGAGGCCTTTCTCTTCATCCTGTCACCCTCACAGGTACATCTTGTGGGAACACATGAAAGGGCCATCTCGGCTGCTGTGCTCAGATTCTGGAACTCTCTCCCACTGGAGGCCAGGACTGTCCCATCTCTGATGTCTTTCTGGAAACAGGCCAAGACCTTTCTCTTCAGGCAAGCTTGCCCTGAATGATGGACTACCTATTATGTGTCTACCATACATGATCATATAGACTTTCTGTTTATAACCACTTATAACCTTGTGTGATTGCATTGATACTACGTTTTCAATGTTAGTTTCCATCACTCATAACTTCTACATCGAATTTTTACTCTCTTTTTAACTGTTCGCATTCTGTTGTAGCTTTAATGTAATGTTGTATGTTAATGTTGTAAGATGTCCCTCAATTCCCTGTTCTCAATACTTGAATATGTCTTATTTGTACTGGACTGTATATTGTCCCTCATTACTATAAGCCACTTTGGGTCCTTTTCCAAGGAGAAGGGTGGGGGGAAATACTCAAAAACAAACAAACAAACAAATAAAATAAGGTCTGCAGAGTAAAGTCCTTTGTTCATGTTTACGTTGCTAAATTGTGTTAACCTAAAAGCTGGTTTAGCAACATAGGAATTGTAAATAGCCAGGCATATTCATGTCTAATGCCTTTTGCAGGTGTTTATCAAAAGCCTGACTGCAAAAAAAGTAAATTTGTGCTGTCTGTGATTATCAGAAAGTAATTTTATTGGATGATATAGAGAGAAATGTTTTGGCTGTCTATATTTAGCTTTCATCTGCTGTTGTCATAGATTCTGAATATCTTGGAACTATAGGTCAATGGGAATATTCCCACTTTATGGTTGCTGTGCAAGCACCATACATTTATTATGCTTTATACTAACTATAACACTCATGCGGAATCACATTATCGGCCTGTTAATATAGACTGCAGTTAAAATAGGCATAGTTATTATCAATATAAATGTCTTTGATTTTTCTTTTGGAATTTCACTTGCTATTTCCTTCTGCCTGTTTGGATAAAAACAGCTATTTCTCAGTTAGCAATGAATGTTCCTATTCTTTTTTAGATTAGGTTCATTGACAATGCTGGAAATCTCCCTGAGGTGTGGCACAGGCCAAAAAACAAAAACAGAAAAAACAGGAGAAGATTTGGACACAGGTGGAAGCAAGAACTTTAAGTGAAGATGTTTAATAATTATAGCCATGTACCTACGGCTAATGCTAAGTGGGACAACTTGAAATGTCTCTAAAACGGGCAGAGCTGTATCAGCAGTACAAATTAACAAGAGGATTTGAGGCTGCTGAAAAAAATCCAGTATTGAAATTCAGCCCACAAAATCCTAAAATAGTAGCAACCATATTTAGGTTGTTAGGATTAAAAAGAAACTGAACTGGATGGAAATGAAATGATATGATATTTGGACTCGAACATACATTGATATAATAAACACCCATAGGTTTAAGCCAAAGGATGGTGTTCCAGAGACTGAATTCATAAAATTATAGAAATGTGATTTATTTATTTATTTATTTATTTATTTATTTATTTATTTATTTATTTATTTCACATCTCTACATGTCATGGAGGTCCTTCTGCTATCCATTTTCATGACATTTCCATCTTCTGTGTGTTATCATTGCTGATTTTACTGTTTCCTCTGAACCTTGCATTGTGTTTCCCGATCTGCTTCTTTGAGAAAGCTAACTCTTGATAGTTCATTGTGTAGATTTTGGTTCCAGGTATCAGGATACTAACTGAGGTTTCAGGAAATTGTTGTGCTTTGCTAGGTGATGATCCAAACCTCAGGGCAAGTAGCAGTGAAGTATAATGTTCTTTTATTTGCATGCGTGAGAAGGCTTTTAAAGCTTGGGTATCCAACTCCATTGAGTCCCAGGTGACATCAGGGCACACAGACTCAGTGTGAAGCTGTTCATATATGCTTTTCCAAATTGCCCAATAGACACAAGTACATACCTGCACCCATCTCCTCTCTTCCCATCCACTTTTCTCACTCCAGGTATTTTGATGTGCCGACGTGGGCACATTGTGCCAGTAGGAGAAAGGATGAGTGGAGCACTAACAATGCAACTGGTGATATTTCTTGTTGTGTAAGTGCTGGCCGCAGGGTTGAAGCCTGGAAAGAAACCTCTCCCATAGCCTGTGCCTATCCTGCCTCTGTGATACCACAAGTGCCTCCCCTTGTAATATCAGAAGGCTGCATCCTCTTCTTATAAGTTTATCCCTACAATTGCAGCGAATGAGATGCTGCTGATCTAACAGATTAACTGTACTACAGAGGAGATAGTGAGGTCTAAATAGATTATTGCATCTTGTTGTTTGAACTAAACATGGAGGAATAAAGTGGAGTCCTACATTCCTTCCTCTTCCCTCTACCATGCAATATTTTCCAAAACTTCCTAGCTGGATGGGCAATCTAGTGGTCAGAAAATGCCTTCCTTCTTTTATAACCAATTCCCCAAAGCGATTTGTGTGGATTGCCTCATTCTTTGTGTTGTCTCATGAATTGTACATGGCCTGGAAGCCTTCCGTTGATTCTACCTCTTGGAATTTGTACAGCTGAACCAAATTTTAACAAGATTCTGCTCCAGCAGAAGTTCTGCATAAATTAATCTACCATGTCAACATTATCTCTTTGTGTTAGAAATGTGCTGTGTGCTGTGTCGTTACAGTCTTGACCGACCCTTCATGACTCCATGGCCATGGAGTTTTCTTGGCAGGAATACTGGAGTGGTTTGCCAGTTCCTACTCCATACCTTAAAGTAAAGCCGTTCCTTTCCTCAGCTGGCTACCTGCACTGAATTGTCTTCTACAAGTTCTGGTTTTTAAGCACCTACTCCAGAAGATGTATCCAAAGAAGCTTTACTGCATTACAATAATAAATAAGCACTAAAATCTGACATTGGTTGCATGGTCGGTACAAAATATGCTGAAACCAGTGACTGAACATTAGATTCTTAATGGATATGTGTCTGCCAAAGCTACTGTTTCATTTTCCACTGATTACTGGATGACATTCCCCAGAGAATTGCCTTGAATAGTCCAGGAAAAACACTCAGAAGGGACAAATCAATGCACACAGTGCCACTTGTGCATTCTCCACAGTATTGTACTGGAATCTCTGCTTATTGAAATGCCCAAATGTTTTATTTTCCTCCATGGAAAGCTTGCTTGAGCTTTGAATGCATTAGAAAAATAAATATCGGTGCACTTCAGAAGAGAATTTCTAAAGCGGTCTGCATCGCATCCTGCTGATTGTGATTACCAATTATGAATTATAGAGCAGACTGTTGAATATTCTTTGATAAATATTCCAACCCAGCTAGATTTGAACACTGAGGAGGTTGTCACCGAGGAAACACCAACTACATTTAAGTTATGGTTCAAATTGTGTGTGTCTCTGTGTGTAATATTACGTCTAGTATGGCATACGGAAAATATACATGATGGCATTATAGTATAGAACATTAGATACCTAGAGTATTAGTTTCACAAATAGTTCATTGAACTCATTTGTATTCAGTAATGTTGCTTTTAAAAACATATACTATGAATCATTATTGCATCCATTTATTTAAGCACACCAAGTGGAAAACCAATTGATAATGTTAACTGAGCCAGTTATTGTCTTTAATAGAACAGTGGTGAGACTCTCCATTTTAAAATGTCAATTTAGAATTGTTCTAAATCTTCCCCACATATAGATTGGTTAAGAAGAGTTGAATAATGCCTAAATAAAAGAAACATCTTGTGCATAGCTGTCAAATGTTCCCCATGGTCACCCGGAAGGGAGGAGAGAGGTGTGGCTGCTGGGAGCTCCAGGGAGGTGGGGCACTGGCAGCCAGGCTCTTCAGCTAGGGGTTGAAGCCTCATTTGCATACGGGATTCCCAGAATCCCTTGCAGTGGCTTCAAAATGCTCACTGTGACCTAGGTATCTCAGCTTTCTATGGGATATATGTATACCAATCCAGACAGCTGGTGGGGTGTGGGTTAGGGGTTGCGCAGGGAGAAGTGGTCTCCAGCAGGCCACCTAGAGGCTAGCTGCACGGCGCCCAGCAGCATCCAGAGCTCAGCCGTCCACTATTGGAAATGCAGGATATTTCAGGGGAAAATGCTTTTTTGGGAAGACGGTGATTTGGTCCGTGAATGTCCCATCCAAAGTGTGACACATGACACGTCTCATCTGGTGGCATTAAAATGTGTAGATTCTCCCGAGAGATGCCTAGCCTTTTTCAAAAGTGCTGTTGCATTCTGGAAGTTATGATTGAAAAAGTAATTTTTCCACGCTCTGGGAGGAAGGACCCAGGGGCTCTCGCTCAAGTGAGTAAACACTTCAATACATCACAGAACAATCAATAAACAGTCCATTTGCGGCAACTTAAACAATAGTAAGATTGATTTGGCATAAACTGTTGTGGATTGTGGCCCACCTCATCAGATGCATACTCAAAAGTGGCTGATGAGATAGTTGAGAAGCTTCCTAAAGAGCGCGTCAGAGCCTTTCGGTAGTTAATGGGCTGTAATCTGCAATAGTTTATGCTAAATAAAATGTGTTAATCTTAAAGGTGCCACAAGACTTTTTGCTGTTTTTGAAAATGATTTCTTGCAAGAGATGAGTCATGCAATTTCCCTTTCTGTTCTAGGGCCACTAAGGAGCACCAAGCCAAGAAAATAATTGGGAGCAGTGAAGGGTACCATCTTTGGTGCTCTAGTTTGCTTCAGGCCATTCTATAAATAGTTAATGCACATGAGAGATGTGTTTTAGTTTGAACACGATGGGCACGGTGCACTAAAAACAGCTGTGTTGAAACTGATGAAAATTGCACCAGTTTCTATTCAGGTCAGTAAAGAGAGATGTGGTAAGATCAGTGGGGCTCTTTCTAAATATCACTGCATCGTGGCACCTGGAATTGGGGGTCATCAGCTTTTGACACTCCCACAGATTTTGGATAGAGTGCTTGTATCTGAGTGTGAGAAAATAAAGTAAATAAGAAAGACATTGGGCTCATGCTCTCATCTGCCTTAGTAAGCATGGTTCAGGGAGAAGAAATGAGGAAAACAGTGATCCAGTGAACTCACAATTGCTGCAAATGGTCTATTCTGGGACAAGAACCTATTGATTTCTGCTCCTTTTCGCAATCATTTAAAAGACTGTCATCATGTATGTAGACTTCTCCAGAGGAGAAACAGGAAGTAAGTGGCCCCAGCTTGCTGGGCCTCCTTTGTTGTGGGAGATACAGCAGCTCCAACATGCAAGGAGGAAGATGGTGGCAGCATAGTGGGTGTGGGGACTGATGGAATGGTTTGCAGGAGACACAGCACTATCTCATTAGCCAGCCATGTGGTGAACTTTGTCCTGGAGGTGGAGGCTGGGAGGAGAGGTTTTCCCCTCCAGCCTGCCTTCCCATCTTATAATAGGGCCTGTAGTTCTTCCAGCAGCTTTCCATCTCTCTCTCCCTGGCCAGATAGTGCACATACTTGATACATGAAAATGTGGGGACATAGGTTGCAGGTCAAGTTTTCGATTGGATGTTTCATATTATATGCTTCTTAGCACAACTTTTTTCTTCTTCTGGATTGGACATTGCAATGGGTCCAGTTGGTGTCGATGGGCTGTGGGCAGGTGCTTCACCCTCTTAAAATTAAGGGACACCCTTAATGGGGGCTGGCGGAGGATGGTTTTGCATAGCTCAGGGACCAGAGCCCCATTGCTACCTCCAGGTGGCAGAGAGACATAGAGTGGCTTATGACAGCATGGCTTCCATGTACTTTCAATGCCGGGTGGATTACACTCAGTGGATCATTGATGAGTAGCAGCATTGAGAGGCAGGTGAGTGTATCAATGGACTATCTATCCCAATGCTGTGCCGATACCTGCTGCTGTAACCAATAAAGTTGTATATTTTTCCTTCCAGAATTGTATCTGTATGTGTTTTTTTATGTAAGTGTTGGGGACTGGACAGCTCAGCTATAGGCTGGCAAATGCAATTATAATTTTGGCTCAATATTACAGTGTCCCATTCCACATTGTACTCTCCATCTTCCACAGGCAAGACAGGACTGAATTTTCTCATCATAAAGTCTCATTTTGGACTTCCTTACTAGAAAGTATGTTTAGGGTCTCCAGATGGTTTCAGAAGCCAGCCCATCATAGTTGATGGGCTAGCTTTGCAATTCTTGCACTGCCTTCCTTCCAACTGGCATTCATTCATTTAATTACTCTTGGTCCCCACCATGTTCTTATTCTTTCTGCATTTGCAGAAAAAACAGTAAGAAAGATGATCTCTGAAATTAAGATCAAACAGTTTCCCAAATGCTGCTGCTTAACTTAAAAAGCCATATTCTGTAGGCTGCGAAAATTCTAGATATGAGTAGATGGAGTCCTTGGGTGTGAAAGGGCTCCCAAAGAGTCCTCCCTTTATGGCATCTTCCACAGCCTGTGGAGGAAGAAGGAACAGACTGTGAGGGTGGCACACAAAACAGGAGGACACAGATTGGCATGACCTTGTTCTGTCTTTGTGGATTGTGTTTATTTATTCAGACTTCCTCTTATGGATACCAGGGCATTGTATGCATACAGTTAAATATAGTTAAAACAAAACAAAATTAATATAGCGACAATTCCAACTACTGGCATGTTATACAAACAAGGAAAGGCAACAGCAAAGTGGGTGGGTGGGGGAGCACAATAAAATAGACAGTTAATTTTTAAGAAAGCTTAGCAAAGGAAAAAGACTTTTCGGCTGGAGCCAAACCTGTTCTAGTGTTGGCATCAGACAAAGACACACGGGGGTAGAATTATATAGCTAGGGCACCATTACTTTCTGTTGATACCCAGGCTATGTAGGGCACTTGATCAAGAAGTCGTCCTGACAATCAGGTTGCCTATGACTTTTTATTTATTTATTTATTTATTTATTTATTTATTTATTTCCTGTCCCTTTGGTGGAAAACTACTCTGGGCAGTTTGCAGATTAAAACTCAGAAGCCCACACGACCTCATATTTATGGGGTTGTGTGTAGTTCTTGTGGAAACTCTATGAACAAGTGATCTTCAAAATCTCCTGTTGACTCAACAGTGCTGCTCAGTTCTTGTAAAGTCAAGCCTGGGGCTTCCTTTAGGGACTCCATCTGTCTTCCACTTTTCCTGTTGCCTTGAACTTTCCTCAGCATTTATTTCCTTCTCCAGAGAAACTGGCCTTCTCACATTGTGCTCAAAAGTAGGATGATCTTTCATCCATTATTTTTGCCTTCAGCATCTCTCAATACTAAAACAGATGCAAATTAGACTTAGATGCTAATTTGAACATTATTTCTATAATCTGAATAGAAATGCAGTGCATTTCACCATAGTTGGAGTGTTGTGACCAGATCATCTGAGTGCCTGTGCGCTGTCCAGGTGTTGATTCTTGAAGGGCAACTTCAAGCCCCCTGTTTTCTCTTCCAGTTGTTCCTTAGACCGTACCACAGCTGACAGCTCTTCAAACAGGCACTGTTCTCTAACAGCCCTTGGAAGCAGAGGAGAGTCCTTTGTAAAATAAGATACTGTACATGTTCACATCAACACTAGGAAAGAAAGTAATTAGCCACTGTACCCCACCTGTGCCTTTCATCAGCAATAGTAATTGGTAGCATCTGAGATCATGCCCACTTCAAACATGTCCACCAATCTTGCCCCCTGTCCCTTCACACTTAAATTTTTCCTAGTACTTGACAACCATGGCAGGTGTCAATGGATTCCCTTTTTGGTCACATGGATCCTTTTATATCGGTGGAAATGAATGTATGGATTTCATCCCTCCTTTCTTCCCCTTTTGTTAAATAAATTCTCATCACTGTCTCTCTCTCCCTCCCTCCCTCCTTACTTCCCTCCCTCCCTCCCCCCCGTGTGTGTGTGTGTGTGTGTGTGTGTGTGTGTGTGTGTGTGTGTGTGAGAGAGAGAGAGAGAGAGAGAGAGAGAGAGAGAGAGAGCACTCTGTCTGTCCAAACTGTGTGGGTTGGTGTTGCAGTTATGTCTATAGTAAGAAAATATAAAATATCTTGTATGAACAGACAGCAGAGGACAATTCAGATAATGTTTGGAGTACAATCATTTGACATCATTGCATCATTTGGATGCCGTGTAAAACTGAATGCAAAAGGGATAATAATTGCAGATCAACAGCTAGTGCAGATGCAGTGCAGGATGGGAGATCAGAGAGTTGCTTGCTCCTAAGCTTTTAGCTTCTTTTGACACTAAAGCAAGTTTGCAGGTGAGGCTGGGACACTAGACGGTGATTATCAGTTGTAGCTGACTGGCTCAAGGGGTGTTTTATCACTTCTGTTTCCTCATACCTTACAGTACAGTTATGTAAGGCCCAACACTGCTCTTTGTAAGTCTAGGTCTGGAACACCCAGTATTGCTAATTATTCCTGTTATGAAACATGATAAATCATGCTCATATTTAATTAAAATTAATTACAATTAAAAATAACTTCTTGCTATCATAAGAGGAAGAAAGTTACTGCCCAGTCTGCATTCCAATAATTCAGGCCTGTCCAAAAGGTAGACCGCAGGCTACTGGTAGCCTGCAAAGGGTTCAAAAGTAGGCCGCTGGCCATCAATAAAAAAGTGAGGGGATATGTTCTCCATCCCTCCCTGTCTCAGCCAAGAGGGGCAGTTCAAGGGCCATGGCGCATTGAGATCTGTTCCCTCCAGAACAGATTAATTGGTTTTCAATGCATTCCTATGGAAAACTGCTGCTGTACTTAAAAAAGTTTTTAGTTATGAGCATGTGCTCAGAACGGATAAAATTCGTAAGTAGAGGTTTTAGTGTAGTAGCCCTCAGGTACTTTGGGCTGGAAAAAATAGACCTTGGCCTGTTCAAAGTTGAACAGCCCTGCAATAATTGATGCATCAGTTTGTTATCAGCTGTCAGCAGAAACTTAGGTAGATATGAAGTTCCGTCCATCCATCAGAGACCAGTCAAAATCTGTGTTGAAATCAGTTGTACGAACTGTACCATTTAATCAAAGTAGAAACCCGAATTTGTATTGTGGCAATGTTGAATTTAGGAAATGTAAATGGAGGAGGTCTAACGGATGTATCATTCCTTCCATCTGAGCAATCAAGTCTTATTTTCACTGAATCATACAGTTTATAACTATTCATGTGCTGGAGCTTCTGCTTCACCCACCACATTTGAAATGCCAAGTGATAGATGAAGAAGGTCTTCAAAATGTGTTGCCTGTTTTTTTTTTTACAAAGATCTTTCTAGAGTCTAAGCTTCTGGAAGCATTCAGCTGTGAAATAGCAGATGTTGCAAACAAGCTGTGAGAAGGGAAGAGTGGGATAATTCTGTCTTTCTCATAAAAGGAGAGAAAATGGGTACCGCCTGTTCCACAAATAGCCATCCCCTTTCACCCAAAATCTGTTTGCTTTAAGAGATTATTGCACCCAATTTTTTTTAATTTACAGAAACAGCTTTTACCCTTACTTTATATTAAAATTTCAGTAGGAAAATAAATGACTGCCCCTCCTGTTTATTGTTTTACATCCCCCCCTCCCAATTTGGCCATGCTATTGTCATGGTTAATCCACATGTTTTTGGAAAAGGGTCCTGTTTGCATGTTGCGTGATCATGGATTTGCAAAGCCTTTTGAATTAATGCATGCCAGCAGTCACAAAAGAAATGGATGGCTTCCAGACAATTTTAGATTCTTCTGTATAGGTTGTTCCAAAGTTTCTTTATTTGATTTATATATTGCCCCATTAGTGCAAGCACTACTTTAGTAAGTAGTGCTGGTGAGCCTTTGGCACTCCAGATGTTTTGGACCACAACTCCCAGAATTCTGAGCCTAGATTGCCAATGACAAAGGATTGTGGGAGTTGTGGTCTAAAACATCAGGAGTGCCAAAGGCTCACAGCACTGGCATAGACAAAGCCAATGGAGTCACCATAGGCATAACCAACTAAATCTCATTTTCAGTCTGCCCTCTTTTAATTTACAGCAGTATACTGTAGTTCTCTGCTTCCTTTTGTTATGTAATGTGGGGTTTAAAAGTTTAACCTGTAAACCAGTGGTGGTGAACCTTTGGCACTCCAGATGTTTTGGACCACAACTCCCACAGTTCTTTGTAATTGGCAATTTAGGCTCAGAATTCTGAGAGTTATGGTCCAAAACATCTGGGGAGCCAAAGGTTCGCCATCATTGGTCTATGGTGACCCGGCTGTCTACTCATGCCACTGATAATGGGTCTGCCCCACGATAGCAGCATTTGTACTTTCATTACTACTGAGCTTACTCCTGTAATAGTGTAATTCAGACCATCACTTCTGCCCTATCAGCTCATACTGTTCATCTGAAATATTAAAGTTTGTCTTCTCTTGATTGCATCTGCTGCCAGGGCAGATGTAAGAGGAAAGTATTCTGCATGTATGTGGGAAATTTTTTTTGATATATTCTTCAATGTTGTAGAAGTTCCACTGGCACAATTATGAACTTATTCTCTTTGTCTGCTTATGCCTCCTCCAACTAATATCAACCTAATTTTATGGAAAACATATCTAAACTAATTTTATTTTTTTTGTATAGCCTGCCTTTCTTCTTGTGACTCCAAGGTAGCATGCAGGGCCTTCTGCCTATTTTATCTTCACTATAATCCTGTGATTGTCAGAGAGTGTGACTGACAACATGGCCAAGCAATGATTTGAACTCAGGACTCTTCAGTCTAAGTCTACCCTTATAACTATTATACAATAGGTTAAGTTGGTACTTCTGTTCCAGGATCTGCTGGATCTTTCCAAAAAAATGATTCTTCTCCCCACCCCAAATATTGAATATACCCTCTTGGGTTTCACCTTTGTTGTGAGGATAACTGTAGTCCTTTGGTTTAGGAGGATAGGTAGAATTCTGGAGGGCAACTGCAAATAGACATGGGCACGACTTGGCGAAATTTCCGTTTCCGTTTCCGTTCCTCGTTTCCGTTACGTAACGGAAACGGTAATGACAATTAAACCGTCAGAACTCGAACTCGAACCGATAAACGATAAATTGGGTCTGATTTGTCGTTGTCGTTCATGGCATTGCGCGGCGATCGCGCGATGCCAAGCGGCACAGAAAAAAAGTTTTAAAAATAAAAAAAACCCGATTCCTGGCCAAAAAAGCAGGCGAAAATATGCCTGTCTGAGGGCACCTACCAGAGGGGTGGTTTCTGGGGTGGGGGGTCCCCGACCTCCCCCCCTCTCCTGTCCCGGCTGCTCTGGTACCAGGCTGGGGGGGCATCCTCGTTGTCTCCATTTGCCATGCGGTGCGGGGGGATCCAAAATGGCGACCGCAATATTTTTTTTGAAATCGTGGTCCAAAAACCCACCAAAGCACCACAGAAACATGCGAAAATTAGCTATTTTAAATGCTTGAATTTTTACAGTAGCAGCAGTGGGTTTTTCTTGCAATAAAACGTTTCCATTGATTTTATTTTATTTTATTTTATTTTTATTTTTTTACACCTGTGCACGCGCAATGATGGGCTGGCTATGGGATGGGACTATGCAAATTTTTGGAGCCATTCCACCAATCGCATGGCCAGGTTTTGCTGAGACTTCTGGATGTGCCAGAGAGGGCATAAAAAGCCTACCAACCCTAAGCCTAAGCCTAAGCCTAACCCTAACCCTAACCCATACGTCAGTACACTGTGTTCTTAGTGGGCCAGAGGCACCCAGAGGTGCAGCACACTAACCCACCCTAACCTTAACCGTTACCCTAAGCCTAGCCCTTACACCCTAAACCCATGCTCTGGGAAGTCAAATCGCGCTAAATCGCGGTGGAAACGACAAACGACACGACGAAACAACAAATTTTTGAAAAATTTCATGACAAACGGAAACGACCCGAAACAGACCCGTCCCGACAAATGACAACTCGAAAAATAATTTTTTCTGGTCGTGCCCATCTCTAACTGCAAATTTTTAACCCCACAAAAATGCGAGACAGAGAATGGGTAGATTCAGGACGTTCCTGGTCCTTCTCCCTTAAAGTCTGGGGGTGGTGGGGAGTTGAAAGCAAGTTCCAAGTCATGTGACTACCAGGACTAGCTTAACCTGATGGATGCAGAGTTTTATCCAAATTGCTGGTTTTGTAACGGCAAGATAGTCATAAGGAACATGGACTTAGAGATTTTGAACATATTCCTCTTGCATCACCTCTCTGCCAGCCATAATGATCCTATATGTCATTTTCAACCACAGTATCTAGGATATGTTACTTGTCATCCTAGTTTTCAAACAAGTAACTGACTGAAATATAAGGTGTATTTTTTTTTCATGTCACTTGACAATGGACAGAGTCTGATTCATTTTGTCCTTAATTGCAGTGCCTCTGCTGGGCCAGAGAATGGAATCAGCAGCTAAAATTTAATTTTGGCTATCACCGCAGGCAGGTTTCTTTCTACACAATACATAGATGAAATCTAATGGCCACAGAAGTGTTGCAAATACTTTAATCCAGGATGTAATGGTATATATTGTCAGTTCTAAATAGATGGTCTAAGATAGTAGCAGCAATCATTGCAGAATTCTTCATTTGGGTGACCACCGAGCCCAGGGCTCATTCCTTCCAGTTACTACTGATACCTAGTGTATCAAGGTATCAGTTGCAAACATTTTCTTCTCTTAAACTTGGAGCATCAGTTGGATGGAATTTCCCAAAGTTCTCATTTTGGTTTTTGTGTGTGGGAAATGGAGGAGATAGCACTGTTTCATCTGTAATTTGTTTGAAATCACCTTTTTTAGCATGCAAGTTTGACAGGTTAGTATTATCTTTTGGCTTGAAAAGTACATTGTGCCACAGTTGTAACATCTGCTGTATGAAGTCCCTTCCCCTTTGGCTGACTCATTGTTGCTAATCTTTTTTAGATGGTACATTGACCTAAGTGATAGAGGAGCTTTGTAACTAATTTTATCCAAATAATAAACCTCCATAGAATGCACCTTCTAGGAAAAGCACCAAGTTACTCTGCCATCAGTATTGTAAAGAAAGAATAAACCGAACCACCCACCCTTCACCAGCATGGCATACAAAATGCACCAATGTTGTGCTGTGCCCTGCTTTGACACCATGATTTACAAAGTACAGTATAGTAAATGGCTGAAGATTTAATGTTGAGAGTCTTAGGTAAGGTTTTGTATTTCTTCATGGTGATTTTCAACACAATAGAAATATGCATTTTTAAAATCCATTTTAAACAATAATGCCTGCTTATATACTCAAACCTGTTTCCAAGGTACAGAACAAGTGAGTGCCTGCCAATATGCATACACACAAATGAAAGCAAATATTCAGATATCTGCAATCTGAATATATGGGAGCCTTCTTTGAGGAGTTACAGCCCTTATATTTCTGGCCAGTACATCAAAGTAGCTTGGTGCTAGCTACCTTTAAAGTTTGGCTTTAAAATAACATTCTCCTCCCCGCCCATATAAGTGCATGAAATTATGGTAGCCCCCTCAGAAGGTATTAAACCTGCTTAGATAGGTCTGATGTGCCCATAGAGGCTTATACTACTTACTTTTAAAGTTTGCTTTGATATTAAATTTGCTAATATATGTGCTGCTTTTCTGCACTATGATAGTGTTTGAGATATAGGTGTCATTTTGGGGAGTGCCTGGTGAGACAGCCAGGCAGACCATAGAAGTCAAAACAATAATAAAGACAAAACTAACTAAATTAGTTAGAAACACAGTCTGAAATCAGAATTAAACTCAACCTAAAAATTAGTTCAAATAGGGAAGGGTCTGCAAACTGTTGGCAGAGTGAGGAAATGTGGCTTAACACCTCTAACTATGCAGTGGAGAAAGTTCAGGGACTTGCAGACCAGAATTAGCTTCAAGTCTCCTCACAGCAGACCATTCCTTTATCTGGTTACTTCTCCTCAACTGGCACTTGCTGTCTCTATAATTCACTCAGAAACACGAGTAAGAGAAAATAATGAAACGTTCCATTAACCCACAATTCTTCATAGAACAAAACATTGTTTCATGACTACATAACTGACTACATGTCTGCATAGCTGACTCTAAAGGTGACATATCAGGGTACAATAATTCCAACATGATTGAAGCATGGCTCACTAATAAAAATACCAAAACAACATGGAAACTAAGAGAGAAAGAATGAGAGAGAGAGAGAGAGAGAGAGAAAGAGAGATTTAAACAAATTTCAGCAAAACCCTAGCCTAGATTAAAAAGGATACATTGAAGTCTGTGTACTGACAGAATGCATGAGAAAGATCCATACGCTACAGTAAAAACTGGTTTTTGTTTTTGTCTTGTTTTGTTTCAGGCTGGTATCAGATACCAGTGAAATAGATAGCAACTGTTGGAATCTTGGTCAGACTCCAACAAACCATTTTCAAATGAATTCCTGCTATTAATTCAAATAGCAAAAGTACAAGAAAGCGAAAAATAATTTAACCCCAGGTTTCACTGGAAACTTTTGATGACATTCCTCACCCAGATTGGAAGTTAGAACCATCAGTGATCCAAGACCCTTCTCACTCCTGATTAGAGATGAGCACGAAATGCCAAAATGGTGTTTCATTACATTTTTCGCTTCTCCCCTGCCAGTTTCTTTTTGTTTCTTACGAAATGAATATTTTTTTAAAAAAATTGTTTCATATTTTGTTTTGTTTCATTTTTTTAAAAAACAAGCCGACCAGGCCAGCACTGCCGGCTTACTCCCATAGGATGCATTGCTTCAAAGCATTCCAATAGGAAAACTAAAAATGAAGTTATTGAAATGGAAATTTCCATTTTGTTTTGTTTTTCTTTGATGGGTCTCTTCTTTATTCATTTCGTTCATAACTAAATGAATAATGAATAATGAAATGAATCCAAGTCTCTCACTGTCACTCCATTTTCAGGGATGTTGGCAAATGTTTGCAGCCAAGTCCCAAATCTGGGTCTTTGGTTGCAAGTCCAAGTTCAAGGCACTAAGTCCTGAGTCCCAAGGCTAAGTCCCTATTAAAAGCCTTTGAGTACAAATACAAAAGATAATACCTTTATTTATTTATTTATTTATTTATTTATTTATTTATTTATTTATGCATTTATGCATTCATAAATTTATATACCACTCATCTTCCAAAAGAAACTCTGGGTGGTTTACAACAATGCAATGAAAAGAGAACAATAATACAACAATGCATAAAAATAAAAATAAAACAATGATAATCAGAGCATTAAATAACACCGTTAACATAGAAAGAACATAAAACAACATACTCAGGCAAGGCAGTCTTATTCTACTAGTCCCTAAGAGCTTTTTAAAAAACATAGAATTAAATTAATGGTTGCCAAATGCTTCTTTAAAGAGCAAGGTTTTAACAGCCCTCTTAAAGGCAGGCAGGGACTCTGCAAGACGAATCTCACTCGGAAGTTTATTCCAGTATGATGGGGCAACCACAGAGAATGGCCGGTTTCTGGTGACCATGTTCTGGGCCTCTCTACACATGGCCACCCGGCATGAGAATGCCTTTGAAGCTCTGGTTGGTCAAGCCGCAGCTGATCTTATAAGCCACTTCTGAGTACAAGACTCTGGAAAAAGTTTCCATAATTCAAGATTATCTTGGTGTCACATAATTTTGATTAATATGAATAAGAGTTTACTATAGAACCTTTCTGCCAAATGGCATGAACAGGTAAATTGCAAGCCTAATTATTTTTCTTACCAGAAAAGTCAACAAAATTACAAAATGTGTCTTATTTGTTTACCCCCCTAGGTCTTTTTTTTTTTTTGCATTTTTGGTGCCTCTTGTTGGGTTCATTGTTCTTGTTTTCTTTGCTTTTGCTTTTAACTTCCTCTGAATGACCTGTTGCTTCTTGTTTATTGTCTATTCATTATAGACCATTGACTGACTTAGCCATTCTCTATGTATGATTTTTAACTTCTGTCATTTTGCTCTTCTATGAAAACTGCCTCGAGATCCTTTGAGAAATTCAGTGCACCATAGAAATAGAAATATAAATAAAATAAATAAAAATCCTTCCCTTGCAATATTTGTCCCTTGCTGCCCCCCCCCCAAATTATGAAAGAAACAAGCAAACTGCTACCATATGATGTCTGATGTACTTAAAACATTTATGTACAATAGGATGCCAATATCTATGGGACCTAAGCACATCCGATCTCACCTGATTTCAGAAGCTAAGCAGGGTCGGCCCTGGTTAGTACTTGGATGGGAGACCAGCAGGGAATACCAGGTGCTGTAGGTGCCTGGAGTAGGAACTGGCAAGTCACTCGAGAATTCCTGCAAGAAAACTCCATGGACATGGAGTCACAGAGAGTCGGTCACGACTGTAATGACACAACACACACACACACATCTATGGGACCAGTATCCACAGTCTGTAAATACTAAAAGAAAAAATTCTGGACAATGTATTTTTACATATATTACCAGAATCAGCCACTAGAGGGAGAGGGAGATCATGGTACAAATACTGTACTTGTTAGTGAATACAGTGTACTGTAATATATAGCATAGTCTTCACCCTCTGCTAATAATACATGTGAAAATAATTCTGGTAATACATGTGAAAATAATTTTTCTGAGTTTTTTCCTTTTACCATTTGATAGATTTATTTATTTACTTATTAAGTTTATATACCACTCCATCTAGCCACACTGCTACTCTAGGTGGTTTACAAAGTTGAACAAATATCGAAATACATACCATAACCAATAGGCAATACAGTAACTAAACAATCCGGTATAATAAAACATAATATCTTAGGAAAACAATATACATCAAATCATTGAAGAAAGAGCAAGATGGGCTAGAGACGGAGATAGATAGATAGATAGATAGATAGATAGATAGATAGATAGATAGA
>JAHTLZ010000129.1:36604485-36742207 GCA_023846285.1 Phrynocephalus versicolor | reverse complement strand
TCTCTCTCTCTCTCTCTCTCTCTCTCTCTCTCTCTCTCTCTCTCTCTGTGTGTGTGTGTGTGCGTGCGCGTGCGCGTGCGCGCGTGCGTGTGTGTGTGCACCCTGAGGGACATCTTTAACTAAAATAGTTATATTATCTCTAACTGTAACTAATCAAATCATATAACTAATTTAGTCAATGATAGCCCCCAGGGTGCAGGCACACACACACACACACACACACACACACACACACACACACACACACACACACATTTGTATACAAAAGAATAAAGATAGAAGGAATGGAGATGTTTTACTTATTTATTCAAAATGTGACACTTCCTTCCCATACCCCCATGTACTAAAAGGCGGTTTCTGTGCTGAACTTGTGTCTGGGCCAGATAACGGACTGGATGAGGGTTAATAAATTGAAAGTCAATCCAGACAAGACGGAAGTGCTGTTAATGGGTGCTTCGCTGGACAGGTTAGAGGGCCATATTCCTGTCTTGGACGGGCTTGCACTCCCCCTTAAGGGACAGGGTCTGCAGCTTGGGGGTGCTCCTGGACCCCGGTCTAACTCTGGAAGGCCAGGTGGACTCGGTGGCCAGGGGTGCCTTTCTTCAGCTGTGGAAAATATACCAGCTCCGCCCCTACCTAGACGAGCAGAGCCTCATGACAGTTCCGCATGCACTGGTAACATCCTGTATTGATTACTGCAATGCGCTTTATGAAGGGCTGCCTTTGACGAGGGTCCGGCAATTGCAACTGGTTCAGAATCGTGTGGCGCGGCTGGTAAGCGCT
The DNA here is from genome assembly GCA_023846285.1 of Phrynocephalus versicolor. NCBI lineage: Eukaryota > Metazoa > Chordata > Lepidosauria > Squamata > Agamidae > Phrynocephalus > Phrynocephalus versicolor. The sequence goes on along the minus strand of JAHTLZ010000129.1, from coordinate 36,741,424 downwards.
GGGGCCGCCAGGGATCACATCACACCGATTCTACATAACCTGCAAAAGTGCTTGTTTTGACATATAAAGCCCTAAATGGCTTAGGACCTAGATACCTGAAGGACCGCCTCCTTCCATACAAACCTATCCGGCAATTAAGATTGAGCCAGGGGGCCTGCTTGAAAGAGCCATCCCTCAAGGAGGTGAGAGGGATGGCTTGTAGACCTAGGACCTTCTCGGCAGCTGCCTCCAAGCTATGGAATGCCCTCCCAAGTGAGATCTGCCTGGAGCTAACATTGATGACATTTCAGCCCCAGGTAAAAACCTTCCTGTTCCAGTAGTTTTTTTAATTGACACAATACAGACTATGGGTCCTCTGATGGCAATTTTAGTGTAATGATTTTAGTGTAAGGTTTTTATTATTGTTTTAATTATTTATTGATATTTGATGTTTTAACTGTTTTAAATTATTTGCTTGTAAGCCGCCCAGAGACCTTTGGGTAGTGGGTGGCATATAAGTTGTAAAAATAACTAACTAAATAAAATAAAAATAAATAAAACAGATTTTTCATACTGCACTTCCCACCAGCAGCATCTAGCTACGCCACTGGTTAGGGACTATAAGTATTAGAGTCCCAAAACATCTGGAGGGCCTACCACTGGGCTTGAAGCAACTCTTGCTCCATTAATGAAAATAATGTATTTTTCACCCCATAAGACGCACTGGACCATAGAATGCAGCTAGTTTTTAGAGGTATGTTTGTGTGAAAAAATATATTCACATATACATACTGCAGTCCCAATACAGCTCTTGCCCCAGTTTACTCTTCAGCCATGCTGCACTTGGGAGGCTCGGAGCAGCATGGCTGGAGAGTGAAATGGGAAGACAAGCCGCTGCCCCCCAGGTCTCCATGCTGGGAAGCCTCTGGCCCTTGCAGAGGCCTCCAAACCTCGTGCAGGTGCCCAGCCCCAGGTACAGCCCCAACTGAGGCTTCCCCACCTGGCTGTTTAAAAATAATTACCTTGCATGATTGATTTGTTCTGTAGAATAGGAGATGGAGATCATTCTGCCCAGTTGAAGACCACAGTGATAAGAAACGGGCTAGAGAGTAACCACCCACCATGATGACCATAGATCTGTAGCTAGAAAGTAACCACCCACTAGAGATGGGCACAAATCGAAAAAATGATGTTTTGGTTTTTCGTTTTTTGTTGCAGGTCCGTTTTGGTTCGTTTTTGTTTTTCGTGAATTTTTTTAAAAATTCATTTCGTTTTTTCATTTTTCGTTTTTCATTTTTACCCGCTTTTTGCGCAACTTAAAGCATTTCCGCATGCGGACGTCCCCCAATGCCCCAGACCAGAGGGAAAACACTAAAAAAATGATGCTGGCAGAGACACAGTATAGACTAGGTACGCAGGGAGGCTGCAAAGGCAGCGGCGGGCGTTGCCCAGGGCGTAAGGCAGCCGCAGAGTGACTGGACTGCGGGGCAGGGGAGGGTACTCACCAAGAGGTACACACGCACACAGGGAGGTGGCAAGAGAAATTTCTTCTTTCTCTCCCCTAAGAGCCAGGCTGCAGCCAGCAGGAACACAGAGACACACATCTGCCTGGCTGGCCTAAAGTAATGAATCACAGAGACAGCAATCCCACCCTAACTCCCACCACAGATTGCAAGGAGGACAGGGGCTGCCAAAGCCTTTTATGCCCTCTGTGGCTGCCACACCTACCGAGTATGCAACCTGGGCATGCTTTTGGTTGAAATTATCCAAGAATTTACATGATCTCATCACATGGCTTGCATCCATCTTGTTGCTGGAATCCATTTTGGGCTTTAGCTTTTTTTAACCATCCTCCTGCATATATTAGCTATTTGCTCATAATAAGAAAAAATACATTGCGATGGGAGAAAGACAAAAACAAATGTTTTAAGGACTGCAACCCGCTGGTAGGTAATAATATCAAATAATTATCACTGCGTTTTTACGGATGTCTAGGGCATTTTAATACCCAAGAAATCAATATTAGGCATCTGGGAGCCATTTTGGGTTGATTTCTCCTAACTCCCCTTAAAGGAAAAAAAATACAGCGATCTGAGAAAAGACATAAATGCATGTTTTAAGGTCTCCAACCCCCCTGGTAGGTATTATCAGGCAGAATAAATAATTATCGCTGGGTTTTTACGGATATTCAGGACATTTTTTAACATTTAAAAACAGCTCATTTCATTGTGCGTCGCCATTAACGAAAATGAAATGTAACGAACCTAATTTTCGTGGTTCTGTTCGGTTCGTTCCAATTTCATCACAATTTTTGTTATTCATTTCGTTACGTAATAAAACAAATAACGAATAACAGAACAATTTTTTTTGTTTCGTGCCCATCTCTACCACCCACCATGATGACCATAGAGATGCAGCTAAAAAGTAACTACCCACCATGATGACCATAGAGATGTAGCTCATGCTCATCATGGTGGGTGGCTACTCTCTTGCTCATTTCTTATCTCTCTGGTCTTCAGTTGGGGAGAATGATCTCTGTCTCCTATTCTACAGAACAAATCAATCATATGAGGTAATTTTTTATAACACCCTCCTGGTAGGGATGCATTCGCCGTATAAGACACACAGACATTTCTCCTTACTGTTATGGGGGGGGAGTGCATCTTATGGGGTGAAAAATAGGGTACTTAAGAGCAAAAAATGTTTATAAATGTTTTATAAAAGAAAACTTTCTTGCTGAAGGAGAATATCTGGGTCATTGACTGCTACCCATTTATTGGTCCCTCCATTTTCTTCTTCCATATTAGTTTACATGTCAAACACTCTGTTGTAATAGAAATCCATTCAAGTTCTCTTGTGTCCTCTAATAACACAGAGTTATATCTTTGGGAAAGGACTGATTTATTTAAATACCTGTATGAAAATTGTTTGAGGTCTAGAACCTTTAATTACACCCTAAATCACAATCTAAAACTGTTCCAACAACAAAAAGGAAGATGTCTAAAGAAACCGCCATAGATTACTAAAGAACTTTCAACTCAGCTAACTATAAAGAAAAACAAGTACAGGAAATAGAAAAATGGGGAATGCACCAAAGAGGATTATAAGCAAATAGCTAATATATGCAGGGTGGTGGTGGTTAAAAAAAGCTAAATCACAAAATGAATTTAGACTTGCCAGAGAGATTAAAGATAGCAAAAAGGGTTTCTTTAGTTATGTCTGCAGCAAAAGGATAAATAAAGAAATGATAGTCTCTCTGTGTGACTATGATAATCAGTTACTAACAGGAGACAAGGAAAACACAGAACTACTCAATACCTTATTTGCCTCGGTTTTCTCCAGAAAGGAAAAAAAGATCTGCTGGGACAAAGAGTAGATGAGGTAGGATGGGAATTGCAACATAAAATAGGTAGAGAAGTAGTACAGAACACTTGAAAACATTAAATGAATTTATGTCTCCTGGGACAGATGAATTACACCCAAGGATATTAAAAGAACTGGCAGATGTAATTTCAGAACCATTGGCATTAATATTTGGGAAGTCCTGGCAATTAGGGGAAGTCCTCATTGATTGGAGGAGGGCTAATGTTGTCCCCATCTTCAAAAAGGGGAAAAAAGAGGACCCAAATAATTACCACCCAGTCAGCTTGACTTCAATTCCTGGAAAGATCCTAGAGCCAATTATTAAACAGGCAGTCTGTAGTTATTTAACAAACAATGCTGTTATTACAAAAAGTCAACACGGGTTTCTTAAAAACAAGTGAGGCCAAACTAATTTGATCTCTTTCTTTGATAGCATTACAGGCCTGGTGGATGAGGAGAATGCTGTGGATATTGCTTATCTGGACTTCAGTAAGGCCTTTGATAAGGTTCCCCATGGTATTCTTGCAAAGAAGTTAGTAGAAAGTGGGATAGATAGTGCTACTGTTAGGTGGATTTGTAATTGGTTGACTGATTGCACTCAAAGGGTGATCATAAATGGCCTCTCTTCAGCTTGGAGAGACGTGAGCATTGGGGTGCCCCAGGGTTCTGTTCGAGATCCGGTGCTGTTCAATATCTTTATTAATGACTTGGAGGAAGGAATAGAGAGTATGCTAATTAAATTTGCAGATGATACCAAATTGGGAGGGGTTGCTAATTTCCCAGAGGATAGGATGAAAATCCAAAAAGACCTTGACAGATTAGAGTGCTGGGTCAAAGCTAACGGAATGGGTTTCAACAGAGGGAAATGTAGGGTGCTCCTCCAGATAAAAAGAATGAATTGCATAGATATAGGATGGGAGATAACTGGCTGGAAAATAGTACCTGTGAAAGGGATCTGGGAGTCTTGGTGGACCACAAATTGAACATGAGTCAGCAGTGTGATGTGGCAGCCAGGAAAGCCAATGTGATTCTTGGTTGCAGCAACAGTACCATAATGTCTAGATCAAGGGAAGTTATAGTACCACTCTATTCTGCTCTGGTCACACCCCACCTGGAGTACTGTGTCCAGTTATGTGTGCCTCAATTTAAAAAGGATTTTGACAACCTTGAGTGGTTACAGAGGAGGGTGACCAGGATGGTTGAAGGTCTGGAAGAAATGTCTTACGAGGAATGGCTTAGGGAGCTCGTAATGTTTAGCCTTTCAAAAAGAAGGCTGAGAGGGGATATGATAGCTATGTTTAAATATTTGAAAGGATGTCATATTGAAGAGGGAACAGGTTTGTTTTCCATGGCTTCAGAGACTAGGACTCTGGGCAATGGTTTCAAACTACAGGAAAAGAGATTCCATTTGAACATTAGAGCTGTTTGGCAGTGGAATATGCTGCCACAAAGGTTGGTGGAGTCTCCTTCTTTGGAGGTTTTTAAGCAGAGGCTGGATGGCCATCTGTTGGAAATACTGTGATGGGGGGTTCTGCATGGCAGGGGGTTGGACTGGAAAGCCCTTGAGGTCTCTTCCAACTCTGTGATTCTATGATTCAACCTTGTTTGAGATCTAACACCTTTAATTACAACAATCCATTTTAGCAGTGGATTGTACTTCACATGCTGCCTCTGCAAAGCAGGTGGTTCCACCTGCAACTCTTAAATTTCCCACATTTAGATTGTATGTGCTTTCATCAAACATGAAAATTGTTTGTTTTATCATGTCATTTTTTATTTTTCCATATTCTCTTTTCCTTTGGGGTACTATGTTTTCCAGGGTAGCTGCCTACATGCCCTAAGCACATTCGCTCTCGGAAGCAAAGCAGGGTCGGCCCTGGTTAGTACTTGGATGGGAGACCACCAGGGAATACCAGGTGCTGTAGGTGCCTGGAGTAGGAACTGGCAAGCCACTCCAGTATTCTTGCCAGGAAAACTCCATGGACATGGGGTCACGAAGAGTTGACACAACAACAAAGTGGAGTCCAAGTCGATGGCATATAACACACAGAAGGAGCCAAGCATTCCCTTGTCTCCTTTTTGCACTTCACCTATAATGATAAAACTTTCAAGGGGTTTTTGAATATTGATGATGACTATTTAAATCCATTTCACATCTGGGAGCCCAAGCTTGATTTTGTCATAATCAGAAGGTGTATGCAGCGCTTACCTTTTCTCACCCTTTTTCTTAATGACATCAATGACTGCTGTTCCCCAGTATTTTTTAGTAAGCATTGTGGGGGTATTACTAATGCATTGCTTCTTTTTCCATCATGGCAACTGTGGGGAATGTTTTAATTGGTTATGTACTCACAGCAGAGACTTTGACTTAATAAGTTTATTTCAAAAATTCTAATCATGCTAAAAATTCAATCCCAGTCGTGCCTTTGCTTGAAATCATAACCATCTCTTGACATGTTTCAAAACTGCCAGATTAACACTGCCCATTATGTATAGAATAAGGGCTAACTAAGAGTCCATTTGTCAGAATACGGGCACACAGAACCAATAAGCATGTTGTAGGTGGAGCAGCCGTTGTGTGGGCTGGGGATGGATAATTCTGAATGAAAACCTTTTTCAAAAAAAAAATATGCATGCTGGATTTCAATTAACTGCAATCCACGAGGTCTCAGAAAGGAGAGGGGAACCTGTTATTTTCCAGTGACTGAGAAGAAGAAAAACAAATTGGCTTGTGTCGATCGGATCTTTTAATCTTCTCAACATTATGTGCGAAAGGGCGGACGGGGAGCCCTTATGAATTTTTCATGAGCTGGTATGTGCAGCTGAATGAATTCAGCGAGTGTCACACCATGTAGCTTGCAGACAAACCACATCCACAAGGAGGCTACTGACACAGAAAGCACTTTGGCGCATTTTCAGAGGGGAAAGCCAGGACCGATAAAGCTCTTTTTGACAGGACTGACTTATATCTCCTTCGATTGGGCTGCCTTTGGCTTTAGGCAGCCTTCTTATTCAGACCTCAAACTCGGGGAATGACTGGCGTGCAGAGCTTGTTGATTTATCAGCATCTGAGTCTCCAGCAATGTCTCCGGGTTGTACTATTGTTTTGGTTTTCTGAATGGTGAAAGGCTTACCGGAATATCTGAGCTATGACAGCAAAAGATTGTGCTAAGGAACTTGCTGCTCCGGAGACAGAGGTTTACATAAAGACTTTCAAAGAACAAATGCATTTGGAACTCGAGCCCCCCAGAGTGCCTGGGAACCGACCCACCTCTCCAAAAATTTCCCCCCGCAGTTCTCCAAGGAACTCTCCATGCTTTTTCAGAAAGTTACTGGTGAATAAAAGCATACGTCAGCGGCGACGTTTTACAGTGGCACATACATGGTAAGACTTGATTTTAATACCTATGCAAAGCAGTGGATGTGTCTTGACTTTCTATACTTTTTTTTAAAAAAAAAGCAAAGCTCATAATCCATTTGCAGTACATCCTGCAAGAGTAACATTGTGCATCCTGATATTGTGTGTATAACTCTTGTTTACATCATGGTTTTTGAAGCACATAATGTGATTGCTAAATGTGACTTCTGCAAATTACCTTTCCAACTAGTGAATATTCCTGGTCTGTCCTGTTGTTTACAGTCTTGTTCAGCAATGGATTATTTCTGGAATCTTACACTCTGTTGAAAAAAAAAGATGATCGGCTAAAATTTTGACATGATTGTCATTTCAGATTTGTCTACAGGGCATACTGTTCCTCTTACAAAGCATCTTGGAGTCAGATTTCTTAAATCAACCTTTTAGGAGTCTATCGCCCCTTTGAATGCTTGATTATAGGATATTTTTGTCTCGATGTGATCATCTCTGAAGAAAACAGGAAGTTATTTTGTTGATAAAATAATAAAAGATTACTAATTTTGTTTTACTGGATTTTTGTTTTGTTTTGTGGTTTCTGTCTTCCCCGGAGACAAAGTTGGTATGCATTTCGTGGGCATGCCTCAAAGTATCATTTTTTCAAGTGTTAACACATGTAAATGAAAATCCCCTAATGTTGCATAACTTGGTTTTTTAAAAACCTCTATTAGGTTTATTTGATGCAGTTCTTGATTTTTAATAACTGTGAAAGGAGGGGAAGGAAGGGGGGCTCAGTTACTCCTGGAACATGCTGTTCCAAGGTAGAAAATTTCATTTAGAATACATGTTTTATGTTTATATTCGTAAAATGCCTACTGTTGCACTAGGCAATAACTTTCAAAAAGGAGGATTTAGTCCTTACTTTTTGTGTGTGTGTTTGTGAGAAACAGACAGCTGTTTTGAATCTTGACCAATAAAAAGATACAGGGAGAGGAAAACTGTATGCCACATGACAACAGATTACAGTCCATAACAGATTGTACTTCATGGGACTGAGTTATGAATTTCTGGCAGTATTTTGTTACAAATCATGGACGTTTCATATTGTAAACAAGAAATCTGTCATAGAACAGAAACAGAAACTTTCAGGACTGCTATCTGCTATTGGGAAGCACCTTTGCCCGAGGCAAGCAAAGACAGTGAGAAAAGATTATGAAAGCGGAGGTCCTACACTTACATCATCAAGAGGGTTGCTCATTCTCAGCCTCTCATAGGATATTGTTTTCTTAGGGTTAATTTAACCACTACAGTTTAGTTTCATCCATTGACCTGACAAAGATTTGAGAAGAGGGTCAGTGCTGCAGCTGCGTGGAGTAAATTCCTTCTGCCACTGGATGTAGAGACAATATTACACTTAGAGACAGTACAGATAGTTTATTGGAGATTATATGGAGAAAGACGTTGGTGAAACAAATATCTCTATATCTTGTCAGAAGAATTGCCTAACACATCCTGCCTGCAGTATTTGTCTCGCTTCATCTGGAGTTATTTGTGCACTCCCCCTTGGCAGCAGTGGCCCAGTGTTCCTTCTATAACATCTTGTGCTGGTTCACCAGCTATATTGGAAGACAGAGGACCTGAGTGTTAATTCTTCAGTGATTAGGGAGGTCCTATGGGAGGAACCCTTCACTGAAATAATTAGAGATTTGAGAGTTTACTGTTAAAACCAGCACTTGAAATTGGCAGCAACGGGCAGGAGGTGAGGGGCGGTGGGGGGACTGGCGGCGGGGGGCAGCAGGCTGGGCAGTGCCCCCTGTCCATTTTGGTGCCCTAGGCAACTGCCTAGTTCGCCTTAATGGACACGCCGGCCCTGCTCCCAGAGGCATTAGTGGGGCCACTGTACAAGTACCAGCTGGACTAGATGGGCCCTTGGCCTGATCTAGCAGGGCTCTTCTTATGTTCTGATGTGTATATCCCTGGTAGTATATGCCCCAGCATTGACTTCAGTGTGGCAGAGAGGTATGAACATTCTGATCAGATGGAATACCTCTTTTAAAAAGAGCAGTTCATGCTGCTCTAGAGAAGCATTGTTGTTAAGTGCTATCATGTTGCCTTCAATTTACGGAGCTCAATGAATTAATTGCTTCCAAAGGCCCCATCATTAAAAACCATGCATAGTCTTGCAAACTAAAGGTCATGAGTTGCTTTATTGAATCATACCCTTTTCTTTTTGCCTTCCATTTTCTCTGGCATTATTGCCTTTTTCAGTGAATTCTGTCTTCTCATGATGTCCAAAGTATGCCAGCTTCAATTTAATCACTTTCGTTTCTAGTGAATATTCAGGCATGATTTCAAATCCACTTATTGGACTTTATAGCATTTTTTGGTATCCATAAAACTTATCTCAAACAGCACATTTCAAATGAATTGTTTTCTGTCTTTTCACATGCTTTTGTTTTCTGCTTTCAGATAGATGTACAATGATGTAAATACTATAGCACGGATGGTTTTGGCATTGGTGTCCAGTGACTTTTTCTACTCAATGATGTTTAGTTCTTTAATAATTGCCCTTTTAAGTTTCTGATTTCTTTGCTGCAGTCTCCAGTTTGATTGATGACTGAACAAAGCTACAGAAATCTTCAATAGTTCTGAATTGATTTATTCATTGCAAACAATAAATTGTGCAATTCTCCTGAATTCAACTGTAACCCTGCTTTTACACAGTTTCCATTCATTTTTCTTAGTAGTTTGAAATTTTTGCTATTTTCTGTCTGTGATTTGGTGCATTTTTCATGTTTAAAATTACTAGTGTTTCTTCCACCAAGTCTCATTCCATCTTCCTCTGAATCTTATCAGCTTTTTATGGGATGTGTTCTGCTTGCAGATTGAAAAGATAAAATACACTCTAGTCTGACACCAACTGGAAACTGTTCTGTCTACCTTGATAGTGGTCTCTTGTCCAGAATATAGGTTATATATCAAAACAATCAAATACTGTGGCACATATATTTCTTTTAGAACAATCTGTAGCTTTTTGTGAGCTACACAATTAAAGACTTTGCTGTACTTTACAAAACACAAACTGATTTTCTTCTGAAATTGTTTTGCACTTTCCAAATTGAGTTGTCAACATGCATTTACAAAATGATCTCTATACCTTTTTTATTTCCAAATCCAGTCAGAATGTCTGGCATTTCCTGCTCCGTATATGGTAAAAGGCTTCCTTGTAAAATCTTCAGCGTTGCTTTGCTACATTGGAATTAATGCTATGGTCCTACATTTACTGATTTTTTTTTTTTTTTGGTTTCTCTTTCCTTTACTATTGGAATTATATTGCCACTATGTGGAGCAATCTTTTATTTTCCATACTTGTTGGTATATTCTTGGTAGAGACTCAATAGATTCAGTACCTGTACTCTTAATGTTCTTAAGATTTACTCTAAATTTTGATATTAACAGTTCATGGTTTATGTCCAAGACCAGTCCACCATGGTTTTTTTTTTAAGATAATACAGCTTTTCTTTCTTATGTTGACAACTGTGGAAACTATTTGATTTCTATATTGAGTATTTAGTGTTGTTCATGTGTTATCTGCTAGGTTGGCTAACACTTGTATTAGCATTAAACAAAATTTTGACCCCCAAAGAATTCTGCTAATCACTTTCCCCTTTCATGACTTGCTCCTTGGGAGAATACATCAAGATTGTTCTGCTTTTCTTCCTACATTTTTATTCCAGTTATCTGGGGCTGTCATCGCATCCTGTTTTGCGTTACAATGAATTTCTTCTTAGACACCTGTATAGAAGCTTGCAATTTCTTCTGCATCATTTGTATTTGTAGCAGAGGTCTAAATGATAGTGCTTTTGATAGGCTTTCCGTGAAGTCTGATTGACGTTACTCAGACTTCACGTTGTGCAGCATCTTCTCTCATTATTAGAGTTCTTCTGAGTTTTCTATTTCCACAGAAATACATCTCATTTTCCATGTTCCAGTTATATGTGTCATGCAGCATTATGGTTTCATTTTGCTTCTGTGTACATCAGCAGTGAGATTCTGCTTGAGCTTCCCTTCAGTGGCTTCATTAGCAACAGTGTTATTTATATTTACTCTTAGCTTCCAAGACAGCATTATTTCCTGTCTCATTTGTCCTATTTTGGATTGTCTCACCGTTTTGAGTTTCAAATATTCAGAAATGGTTTCCTGTTGTCTTCTTTTTCATAGTATTGACAAGAGTTAGCTTGGGTGTCACTGCTGTTGCCACCACTGTCCACTTCTGTTACTGCCATATCCACTCCCATCATTATTGGAACAGTCAATTTTCCTCTGCTGGTGTGCCTGTTAATTCCTGAACAAGATGGATTCATCTTGGCCATCTGTCTCAGCTTTGATGTTCCGACATGGTTGACTGCTAGACGTATAAAGGACTAAGACTGTTTAAAGATCCTGATCCCCCAGAATATCATCTGTACTTTTTCAAACCTCTTTTTCTCTCTAATAAGAATGTCCTTACAGATGAGCCCAAGTTCCCCCCAGATCTCCAGACAGAGCTACCACTAGCAATTTCAGCATTTGGGACAACCAGCACAAAATTTACCCCTAAATCAACTATGAAATTCATGACATGAAAATTATGCAAAAATTCTTTACAGCACTGAACACCTTGTCAGCACATGATCCAGGTAGACTGGCCTTCCTTGTGGGGCAGTGGTCTGGTCTCTCAAGTACTGGCTTCTACTCTAATGTTTCAACACGGTCATGTATACCAATAACTTGCTTTGTCATCTTTCATGCTGGCTTGGTCAACTCAACAACCTGCCAAAATAGTTTGCCTTGGAGGCCTGGTCTACTACCATAATTTTCTCTGGGGGAAGGGGTGCAACCTCTAAATATGATGTTGTCAGGGAAAGCCCCAGTTACCCTGCCTTAGTTTTGGCCCTGTCCCTAGGCCTATAGGAGAACTGTAATGTTCTCCTGTCTCCTAACTAGGGCATTGAAGGTGAAAAAGCCTTGACTACAGAGGCTCTTGCTTTCATACACCAAGGCTGGTCTTTTGGCTCTTAAAATCAAAACCAGCTTCTTTTGTGTTCTGCTGTTTTAAAACAGCACAGGACGTAGAGGAAAATTTTAGCATTTCCAACATTCAACTCCAATTGTTGACAGCAATTCCAAAAGAGCAGCGGGAAAATCTCCTCTTTTAGACACTTGACTTGAACTGAAACAGCTCTTACAGGGAGGTGAACAAATAACACAGAACAGCTTCCAGTATCAACAGGACACTATCCTTCCAAACATGCACCTTTCAAGAACAAAGACGAAACTCCCCTACGGCCTTGATGTCAACAAGATCTTACATGTTAATAGCAATTATAACTTTCTCCTGTTTTATCCCAGGGTGTTTTGCTCTCCATGCTCATCAAGGAATAAGCTCCACTGAACTCAATCAAGCAGACTTCTGAGCACAGGCTGTTAGCTCTGGGTAGAAATTACGAAAACACACAAAATAAAAGAAGGTACTGTACTGTATTAGAATGAAGGAAACACTGTGTTTCAAGTATGCCTAAATTGTTCAGTGTAAAGATTAAGATAATGGGTGATTTTTCCAAAAGCTGAAACATTTTTTAATTGGGCCAAGGCATTTCAGGGTCAAACGACATGAGATACTCTGCTTGCAAACCGAAAAAGTGCTCCTTCCTAGCATTTTTGCTTTTCAGCCTGCTTTGTTCTGTGACTGGTTTCCAACAGGCAAGCAGGGATGTAATTCACAAGTCTCACTGCCCAAGCTCTTGCCTCTAAAAGAATCAAATTTTAGCAGAGAAAAATGTCTAATGTCTTTATCCCAAGGATAAAGCATTTCGATGTATGGTCTCATCCTCAGATTATTTGCTCTTTAGAACAAAGATGGATGAACTTTTGAACAAAGCCTATGTTATCTTCTTTACTGGGAGAAAATGCAGATGAAATAACCAACCGGTTGGAAAACTGTACTTCTGCAGTTTCATATAGATCATTGATTTTTAGAGAACTACAGCAGATACTGGAGTTGTCAGTGCCTCTCGAATGAGCACATTTATTGTTTTCTGTCCCATACCACAGCTCCTAAAGGTCTACAGATTTCTTAATATTTCAAGCACAACAGAAATACTCAAACACCGTTCTTCTTGTTCTGCCAGCACTGCTTGCTTTTTGGCGGCTCAAAATGTCCCCCTCCCCAGTATGAAATTTATAGGAGAGCAACCAAATAAAGAAAAATGAAAACAGAAAAGGGGAACAACAAATGGGTTGACAAGGTGGGCATGAGGAGAATGTGTTTTTTACAGAGGTCTGTAGCATCCAGACATTTTAAAAACAAAGCAATTAGAAAATAACTAGTTTATTTTCTTTTGAGAAACATGAAAACAGAATTGATTTTACAAATGACTGTGGAACTATCAGTACACTACATTTTCTCCATGTTTGGAGGAACTGAGACATGTGGGCAGCAGGATGATTCAGAATCATAGAACGTGTTTAGCGCAAAGGTGGAACAACCATTCTTCTCCATTTTTGGACTTTTCAGGTGTACAGGCCAGTTCCCCTAACTTTGGGCTGCATTTAAGAAATATTTTGCCAATTCAGGGATAAAGTTGCCTCTCATTTGGGGGAGAGGAGAGCAGCAGGAACGTCCTCCTTTACTGAAGAAACCCTTGTTTTGTAGCCAAATCCTGTGAAACATATTATATTATACATCAGAGTATGCCACTGATATTATAGAGTAGCTAGTTGTCACAGTTATGAAAACACTCACTAGGCCGCCTTTAATGCTTTTTATTAAAACATTTCTGTATTCCTGTTCACTGAAATGTTCATATTGGTGTGCCACATCAAAATAACTCTCAAATAGCCATAGAGGAGTATGATGAAATGGAGAGACCAAAGCAGCTGTGTAGTAAGAACAAAATGGAACAGAAGTGATTAATTTCTGAAGCCAAAAACCTTGCCAAAATTTTACCTTTGTTTGTGGAAAATTGAAGGGAAGTGACAGTACAGAACTCGCAGTACAGAATCCCAACTGCTGCTAGGATGCTAAAGAGAATGATCTGCTCCTTGTGAAAGGTAATTACGTATTTTCCATGAAGTAGTGTTTGGAAAAGAGTCAAGTTGGACCTTAAGCGCTGAGAGGGAGGTTGATTCAGAAGGATACTTACTCTAAAATTATCAGAAATGTAGAGCTTTGGGAAACGTGGAGATAAAACCAGCACTTTGAGTTAATTAAGGGAAGCAACATTTCTAGTGCAGACACTTCAGTCCAGGTAATGTATCATAGTGGTAGCTATACCAGTTAAACTGGTTATTCTGTTATTTTAACAAAACTAGTAAAAGCTGAGAATATAGAATCTTTGGGGTCCAACATTAAGAGAAGACTTTAAAACCATTTAAAAATTGATTGCACGCTAGAGCAGAAGGAATGGAGCTGTGGTCATATCCTATGTCTTTCAAGAGCCCGTGTTACATTTTTGTAATGCCCCCACACTTCTGCTCCACATCAAAGTGATTCTTGGACTTTGAGGAAACTTATTTCCCAGGGAAATGAAAATTGATAAGAATTATGCCACCCAAGGAGGCAAAAAAGCCAACAGGATGAACTGTGGCCTCAATTCCATTGAAAAAAAAGTTTCCTACATAGTTTTGTCAAACACCATCCCTGGGTCTCTGTTTTTAGGAAGCCAATTAAGACCGAATTATACAAAGCTGCCTACTAGTGTAAATTCATCCTGACATGCTAAAACAGGTTTAAGTTTTTAAAACGTGGTTTCAGTTAGTGATAGGGTTTAATTGAATTTTTTAAAATTATTTTGTTTCTTTTTATTTGTTTGTTATGTTTTTATTGCATAGTGTCCACTGCCCAGAGAGTAGTCACACCAATGGTTGTATAGATATAGAAACACAAAAAGAAAGAAAGAAAGAAAGAAAGAAAGAAAGAAAGAAAGAAAGAAAGAAAGAAAGAAAGAAAGAAAGAAAACCTCTTCTGATACTATGGAAAGCAGTATACAGTATAAATATCTTAAACTTAAAAAATTCTAACTGATTAAGTAAATTTCTGAAGCATCTTAGAAGTGCACAACCAGGGCTTATAAGCAACAGGTATGTTCCTTCCCCATTCTTTTCACTCAGAAATCAGTATTCAAAAATGGACACCATCTGAATATAGATATTTGATTTGGCGATCAGGGTTAATTTTGCAGTACTTCCCATTTGCTTAACTTCTTCATTGAAAATCTGTTGCATCACAAAGTCACGCACATAATGTTCGTTACTGGTGCAAAAGCAAAGACAACTTCAGTAAAGAAATAATACTAATCAGGCTGAAAACTAGATGAAGAATATAAAAGGGTGAATAAACTGTGATGATGCTTGTACTGAAAATATTACTTCATGCTTTTCCTTTCAGGTATCTTGAGAGTGCTGTCGTTATATTTATTTCGTAAAATTGAAGAATAAAAACAAGGTAGAGCTTTACTGGTATAAAACCCATTTAAAGCTTATTTTATATCCCAGTGTTCTAAATGTGCTTTATTAATAAAATGTGAAATGGGGCTACTGCAGCAAGCTTCCGTGCTGTAGGAAATTATTCCTATTGAACAAAAACATCAAAGGTCTCGTGGCACATTAATCAACAGATGTGTCTGAAGAAGTATGCCAATAGTCCAAGATAGATCATGTCAAATGAAACCCTTCAATTATAAACATGATCCAGACTTTTTGTGGGTTTTGTGGCAATAGATTATAGGCGGACGTGGCCTCCCACTCTGGAAATTTTTGTTACCACATCCTCCACATGTCCCTGCAACCATAAGATATTCCCAGTACAGTGCATTAAAGATGACATTGAAAATGGAGCCACTACTGTTTTCTTCACCTCTAGGCTCTAAATATTCATCAGAGCTTTTTTAGTATACAAGCACAGAATTTGCCCTCTCAGTGTGAAACTTTATGGAGCCAAAATTGTATTGTTAGGCACCAGAGAACCCCATGGTCTGGAGATAGAAACATTATTTCAAGCCATGAGCCTTAAAAAAAATTACAAGGGTTGGGGTGAGGACACCGAGGAGATCACTGAGTACAGAATGTGATTGGCTGCTTATTATGTAAGGTCTTTCTTCCAGAAAACTGATGCTACTTGAAGAAAAAAGAAGGCTGCTGAAATAAAATAAATCATTCAAAAGTGTTGTTTCTCCTCATTAAAATTAATTATGGATTTGGAGACCAAAAGTTCACTGACGTAAACAACCGACTGACAAAGCTATATACGGAGACACAAAATGTACTGATAATGTGTCCTGTCTATGATAGCTGCCATGATTATTTCCTTCCACTCCTTTTACAGCAATACTCAGATGCCCTTTAAAAGTTACCCCCAAACGCTTGAAGAATGTATCATATAGCCTTCTTTGAGGTACCCAGAACTTTATCCAGAGGGAAAATTCTCTCTCCCCCCCCCCTCTCACACACACACATACACCAGAGAGAGGGGGGGGAGAGAGAGGCTTTGAATGCCAGCATCATAGGAAGCATTAATCTTAAACACAGAAGAGATTTATTGTTCATAGCATAAGCTTGATTACAGTAACTATAATTGAAACATATGGAATAGCTATGGAGGTATTCCAGCACACCACATTAATTGATGTTACTAGCTAATGTTTACTCACAACAGGTTAATGTCTTTGCTTCTCAGCAATATAATCAATGGCACACAGATACAGAATGTGTATATATGAATATTAACAGGGCTGTTCAACTTTGAACAGCCTGCGGGCTCCTGCCCACCCACCGCATGTCCCCGTGGGCTCCGCACCAAGTCCAGGCTCATGCATGCTGTCCCCACCACGCGATTTAGTGCTACGCAAGCACTCTCATTGGTGTGGTGCCAAATTCAAATGGATTTCTAATACTTGGCAAAAAGCAACGTTGCTGTCATTATCATCATAATTACCAATTCCACCTCTTCTTTCTTCAGTTGTGAATCCATAACTAGATTCAACAATGTCATTTGTGGAGACATTTGAAACCTTTCCCCTAATATTTCTTTTATTTCATTAAAACCAGTGTCCATTCTATTTTCCTTATCTCATATGCCCAACACATGTGTAAATATGTTCCTTTTTCTATTTTACATTTCCAGCATATTGGATAAATTTCTTTATTTATTATATTTAACTTTACAGGTGTTATATACAATCTCCAATATACTTTATAACAGTTTTCTTTTACTCTCCCTGACATATTTTTCATTTTTCTTTTAATTCACATTTCCCCCATTCTTCCTCTTTAATTTCTTTATTAATATCTTCTTGCCATTTCTCTCTTAACTTATTTTTATATTCCTCCTGAATTAGTAACTTGTATATCTCATTTACTATACTTTTTCTCTGTTCTTTATTCTCTGTTTTATTTATTCTATCTATAATTTCTTCAGACCTAGTCAATTTCCTACAATCTCCTACTTTAATTATCCATTCTTTAGTCCATTTTCCAGTTTATATAATATTCAACCAAGAAACATTTTCTCCTAATTTCTCCTTTATTGTTTGTCTGTTCTGCATATGTTTTGCCCAATCCCGTAAATATATCACTTTTTTTATCTTGTAATACCTTATTTAACTTCCCCTTTAATTTTTCTGGGAAACTTAATTTCCATTACTCAGATCAAGGGTGAAATCAATGGCCTAGTCTCCCTAAAATTCTTCCAACATTCCGTCATGTTTTTCAAGAATGGATTATTTATACTTCTCATCTGAGCTTTAATATGTTCCTTAAAGAATATATTGTCCTTTTGCATAATTTCAAGGTCTCTTCAAATTATCTTTTTCTATTATTATATCTGTAATATGTTTTAACTGATTGGCTATGTAGTATAACTTTATATTAGGTAAACCCAAACCACCCTCTTTTTGTGGCACATACCACAAACTCTTATTAATCTTAGCATTTTTATTACCATTACAAAACATATTTATTTACCCCTTAATCTGTTTTAACTCCCTTTCATCCCATTTAAAAGGTACCATCCAAAATAGAAAATTCAATTTGGGGATAATTTTCATTTTACATACTGATATCTTTCCAAACCAGGAAATTCTTAATTTTTGATATTCTTTTATTTGTTCAGTAAGCTCTTTCTTTACTTTCTCTATATTTATTTTTAACATATCTTGTAAATCCCATGCTATTTTTATCCCCAGATAATTAATAATGTTTGTTAATTTACCTTTAATTACTTCCTTAAACAGCTTTTTATCTTCCTCTTTATAATATACCAACATATATTCAGATTTGTTCCATTTAACCTTTAACCCCGTTCCTTTCTCAAATGCCTTTAAATGTTTTTGTAATTTGTAAATACTTGTCAATTGTATTATTATTATTATTAATGTGTCATCAGCAAATAAGTTAATTTTATTTACCTCCCCCTTTTCTACCACTTCTATTTCTTTGTCCTCTCTTATTACATGAGCCAACATTTCCATTATAAGTATAAACAAACTGGAGATAATGGGCATCACTGTCCTGTTCCCTGGCCCAGGGTAATAATTTCGGTTATTCCATCATTCACTAAAATTCTACCCTTATTATGAGAATACAACTGTTTTATTATATTGCTAAATTGAAAACCGAAACCTAAGTGGTTAATCAAAATCTTTAAGGTACTCCACTCTACAGTATCAAATGCTTTAAAAATGTCC
This sequence comes from Phrynocephalus versicolor, assembly GCA_023846285.1. Lineage (NCBI taxonomy): Eukaryota > Metazoa > Chordata > Lepidosauria > Squamata > Agamidae > Phrynocephalus > Phrynocephalus versicolor. The sequence goes on along the minus strand of JAHTLZ010000129.1, from coordinate 36,723,007 downwards.
AATGAAATTATTCCTACCTTCCTAATTTAATTCATTTTAATGAAATTATTCCTACCTTCCTTCCATTAATGGTTTATTATTGCTTATTGAAATAAATATAGTTTCTAATTTTTTGACATCATTTTCCAAATCTTGGATTTTTATATGCTTTTTGCTTTAAAATATAAGCCTCCTTCCATGTATATCCTCTGACTACTGCCTTCATTGTGTCCCAAATTGTACTTATCTCTCCTTCCCACTCTTCATTTGTCCTCCATGTTTCTTCCATCTATCTTTAGCCCTTTAAACAAGATGTACAGTATTTGTGGAGAAAATGTGTACCAGATTTATTTTATTACTGCAGAGGTGGAAGGGACCTTATGGATGATTAAGTTCAGTCCTTGTCAAGGAAACATGTTGGGAAATTAAACTCGCAATCCTTGGCTCCGTATTGTACTGCCCATTGCTCATCTTCCATATAGGACATGTAGTGAACACTGCTACTTTCCTGCTTTCTGACAAGTGGAAATATATATTCTGTCAATTTTGATCTGTGCAATTGTAGCCAAGAAAATAAAATGAGAACGTTGAGCCAGATCACACTGAAAAAGCTCAAATTTGTAGGTAGCTTCTGCTTGTTTTCTTCTTGTTTGTAAACTTGTATAGCTTAAACAGATAGTTGAATAATTCATAAGCTCCATGTGTGAATTTTGTTTATGTTTTATTGGATTATGTTGTATTTGGAATAGCCAGTGATGAAAAGCAATAAACATTGGATTGACAATGGTGCAGATAAGTGCTGGAGAAATATTGAAGCAGCTAGATGAATTAGTCAGACTTTCATGCTGGGATGCAGACAGTACCTGGGGATTCTTTGCTGGAGAAGACTCAAAGTCTCTTTATCAAATCAAGCTTTACATTCAACTCTTCACCATGATATGTAAGCCTGAGTACTCATTAGTACTGTAGACGTGTTTTAAGTAATGAAGGAAAATCTATTGAGGTTTGAAGGCAAGCATTTTATCTTGACAAAACATTTTTAGAAGAAAATCAGTGTTGCAATGCAAATACAAGACACTTATAACTTAAATGATTCCAGTCATTTTCTGAGAAATGAATGCACATTTTGGTTGGTTCAAATTTTCAGTTATTTAAATTGATTACTTGATAAAGAACACGTAACTTTGTTTCATAAGATGTGGCGCCGGTTAATCTCTGTGTTTAATTCAAAACTCAGCTTTTAATAATCTTTATGGGCTTTCTTGCTGTGATGCAATCTTGAAATAGCATTCCTGGAATCAAATGGTACCCTATATATTTTATATTATTTTTGCAGAGACAGTAAGCCTAATGATGCTCATGGTTTTACTTGTGTTATATTTTTTGCACTTGGGACTTTGTTCTCTAGAAACGTTCTGGGTTAGAAACAGGCAGAAAATAAAACATTAAGAAAGAGCAAATAAAAGTTTAAAACGTTCTTATAAGACTCAGTGACTTAGTAAAGTTAATTTTTAAAATTAGGCAAATATTCTATTGTTAATTCTAATTCTGTTAGACAGAAACATTGGACTGGATCCAAAGTTGTACTTTTTATGCCAAAGCCATTTTCTACTTTCCATCTTCAATTGCAGATAGATGTTGCATACCTCAAGTTAAACTCTGATGACTAGAGCATTGCATGAAAAGAGTAAAACTGAATCAAAACACAGTCATTCTCTAGTACAAGATATATTGCACATTGTATTCTTGAAACCAAAACAGTTTAGAGAAGCTGAATAACACTTTCAAAACAGCTAATATATCACAGAGGGGTATAAGTGTATTCTTTATTATGCCTAAGTTTTTTTTAAAAAAGCATAAGTACTTATAGTACATTATGGTAATTGTTTAGGGACAGAAATAAATCCAACACTGCTAGGTAACTGTGTTTCATTTGTAAGTATTTGAGAAATCAGGCATAGTTTCAGCCGATATCATACTCGATTCTCTCTAGGTTTATTTATTTGTTTAATGGGAGTTTTAGAGCATGCTGTTTTTCTAATACTGTGGTCCAGGGAACGATGCTTTCCAGGAAGCACTTCCTAGTAACAACAGGAAACAAGGCCTGGGAAGGCCTATATACAGCATTGGCAAACAAAATGAAACAAAACGGAAATTTCCGTTCTGTTAAGTTTCATTTTCCTTTGATGGGTTGGATCGTTATTCATTTTGTTAGGTAACAAAATGAATAACGAATAACAAAATGAATTAAAATTTTTCATTTTGTGCCCATCTCTAAAGTCAAGAGTTACTCTTCCTGACCACTGACTTCCCAGTTCTGTCCTCATTCTTCTTTGGCTATATTTCTTGGCATGGATCATGCCAGTGATGGAGTTTCCCCCTGTAATGTTCTCCTGGTTTTATATGTTCCAGCTTTAGAAACTCATCTCAGGTACTTGCACTATCTGCTATGGTGTGCTGCCCTGCCCTGGGGATTGTACTTCCAGTAGCTGGTATGCTTAACTTCCTGCAGTCCAAATCATGTAGTTTCAATTGAAGTGTTCGTTACTGAAATTAACTCCTCTTGAACAACTCTAACATATGGGTTTCATGAAACTTCAACTGTGTAAAAAATAAAAAAAAATAAAAATAAATAAGTAGCACCAACCTCCATCCAAGTAAATGAAAGAGGTGAACTGTAGTCACATTTAAGATGAGTGTCTTGTCTACACACCCACTATGTGATCCATAGGGTTGTCTTTACAATACTTGATCATATTTCTGGAATATGATTTGTCTCACAAGTTGATCTTGTTGCTAGATGAAGCTGTTGGCAACTCTAGGTGAAATCAAGGTTTACTTAAGGGATTACAGGAAGAGAGGTGTAAACCTCATAGAGGATGTATAGATTCATATGTTGCCTTACCCTATTTGTTTTTTAGTAATTTGTCTGATATGCATGAAGTTGTCTGATTTGAGAAACATCACATTTCATTCTTACTGTTAATAACTTTATTGTGAGTTTCTTGGGTTGTAGTTGCTTTTATATAAAGAAAATATACATGCATTTTAATTGCCCCATTCAAACCATGTGAGTCTAGTTTTTTTCATCTTTGCTTATTGATTATGATTGAATTTTTTTTCTTGAAAAATTTGGTCATCTCTAATAACCTTTTATCTTTCAGGCTTCGGGTATTTTAAAAAGAAGGAAATTCCATTATTTCAAGTAATCCTTTAGTAAACTGCTGGACTAGAGCTGTGCTGATTGGTTTGCCATATTAGGATTCCCTGTTGCTATCATTAGATTCAGTTGTTTATGTAGAAAGAGATAATCCCCTGGACAACATTAACGTTAGGTCTTTTGAGGTTAGGCTAACAGGAGTTTTCTTTGCTGAATTTTCCCTGTTTACTGTAGTTTACCTTAATAGATGCATAGAAAGAGTACCCCAAAACACAATCTACAGCAGGCCTGCCCAATGTCCAGCCCAGGGGCCAAATCCGGCTGTCAGGCCATTCTGAGTGGCCTGCGGCTGGCTGGCCTGCCCCTCCCTCCCGATCCTTCACCCAATTTTTTTTTTAAAAAATCTTCCACCAACACTGACAGTGCCGGGAAGCTGGAGGGGCTGGGCGGGTCTGCTGGCCAGTGAGCAGAAGCTTGTGAGGCTGGGTGGGTGGGCAAGGGGGTGGGCTACCACCAGCAGCACCGTCGGAAAGCTTGTGGGGCTGGGTGCACGCGCGGGGGTGGCGCACGGGTGGGCCGCTGCCACCGGCATCACCGGGAACCTTGTGAAGCTAGGTGCACATGTGCAGGGCGGCCCACAGGCGGGCTGCCGCCGCCACAGGCAAAGCGAGGAACATTGTGAGGTTGGGCGCAACTGCGGGGCAGTGATTGAGCGGGCTGCGCCACCAGCACCGCTGAGAAGCTTGGATGGTTGGGCAGATGGGCGGTCTGCCACCACCGGCACTGCTGGGGAGCTTGGGGTGCTGCAAGATTGCACAGATCGCCTCTTCCAAGGGGCGACCTGTGGCCACGGCTCCCTATGCGGCGGCAAGCGGAGGACCCCTGCACAGGTGCCAGGTAAGGGCACCCCTCCCTGTCTGCCGCCCCATCCCCTCCCCTCCCCTCTTTCCCCGACTGCCCCCGTCCTCTTCCGGCTGCAGGTGGTGGGCGGGGGGGAGGGGGGACAGATTTTTTTTCGTTGTACAGGTTTTCCGTTGTACGGACCCTCCGTTATACGAGGGTCCACTGTAGTTGAATCAGTGGAACTTATGGAAGGGTCAGTTTATCAAATCCCCATTCATTCAGTGGGTCCACTCGAGCACAGTTCATTGTGCTAAGGATCAGGATTGCAGTCACAGCCTAACGTTCATTTACTATCTAGATTAGCAAATAAACCTGAAATAATCTGGACCAATTGAGATGTGACTTCATAGAGATATAAAATTTTTGGAAATTTTGAAGCTCCAAAAAAACCCTATCCCCCCCCCCAGTTTTCCCCCCTTAGGAAAAAACAGAATTTCCCTCCGTTTAACAGCTTGAAAGTCATTCTGATACTTTAGGAACATAAAATATGACTATGGACAATTTGACTTGGCATAAAATTATCACAACAAGCATATTAAAATATAGTGTATTCAAACAATTATTACAAACAGAATTTACTTTTTAAAAACATTTATTTGTAAATGCAAGTAACAAATGGAATAACAATCTCCTGAACTGTTTATGTGGAACAAAAAAACCCTCTACAAAACAATGTTTAACAATCCAGAATTAACAATTTCCTCTTCACAGTATTAAAACAACAACAACCTCATTCTCATAAAAAGAATTGAAGAGGAGGAAAGGTATAGTAGGGGGTGGGACTAAGTTTCAGTGATTATTTTTTTTAGAAATGATTTGGAAAATATTTGAACACCCTTTCTTAAAATATTTCATTCATTATGTTAAAATAAAACATTCCATAATCATTTTTTCTTTTTTTCAATTTTTCAAATGTTTCAGAAAAAAGCAAAAAAAAAAAGTCTTCATGAAAAAAAAATTGGGTGGTGATGATGGTGTGTGGGGTGGGTTCATCTGTATCCAGTTTTTTTTTTCGGGCCTTCACATCTCTAGACTTGAACTCATCTGGTCTGCCTGATTCAGCTATATAATATTTGTGCTGCCCTGGTAAGAGAAATCTTATTTTTCTTGAGCACCTGTCGAGTAGTGAGGAGAGGGCAAAAAAAAGGAGAAGGAGAAAGGGGGCGGGAGTTGGGGGGAAGTAAGAGAAGGGTACAAATGTGAGATAGACAGAAAAGCAGAGTGACAAGTTATTGTAGAAAGACAGAAGGAAAGAGGGGTAGAAGGAAGTGAGAAATAGGTGATCCTGCCAACTCTTGGCTCTGGGTCTGACTACCGGTCTTGACAGAAAAAAAAAACAAAGAGACCCCCTCTCTGCATTCCTGATACAATAGGAATGAATTATAAGCTCATTTTTCAAGTGCAGCTGCCATGTAGCCGACAAGGCAGCATCCCTACACGGGATGAAGGCAACACCATGTAGACTTATGGAAACCCCAAAGAACTGAAAAACAATTCAGAATAGTCTGTTCTGAACTAAAAAGTTCTTGTGGCCATGGAACACCAGCTAAATTTTGAGAGGAAACAGAAGATGAGGAAAATGGAATAGCAACTTTCTTTCTAGAGAAAGGTATGGCTAGCTAACTGAACATTTCAATTGTCTTCATTTAGTACGTATATCCAGATTTTAAGATCTCTTTATTACTTCCAGTTGTATGTTCCAGTGTTGTGGGACTATGTCTCTGAATTTTCAGTATTCATTTTGTTTCTCAGTGTTTGGTAATAATGGCAGCCAGTTTGGGAAGAGAAGTGGAGGCACCTAAAGAAAGCAGAACAGCTATAGCAGCTATATATGGATGAGAAAACAGACATAGATAAGAAATGGAAGGAGGAGCAAAACACTAGAGAAGAGTATAATCAAGCAAGCGATATACGGTATAGGCAAGAATCGTGTCAGTGAAGTCAGGCTTGCAAAAGAGATGAATAATGAAAAGAAGACTTTTAGAACAAGAGGATAAAGGCAGAAATTGTAGGCTTGTTGTGTGCAAAAGAAGATGAAGAAGATGAAGAAATGCTAACAGGTGCCAATAGAGAGGCAGACATGTTCCATATCTTCCAAAGGGAAAACACTGCTCAACCTGCTAAAAAGAGAATATTGATGCAGTGATGGACTACAGCCCCATAGGAGTACAGAGAGTAGACAGGAACACTGGGCTGCTTGAAAAACTCAAGGGTTGGATGAAAATTGGAACCCACGGAGGATCTCATCTGTCAACAATTGCCGAGGATTCTTAGAGAACAGGGGAAGTCCTTGAAGAGTTAAGTTGTGGAAAATGTTGTCCTCTTCAAAAGGCACAGTGGAAAAACATGCAGAGGACCTTGGCGGCCATGGACTTGTCATCATAAACTTTATATATATATATATATATATATATACAGAGAGAGAGAGAGAGAGAGAGAGAGAGAGAGAGAGAGAGTATAGAAAGAGAGAGAGAGAACAGATCATTGAACAATTTGTCTACAAGCACTGAGAAAAGAATGCTGTAGTTAGGTGTCAGCATAGGTTTCTCAGAGAAAAGTTATAGCAAACTATCTGGTTTTTGTTTGTGTCGATCAGGAAAATCTATATCTTGACTTAACCCTCCCTTTAAATTATTTGTTCTAATCCTAGAAGAAAAATGGAGGAGAGGAATTTAAATTGAGTTCCTATGTGAATGTACTGTATCGCATGATGTTTTCTTGACATCCCTGTTTCTACTCACTTGCCCAAATATGTATTAATGGTTAAGTTCTAAATAACTCTGAATGTCTTATGTTTATTTGTCACTTCAGCATACTGCCTTTCCTTTGGTGAGAAGAAAGTGGAGAATATAGTTCTCCCTCCTTTTTTCTCCTCAAAGTAACCCTTTGAAGTGAGTCATTCTGTGAAAGTACACATGACCCAAGTGACCCCATGAATTTCCTGGCAATTGGGGAATCTGAACTCAGATCTCTCTGAGCGTCACTCCTTGGCGTTGGCAAAGGAGGACAGAGAAAAATTCTGGGGCAGTTTCAGAGGTAGTGTGGGAACTATAAGAGAAAGGGAGAATAATTTTTAAATTCACATTATTTGATTTATTATTTTTATCTGTTACATTTGCTTTTCTACCAATGAACTCAAGGAGGCAGGCATGGCTTTCCCTCCTCCCCTTTTTCTGTCCCCAAACCCCTTCCAGTGATGGAAATGGCTGCTAGATCAAAGAGTCCTTCGTGAACAGAGTGCTATCAAGGAAATGCAGCCTTAAATGCTGGAAACATTTTATGCTGGGCCACATACAAGAAGCAAATGAAAATCTGGAAGAACAAGATTTTATTCATAACTTAGTATCATCTTTCCCATTGTAGCCAAAGAAGTCCAAATTTTATCAGATTGTAGAGTGAAGTTGTGGAAAGATCTGGGACATCTTTGCTAAAGAAATAAACAATGTGGCTATTCTAGTAACCATATTTTTATGCTTTTTCTCCATTCTGCTTCTCCCCTGTTCCACAAGGGCACAGAATTTAGATGAGGCTGGGATGAAGAGCATCTCTCCATTCCAAATCTAAATAGTCACATATAGCAAAAATAGGATGAGCTGTTTCATGTGGGTTCAGGCAATTATTTAATTGATTGGGACTCAAACGATTCAGGGATTTCATTGTGATAATGAATATTTTAATTTGGGTATAGAAACTGTGGCTGATATAGATTTGATATTGTTGGCAAGTGGCAAAAGGTCCCCATTAATAGCTTCGTTGCAACATTCTGCATTAGCTGTGATTTCCTTCCCACCCACGCCCCCAAAGCAAACCCTGGTTAAACAGCCAGTTTCAATCACAATTATATATAATGGCCATTTGTGACAAGTGGGTTGCTGGTGGTTTTGTATGCAAGAGAGATGCTCTCAAAGAATCCAGGAGGTTAACAAGTTCTGCACTCATTTATGTAATATTAATGCAGTGTAATCATACGCTACTTCTCTATAGCTAAGGTAAAAGAATTAGGGATTTTGTTTTGGTTTTGAGAGGTCAAACATTTAAGGGAACAAATTACACCTTTTTTTTTACTACCATTTCAATCTACGTAAAACAACATTCTACTAGTAAAACAATACAAATTGTTTTTTCATGTTCATGTCTATTAGTGTTTCTAATTCATTTATTAGTTGTTTCTACAGTGGGAAGTGAATAGAACATAAAGTAGAAACAGGGTGGTGGTGAATATAATGTAATAGCTTATTTCTATTCAGTATGCCATCTACTTTATCCACGCATTTGAACATATAACTCAAGGTTGGTCAGGAAGCTATAATCACTGGTGTCACTGCCTATCTCCCTGTTCCAGGCTTTGCTCAGTTTTTCTCTCCTCTCTGCATCCATACTAGAAGTAGAGGAATAAGTCATTTCTTTGTTCTGTCTTGTTCAGCACCAGAGACAGATGCAGCAGCAGATAGCAGAAGATGATCATCCATGGCTCTGCCCACTATTGGCTGTTGCATCTTCTGCACCACCAGCAGCAATGTGCACTAGTCATTGTTAGCAGGAACTGGTACGCGTTGAGCAATAGTGTAATCATTCTGCCTGAAATCTTAAGCTGACATATCGGTCAGTTGGCTGGCTGATAATGAGCCTCTGTTTTTGTTGGCTTGTTAAATAAGTGGTCTTTCTGAACACTTGCGGTAAAAACTGGCCGCTGCCATCATTACGCACCAACCAATAGCACAACATTCAGAATACAGTACTCGTTTATAGTATAGTGTCTCCTCTCTTTTCCTTAGTGACCAATAAAAGGAATATATAAACATTAACAGATGTAGTCTCCATTGCAACACAGACTGGAAGTTCTACAAGCCGGATCTCTTAATTGACTTATTACTCAATTAAAGTTCTTGGAGATGCTGCTTTCTTTTGAAGAGGCCAGCTGCTCAAATGATTCACTCCTGTGTTCAATCTTTGCTGTGATGCCACTGAATGGCTAATCACAGCAACATGCATTCATTCTGAAACTTGTTTATGTAACAAAATCATGCAGAGTACAAAGTATAATTAATCAATATGCTTTTCCTCTCTCCTTTTGAATTGGTAATCTAGTTAAGTTTAAAACGCACTAATCAATTCACTGATGTTTTTAAAGTCTGTGTTCTGTCTATTGAAACTAACATTTAAAGACAAAATGCTTCAGTACCAACAAATTCTAAGGCAAAGGTTCATTGATTTAATATTGAATTATTCATGTTCAATAGAACTTAGAAAATGCTTTTTGCAAGTAGCCCTGCTTGTGTATTATAGTCTAGTCTATTTCAGTGATGGCCATTTTTTGCTCTGTGTGGTGACTTAGTTATTCTTCTACCCCCCCCCCCATTTTTTAAAAAAAGAAGAAGAAGAAGAAGAAGAAAAGCACCCTGACTGGTGAGCCTTTCCCCAGAGGTAATAGGCTCTTGGTCAGCAATTAAGATAACTTTGAAGAAGCAGCTATAAATGGGAGCCGTTTGGAGCAGTAGTTTAGCACTGCAATGGCTGTCCTTGCTTTGCCCTTCTTGTTCTTCCTTGTGCTGGTGAAGTAGAGTTGGTGGCAGAAATACTGTTGCATGTCCAATTACTCCCTTTCCTCGAGAGCTTTCCCTATTTTAAGTAAAGGAGGCATATGGACTTCACAGCATCACTGTTTATTTTCTTAAACATAGATCTAGCCCTTTCAATAAAAAGAATATGTGGTCTATATTTACTGTTAATATACCATCACCACCCATACTTAACTCTCATGTCTTTTATTTGGGATAGGTTGCTTCTAGGGATGAGCATAACATGGAAAAATGGTATTTTGTTTCATTCCATTCCATCCTCCTTTGTTTCATATCATAATGGATTTTTTTTAAAAAAATTGTTTATTATGAAACGAAATGAAACGAAACGAAATGAATCCTCCGCCACACTGGTGCTCTAGCTGGTGTGGTGGGGTATTCAAAAGCCTCCTCGCTACTGCCTCCCAGATGATTTTGACAGCTCCAGCTGTCAAAAAATCTCAGCTGTGCAGCCAGCAGCTAGGGAGAACAGAGAAGCCAGGCGGAAGTAAATTCCCTGCTTGACTGCTCCTTTCTCCCCTGCCACCTCCTCCTCCCAGGAGGGTGTTTTGGACAGGGGGTTCTGTGGGCAGTGTGGACAGCCCCCACTGTCCACAGCACTCCCTGTCCAAAACACACACACACCGGGGGGAGGAGAAAGGAGCAGGGGTGGTATGGAGGTTTTTGAATCCTCTGCCACACCAGCGCTCTCAGGTGGTGGGCTGGAGTCTTTTCTAAATCACCTGCCCACAACAGCGAGAGGGGGGTTGATTTTGACCAGGCTCCCTCCTGTCTGTCCTTGGTGGAGCCTTTTTAAAATCACCCCCAACAGTGAGGCTCTTGCTGTTTCTGGCAGGCAATTTTAAAAAGGCTCCACTGCAACCTTGACTCTGATGGAGCACTTTTTAAATTGCCCACCTGCAACATAGAGAGGCTTGCTGTTGGGGGTGACATTTTAAAAAGGCTCCAGTCTCTGGGTTTTTCCCTGAACAGAGGAGTCTGTCCAATAAGGGAATCCACCAGGAGGAACTGAACCAAAAACATCCTTTCGTTTTCATTTCGGACGACACACTGTCCGTGTTTCGTTTCATTTCGTTTCGTAACATTTCAAAACCTTCCAAAACGACAAAACAGTGTGTCATTTTTCAAAAGGTGCCCATCCCTAGTTGCTTCTCCTGTCGACTAATCAGACTGAGGAACTTCCAAAATATTTCCCAGTAATACCTGAAGCCCTGCTGTGGTCTGTTCATTCAGGCCTTTCCAGTATGTGCATTTTCCACACTGGGACTCCCATCTGTCTATTTGTTGTTTTGAATCCTACTGACTTATTTCAGTTTTAGAGTCTACGGCATGCAGGAGTGGTGTGGTCTTTGATGTGGGCCAGAAAATGAAGCCCTCCTAGACATTCAAGACAAAGTGTGCAGGTCACAAAGCCAGCCATGGCATGTGATAATGCGGAGACTTCCACAAGTACTTCATCTCTATACCTGGCAGGCAAACCAAAAACCAAAAATGACAAAATAAATGAATAAGAATGTGCTTCTCTGTCATGGAAGCCCTTGCCTATTTGGCATCCTTTGATGACAACGCTGTGCAGCTGATTCCCTAAAAAGGTCACTGAAATAGAGTTAAGCTCCTCTTCTCATAGGCTTGCCCATTTCATTTCTCAACTAACTCTTGTCTGTTGAGATAAGAGCTCCCTGGCTCTTTATTCCATTCCTCTTAATGGAAATGGCCCCACACTAACCTAGATGTACTTGCTGGGCAAACTGGGTTTATTAGCAGACACAACCCCTTTGCAAATAGAGTATGAACAAGGAATTGCATTATTTGTTCCAGCATTCTTCAGACACTCCAAGATCTCCTTCTAAAAATACTAGGTCCTCTCCTCTATTGTACTAACGAAACCCCAAGCATTAATATTGATTAACCTGGATTAAACTTAAGGAATATGTGGCTGCTGTGTTTTCTGAGGGGACAATGAAAATCTTGTGCCTGATCTTACTTTCTAAAAGCTATTAAGTTGTTTTTAATATTATCAATTCATAGTCAGCTGTAATAGCTATATTCAGAATTAAGATACATAATTCATAATTTGCTCTTCTCAGTAATTTACTCTCACATGCACGGTGAAAACAGTTCAGGATGAATAAAAAGTAGTCAGACATGTTGCTCTATTCACCTTAAATTTCAATAAATAATCTTTTGAACAAATGTTAAAAAAACTGAAACATGCATTTACATTTTATATGCTGTCAACTTACTCTTAATGTAAATTTGTATGTACTTCACACACACACACACACACACACACACACACACACACACACACATTCTGGCTACCTTTGGTTACATAGAAGCATATCTGTGGTTTTTTTTAATGTAAAATCTGCTGTGGTCTCATGAATTTATAAGAAAGTTTAATGTGTATCATATACTGAGTTATGTGTAGATTTCAAGTCTATTTGCACTGATACATTTTATCAGTTGATGCATTTCATTTGTAGAATAATTCATTGTATGATAAAATATTACTTAGTGGTTTGGAATTTTGAAATCACACATAGTATATGCAGTAATTACATACAGGAATGTTTTTTGGGTTCTGGGGCTTTTGGGGATCAGTTTTCTTTATTGGACTAGATCGTCTCTTCTTGTCCATTTAATTACCTCAGTAGTGGACAATGACCATAACATCAGAAGATTTGGATGAAGATTCCCTTGGAAACAGTTTAATGACATGGCTTTGCATGTAGACCAACCCAAACTTATGGTTCTAATTCCTGACTCAGAGCAGTGGTATTTCTAGGCTGTTATCGAATGCTTTAAGCTTGATAGCCTTAATTTATCCCATCCTAGCTGCTACTCTGCAACCTCAAAACAGAACAGGAAACAGGGATGTCCCACATGCATTTCCCATGAAAAAGCAATTAGTTTTAATTGTAACAACAGAATATATTCTTCATATACAATAATACCATTGTTTAAGAGTAACTTGGTTTAAGTGTTAAACCCAGACAAGCAAACATTTCTTCTAAATTCTGCCTTGATCAACAAGCAATGTCTTGCAGTACAAGTAACTGGAGCAGATCACATGATTACAAGTGAGCCAATGGTCTCTCTCCCCCCCGCGCTGGATTGTGAGTGATTGTCGGCCTCCAAAATGGAGGAGAGAGGAATTGAGGTTTCCTTTGCACCAGCCAGGAATGTTTTCAAAGGGGAGTGCAGGTTAGGGCTTTGGTTTATCTTTCTTTATTTTTCCTTTAATTTGTTTTCAACATACTTCCTTATTTTTCAAACCATTTCTATTCATGGGGCAGCTAGTCAAGTGTGTATATGGCCACATATTACATTTAATTATTGTCATATTAAAAACACAGAATAAAATCCACTTGTTAGTCCCATACACAGCAGATTCTGCAGCCAGGTACCTAAACCATGGTGTGGACATCAACTTTTAGCCAACTTCTTTAATGTTTTTGGCAATTTGTTTGTACAGTATGTGGTCTGTGGACCCTAGAACGAATCATCTTGAGTTTCCATTATTTCTTATGAGGAAATTTGCTTTGATATAAGAGTCTTTTGGTTTACAGACATATTTCCAGAACAAATTATGCTCGTAAACTAAGATACAGTGTTACTGTATACTACATGCATGTACACATCAATAATTCTTTGAAATTAACTAAAGTGTGATTTTGTTTCTAGTAAGCACAGAACAGCCATGGTGTGCAAGGAATCAGTAGGAAATGTAGCACCATCCATGTAGGAGAGTCCTACAAATTGTGGGGAAGCAGGTGGAGAATTAAAGAATGGATCCATGCCAGGACAAGTGTCATAAACATGTGTTAATGAGAACATCTGAGTAGGCATTGCAATGGCGCACTGCTGTTTTTATTTTGTCGTTGAGGCTCAGGAAAGAGTAAGAACTAAAAAAAAATGGAGCATTTTCTTTGTGACAACATTTTGACTTGCAAATGACACCCCTGTTTTATGTTGGTTTATGACCCTGAAATGATATGAAAGGAATTTCAACAGGGATAAATGTATTCATAGGTATTATAACTTTGAAAAAGAACCCAAACATATAGTTAAAGAATGGAAGATACCTGGAATCATTATAGGATACTGGAATCATTATAGATCACAACCTGAATATGAGCCAGCAGTGTGGTGTAGCTTTAAAAAAAAGCAAATGCTACTTTACTGCATTAATAGCATTATAGTCTCCAAATCCTGTGCTATATTAGTTTTTCTCTATTTGGCATTGGTTATAATTCATCTTGAGTACTGTGTCCAGTTCTGGATGCTTCGATTGAAGAAGGAATGCTGACAAATTGGGACAAGTTCAGAAGAGGACAACAAGGATGATAAGGGGGCTGGAAACCAAGCCCTATGAGGAAAGGGGGAAAGAGCTGGGCAAGTTTAGCCATGGGGAAAGGAGACCCAGGGGAGACTTGATAGCATTTTTCAAATATAGTGGTACCTCAAGATGGCTTTGACTACCGAAAAATTTAACTTATGAATCAAATCATTGGAAATGGATTTCTGAAAAAAAAACTCAAGTTACAAAAGGAAAGAGCCTTGTGGCGCAGTGGTTAAATGCCTGTACTGCAGGTAAAACTGTTCACGACCTGGGGTTCAATCCCCGGTAGCCGGCTCATGTTTGACTCAGCCTTCCATCCTTCTGAGATTGGTAAATTGAGTAGCCACCTTGCTGCGGGAGGGGGGGGGCAATGTGTAGCCTGCATAATTAAAAAACTGTAAACTGCCCAGAGACTACTTGAAGTGGTATGGGGCGGTATATAAGCAGAACACTTTCCTTTTGAAAGACATTTCCAGTTATTTCCTTTCAGGACGAAGCTCTGCCCCATGCATGCTGTGCATAGCATTTCTGTCAAAATCAGCTGTCTGTTGTGCTGCAAGTTGATGGAGGGGTTGGGACAGCCTTCCCATGGGAAAGCACTGAAAACTAATTAATCTGTTCCCTTTTTGCCTTTTTTCCAACCTCTGGAACAGATTAATTGATTTTCAGTGCATTCCTATGGAAAACTGTGATTCACCTTGCAAAAAAAATCAACTTACGAAAATGCATTTGGGATGGATTCATTTCATAACTTGAGGTACCACTGTACTTGATAGTCTGTCGTACAGAAGAGGGGCAGGATCGGTTGTCTATACTAAGATTCATAGGTGAAGAAACTTACGACACAAGAAACAGACCTCTGTCAATACATGGGGAACACCTATTTTGGAAAATGGCAAGTTTGTTACCTAGTTTGATATGATAAACAGAGTTGTGGCCATGCATCAAAGCTTTTCAACATAAACTGTGTTTTTGATACAATAAAACATAAAGCTTCTAGATGCAGTGATTAAGCTACTATACTGCATCCAAAAGTGTAGCCTGCTTAATTGCTTGTACTGTAAACTGCTCAGAGAGTGCTTTAAGTGCTTTGGGGCAGCAAAGCATTTTTTTTTTTGCTTTACAATATACTGATGCTTGGAAAACAATGATAATCTTAAAACATTTGGAAGTACAGAAGACTGCAATCCACTATTATGATTCATCCACCAGCTTATAAGGATCCTTATACAATCAGCTTGTTTTTTTTCAGCATTAGAGTTTTTACTCCTCTATAGGACCCACTGAATTCTCAGTGCTTGATTATTACTTTTCGTTTGAAGGCAAATACATCTCCAAGAACCAACCTGGAACCGGTTTTAGAAATAAGAGCTCTCTCTCTCTCTCTCTCTCTTACCTTTTTAAAATCAGGCTGTTAAAGTAGAGATATTAAAAAGAAATATATTCCTGTGTAGAAAGTGTGTTTTAAAGCTCTAAATCTTTCCCATCATTTTTTTTTTAACATTACTAATTCTGACTGAAGCAATGAGATCATGGGGGTTGGGTGATCTAAATGTAGCTTTTGTAATTTGGCAGTATGCATTACCTACAGTATATGTGAGCTAAACACAGAAAAAGCAATTCTGTTGATGCTCCTAAAATACTAATCACATATTCACATGTATTGGTTGAGACCAAGGATTCACTTGGTGTCTATATGCCGAACTATTAATAAGTCTAGCACATGTTTCCTCTGTATTTTTAACTGGAAAACATAAAATCCTGTAAGGATTACCCTTATTTTTCAGGTTTGAAGAGGGTATCTGAGAGCAGCTCTGCTGTTTGGAATTATCTATTGTATCAGTGGAGAGAAGCATGACTGACGCTTTATGCAGCAGTGTTGTAACCATGACACTAATGACGTCACTGAAACAATTTGTGGAACAAAGCTAGCACCGCTCTATTCTCTGTGCAAGGGCTCTTTGCTAAATGTTGCAGGGGAAATTTATACTTTTAATTTCCATAGAGAGGTGAGCAGTTAACGAAAGACACTAGCCTTTCATGTTTCTATTTTAAATGGTTTGAAATTTCAAATTGCAGTTTTCTTTTTTTTTTAAAAAAAAAGCATCCTGAACATTTTTTTGTTTATGTTCAGGAAGAAAGGATTTTTTTGTGGGTGGGGTTTTGGTGATAGGGTTATTTTTGGTAGCCAAAGAGAGAAAGTCGGGGGGAGGGGAATGGCAATGTGGGCACAAACACACTTGTAAAATTGCTGTCAGCTGCTTGCAGAATTGGTTTCAGTACTGGTTCAACTGTAGAAGATTGGAATACTCCGGTTTGCTCTTTTTTAGCTGCTTTCCCTGAGTGGCAACTCTGCTGATTCAACAGCATAAGGTTTTATTTCTCTCCCCCCCCCCTGAATTTAACGGGTTGTAGGGAGTAGTGATGAAAAATTGAGCTGACAGTGCTGTAATACAATAGTTAATACATTAGAGAAACCATTAAAGTGATTTTCTTTGTCACTACAACAGAAAGATAGAGAAGTTGCATAATAAACACAGAGGGGGTGATAGCGTTAGCAATAAAACAGATGGAAGAATGAAGGGCTGAACAAAAGAGCAAGTATAGAGAAACTGACAGGAACTATATTATCAATTAGGAAGGGCTACGTGAGGGATGGCCTGAGAAACAGCAGAGGGGCCCAAGGTTACAATGCCTATACTAGTCGTCATACTTAAAATTTGCAGTTATGTTGTTCACACACACCAGAAAAACATCTGCTTCTGCTTCATTGGCTATGCCAAAGCCTTTGACTGTGTGGACCACAACAAACTACGGCAAGTTCTTAAAGGAATGGGAGTGCCTGATCACCATATCTGTCTCCTAAGAAATCTATATGTGGTACAAGCAGCAACAGTCGGAACTGGATATGGAACAACTGACTGGTTTGAAATAGGGAAAGGAGTACAACAAGCTGTATAGTATCACCTTGCCTATTTAACTTATATGTAGAGTACATCATGCGAAAGGCAGGTCTGGAGGAATCACAAGCTGGAATTAAGATTGCTGGAAGAAATATCAACAACCTCAGATACGCATATGATACTACTCTGATAGCAGAAAGTGAGAAGGAATTAAAGAACCTCTCAATGAGGGTGAAAGAGGAGAGTGAAAAAAAAAATGGCCTGAAGCTCAACATCAAAAAAACTAAGATCATGGCCACCGGTCCCATCACCTCCTGGCAAAGAGAAGGGGAAGAAATGGAGGCAATGATAGTTTATTTTCTTGGGCCCCTTGTGATCACTGCAGATGGTGACTGCAGCAACGAAAAGACACCTGCTTCTTGGAAGGGAAGCAATGGCAAAACCTATGTGTCATCTTAAAAAAGCAGAGACATAACTTTGTCAACAAAGATCCAGAGAGTCAAAGCTATGTTTTTTTTTCCAGTGGTAGTGATGTATGGAAGTAAGAGTTGGACCATAAATAAGGCTGATCACCACAGAGCTCCAAACTGGCATCCCGACCATTTTCAGACATCTCCTGCCGACATGTCATTGGCTGGATCCCTTTAAAAATTGCCCAGTCAGCACTGGGGGGACTCCCTGGTGGTGACTGGGCCATTTTTAAAGGGGTCCAGCCGATGACAGGTCAGCAGGAACCAACTGAAAATGGCTCATTTGCCAATGCAGGAGCTCTGTGCTGGCAACCAGGCCATTTTCAGAGGGGTCCTGCCGACCTGTCATTGGCTGGACCCCTTTAAAAATGGCCCATTCGGCACCGGGGGTCTGACTGGGCCATTTTGAAAGGGGTCCAGCTGATGACAGGTGGGCACCGGGAAAGCGCAGGCTTTTTAAATTCCTCCCCCTGCCGAAGCCTGCACTCTGGCTGATCAGCGGTGGCTTGGGTGGGGGAAAAAGCGCAGCCTTTCCCGGAGCCGGTGGAGCACATTGGGGGGATCTGCCAGCTTTTTCCCATAGGAATGCATTGCTTCAATGCATTCCTCTGGGAAAACGAAAAACAAAGTTTTGTTTTTCTTTGATGGTCCATTCGTTATTCATTTCGTTCTCCAACAAAATGAATAATGGATAATTAAACGAATAAAAAATCATTTTGTGCCTATCTCTGCTGGGCAGTTTTGCAAGATTAATTAAATATGCCCAGCTCAGTAATCAACAATGTTGCTTTATCTCACTAGTCAGCCTGTGGCTTGCTGTTCAAAGAATCAGGGCAGTGGTATGGTCATGTCCTGGTTCAGCTTTGGAAAATGGGCAATGGTGGCTTATCCTGCATCAATTTCAGTACGGGTTTCTGGAGACAGTAATTCCAGCTGTGATCTCAAGCAAATGCCTTCTGCAGTTTGGCAGAGGAGGCGACCTCCTATCTTTTAGATTTGCTCTCTATTTTTATTTAAAATGACAATGTTGGCCCTGAAATTTTCCTTAAAATGGCACAATGAAATAAGGATTACAGCAAAATTTTGAGAATAGATGCTATGCAAGCCAAATCAATGCTTCCCTATTTGCAATGAAGTTTAGGAAAAGGAGGTCATGAGCATCAGAGCATGAAAACAGTAATGTAAATAGTATGCTGGAAGGAAGGCTTTTGTATACTTTAACTTGACATGATGTCTCTGGGGATTTGCAAAAGACTGCGTAGCAATCGTTTGCTAGTTACAGTCCTTTCCATAACCAGGAATGTACAAATCTTAGTGATAATTACCAAGTGGAAGAACAGGGAGATTAATTGCTGTTTTGGACTTTTGAACTCCCGTTTAGAAGAAGAGTTATTTAAATTCATGAATAAATATTCATAGAAGTGTTTCCTGTCTTACATAAAATGTCAAATAGTGAAACTGATGTTAAGCATCTCCTTTATGTTTGCAGTTTGCATTAGAATGGGGGATAGGTATGCCTTTTGAGGGGGGGGGGGGACTTTCCTAAGGTAGAATAAAATGTTTACTTCATATGCCTCTTGCAAATTGTGCTGGCCGCTGGATTAAAGAGACAAACTATATTTTACATTCATTGTAAGAAGTTGTATAGACTTAAAGGCTACTTTACCTACCTTCACCCTAAAATTAGGAGGGGAACCATAGTTCTTTTAATCTTTGCTATGCTATGAAGGCCTGATGGGAATGCCAATTTCATAACATGCATTACTCACCCACCCCTGGCCTTAGGGGACAATTTGCTGTGGTTTCTTCTCCAAGCCATAAGTAAGTAATATTGTAAATTACTTTGGGTGATATTAATTGTGGTGTGTTGAATATGTTTTAGCTTAATCTTAAGAAAGACTGGTGTTCCAACTTTATAGAGGTCTCATAGAATCATTATTTAACAGCTCGGAGCACTATTTGTTTGTTTCTTTGTTTGTGTTTGTTTGTTATTTCCATTTCTATACCACCCAAGTTTCCCGAAGGAACTCTGGGTGGTGAACTAAGTGGGAGCTATCTGCAAGTAATACACACTCTTTCTCTGTTAGCTGAATCTGCCTCCATATTAGTAATTTTAAGATATGTGTAGTTGTATAAAGACTTGCATATGCTTCCATTCAGTTTAGGATTGGAGTTTTGTTCAAGATCCACCGAGCCTTGGGTAAACCCACTTTCTACTTCCTCGGCAGGGTATAATATCCAGCCATCATTCCTTTGCTCGCTTCCTGCAGCCTTGTTCACTGGTCATGTGGGCTGCTGAGAAAAAGAGGCTGGTTTCTTTTTCTATAGCAATAGACGAGGCTGCTGTACCAATCATGAAAGTCTAGGCGAAAGTGTGGCCCTTTTAAATTTGGTGCCCTGGAGCAAAGGCCCAGCTGCCCAGCCCTAGTTGCAACCCTGCACTGCATTGCATTTCTCTTTACATTTTGTTCAGATATGAGGTTAAATAGGATTTGCAGCTAAGTTATTCTGCTATGTCATCTCTCCAAAGAAGTGGCAAACTATCCATCATGGGATTAATTAAGCTGTTGTGGCTTCAGTGACAAGTCTGTTTTCAGTTTGAAGTAAGTTATGTTATTCAGGCACTGGTATCAGTGAGCCTGGGAAACCACAGCAACATTTCTGAAAGCAGTTCATCAGTTTTACACCTTTGTCTCTGCTAATAATTCTGCACTGCTCTTAAATCGAGGGATCACTGCTTAGTAAAATTATGTATGGATTCAGTCCCTGAGAAGATTTTTATCCTTCATGGATGTATTGCGGACTCAAACTGAAGCTCAGAGGAAAAACAAACACTGCCGTCCCCCAAATCTGAAAAATCCAGATAGACGTACAAAAGGAAGGGGGAGAAATTATGTGTACAGTTTAGGTGATTTTTTTCTGAGCTGACCTAAATCCTAGTTTTGTTAGAAAAGTGGGATGTATGTATTACACTTTTCAAACTGCAAATGGCTAAAAGGATGGCAGAGACAGAAGCATGCAAGCAAGCCACTTTATGTCTGCCCCCACATCTGGAAAGTGGTTCAGATCTTTGCACGATTAATTCAAAAGTCTGAAGTAAAACCTGTTAGAAGCCCTGTCTTATCAGGATGCATGATCATGTGACCTCTATAAAGGACGGGCTCCCTTAAAAACTTCACATTAGAGATGGGCACGAAACAAAAATATAGTGTTTCATTTCATTTCAGTTCTTTAGTAGTTTTTTTTCCTTTCGTTACTAACAAAATTTTAAAAATAGGTTACAGGCGATAACTTCATAGGCCACTATTAAAAATAAAAAAGGAACATTGCAAGCCTTCGAGTGCAGTTAATCACCCTTCTTCAATGCAGGTCCCAGAAGTTCAGACATGGTGAAAGATGTTCTTCACCAGGAGGTTACTTTTTAAAGTCCTTAGATGATGTTCTTAAAATCCATGGCTGGGTGATGTTGTAGCCAGGAGTCTTGTTGGAGGCAAGAAGGGCAGTTGTAAAAGGCTGTTTCTTAAGTCACACTCCCGTTCTTCAAACAAAGAAACATGGGTCATATACAATCTCCCTCCTTTACCCAGCCCCATTTGGCACTACGAGACATACAAATCCCTTTTGGCCTGGGCAAAAATTGCTTTTTTGCCTTTTTGCCTTGATTAAAATTTTAAAAGAATTTCAAAACAAAACAATTAGCGGATGTGGCGGTTGTACTGCAGTAACAACCTAATACTACAGTACAATTTTAAGGGTGTGTTATATAACTCTTCCTCTACCTCAGTATTGCCTTACATATTCTGTTCATCCATTCATTCAGTTTACTTGGTTTCCGTGCTGAATTAGAAAGAATTAAGACCCTTATACTAACAGATTTTTAACTGTTTTACCTCTCCAACTACAACAGATTGGTACTAATTTTGTATATGAATTTCTCATCATGGAAGTTTAAAAGAAAATACATAATTTAGGTTAGTTCATGAGATTTAATCAGAAATTGAGTGATTGCTGTCAGTTTTTTTAGAGCAATCTGAGGTACCCTGCAGTGTGTGCCTTCATTGGTGATTCAATCAACTAGGTTGTGGAATGCCCTCCCAAGTGACATCCGCCTGGCGCCAACACTGATGACATTTCGGCGCCAGGTAAAAACCTTCCTGTTTCTGAAGTTTTTTAATTGACATAACATAGATTGTGAGTCCTGGTGACAATTTTAGTGTTTTGTGCTTAAATGTTTTTATTGTTTTAACTGTCCATTGCTTTTTTAACATTTTAACTGCGTTAACTGTTCATTTTAATTGTAAGCCGCCCAGAGATCTTTGGGTAGTGTGCGGCATATAAATTGTATAAATAAAATAAATAAAATAAATAAATAATCAATAATAATCACCACTGAGTGATTGTTATTTCCTTTCAGACAAGAAGCTGTTAAGTCTTGTTTGCACATAGTTTTTGCTGATGCCTTATGTTGACTATTCTGATTTGAGTGGATTCACGTATACAGTACCAGTGTTGGCAAACCTATGGCATGGGTACCAAAGGTGGCACTCAGAGCCCTTTCTGTGGGCACCCGACATTGCCCCTTCACAGCCAGCTGTATTCAGGTGAAACTGCTGTATTGGTACTTGGCAAAAATTAGTGGGCTTTGAATCGCAGTTTGGGCACTCAGTCTCTAAAAGCATCGCCATCACTGACCTCTACTGTAATCAGATGGCTAAAAATGATAAGATTAAACACTGTTGGTCCTTCTGTGTAACCCATTAGGATGAAAGGTTTTATTTAATTAGGTCTTGACCCGAAACACACCATTGGCTCTCTTATATATATCTCAATTTGAATTTTAAATTGCAATTTTTGTCAACATGTTTGGGACTGGATCAAAGATCTGTCTTCTATTAGTGTAAGGCTCTGCTCTTAAAAGTTCTCTCTCTCTCTCTCTCTCTCTCTCTCTCTGTGTGTGTTGCGTTGTTACAGTCGTGACTCGGAACTTAATGGCCCAAATTCTTGTAGTGTTGTATCAGGTTAATTAAATCACTGGGGATTTGGTGATTCACCTTCTTCATAGATTCCATTGATTCATGTGGGCTTGTTCGAACTGTGACTTACCTTAGCATAGTAAGTTGTAGTTAGAGTAGTCCCATATAAACCATTGAAACCTATGAAGGAGTTGGTTCACTAGTCTCCAGTGGCAATTCCACCCATTTGGAGACTGTATGTTTAGCATTATGTTGGTTACACAGTATATATTAGACTTGTGTATGAGCATCTCGTCTTGCATTATTGTTGTTTTAGCTTTATTATTATTTGTTGTTCTTTATTATGGTGCTTTATGTATACCTGCCCAGAGTTCCCTTTGGAGAAAATTGGCCTTGGTATACAAATACAAAAACAAACAAACAAACAAACAAACAAATGCCTGTGTTGTGGATGGCCAGGGGCTAGAGTGCTGTGGTGATTAGTGGTTAAGTAGCTGATTGGTGATTGGCTAGCATGGTTGAAATGTTGTGGGAGTTTTGGGTTTCTGGAGTAGAGATGAGGTTGGAGAGCGAGAGCGAGCGAGCGAGAGAGAGAGCAGAAAGTCAAAGGAAGTTGTTGATGAATGGAGGTCTGTCTGTAGACGATAGAATATGGGTGTAAGGAAGATTGGGAACCTGTAATGTAATTATTTTGAACTTTAAAATGTGAAGAAATATGCTCAGATATCAATGTTGATTTAACCTTCGTATCAAAGATTCCTTCTCCCTTCATATCTATCACCTCTGGTCCCTAAATAAAAATCCTGTTTGATTGTTTGAACCAGTTTATTCTCATTTATGTTTTATCTGGAACTAGGAATAGAGAACCCAGACTACTAACCAAGGAGAATAAAACCCACATCACACGAAGCCTCATTTTAATACAAATGTTCAGGCATTAAAGGGTGTAAAAAGATTCCCTACGACAACTCTCCTCCTGGGAGGAATCAAACTCCCAATCTCTTGCTCCATAGCCAAGTACTGCAACTCACTGAGCTAACCAGGCTATAGATTTGATAAATTATTTTTTTACAGCTATGCACATAATTCTTATTAACTCTTTATAGGGTTGTTCCTTCAGCACTTGAGATACCATTCTGCTGGCAGACACAGATTTATCAGATGAAAAATTCAAGATACTTTAGCAGCAACTGGGACAGTTTGAGGAACAGTTGACACAAGATCAAACAGCTGTTCTGGGAACTGCAGTGTAGGAGAGCTGTCAGTTTACCTAGTCTGTATTTACGTGATACATGACAGCTTTTAAAACTTTGATTGCCATGTTGTCTACGGATCAGATGGAATCACAGTTTTTAAACTGGAATAAAGTTGACAAAGAAACATGGCAATTCAAATTCTGGCCATTTTCCACCCAATTTGCAATGGTCTGGGCACGGATGAATTTAATTTAAAACATGATGACTGTATCACGTACCATTCAATATGAGGGAAGTATGTTGTGGAATCATCTCTTTTGCACAAAGAGACATCTGTTGTGTTGCTGTTGAGCTAGCCAGAAGATTTAAATTTGTTCTGATAAGCTTCACATGGTTTTTGTTCCCTTTCTGCCAGACTGGTGGTGGGTGCAGGAAGATATGACTGCACCACCCCAGTGTTGGCTCGTCTCCACTGATTGCCCATTGCTTTCCGGGTAAGGTTCAAGATACTGGTTTTGACTTTCAAATCTCTCCACGGCCTAGGACTTGGAATACCTGGTGGAGCGAATCTCTCTAAAACCACCAGCAGCTCATCCCAACAGCGCTTCGCAGGTGTTCTCACTCTGGGTGGCTATGTATAGAGACACCCAGAAAATTATCACTAGAAACCCAGCTTTCTCTGTGGTCGCTCCATCATATTGGAATAAACTTCTGAGTGAGGTACGCCTTGCAGAGTCCCTGCCTTCCTTTAAGAGAGCTGTTAAAACCTTGCTCTTTAAAAAGTGTTTGTTTACCACTAATTTAATTTAATTTAATTTAATTTAATTTAATTTAATTTAATTTAATTATCTTTTTTTTCCTTTCTTGGGCCTATAGAACAAGATTCTTTGCTTGTGTTGTTTTGGGGTTTTGTTGTTGTTGTTGTATTTTATTGCATTGTTGTAAACTGCCCAGAGTTCCTTTGGAAGATGGGCAGTATATAAGTGAATGAATGAATGAATGAATGAATGAACGAATTGTATGCCTAGTCAAATGGACATTTGTGCAACTGAGGTGTGCCTTGTCACATTGTCTGTTACCCACACTTAGTCATGGAAGGTTATGCAGACCTCACACAATTGTCAACAGGATTTCAGCAAGGTGTTTTTAAGCCACTCTTTGTTGGTTTTGAATTATGAACAATGGCTATAATGTTATTTTATCTTTGGGATGCTTCCAAAGAAACACATTGCAAAGATATCTGTAACTTATTACTTTTTGTACTTAAAATAGGAATCACAGTGCTTATACAACACAAGTATTGACTCATTGCTTGTAAAAGAATTGGCGGATAAGGGATTGTTGCTGGCTATTCTTCTTTAAACCTGAAGTCATGCCTACCTCTTCAGAACTATACTGTTATTGCCATTTTATGTTATCTCTAGTCTTATGTTATGCGGTCTTGAAGGTGAAATTCAGTAATTAGTCCCAACTGAAGTAGATTCACAATGAATGGAACTAGTTAAGCCAAGGCTCGTGTAAATTCAGTTGAATTATGTCTACTCTATGTGAAGCTAAACTGAGCACCAAATAAGTCTCTACTAGTAGCTGTGATTTTCTGTTTCTGGGCCTTGGATAGGTCTTTTAACTAGGCTAACTCTCCAGCAGCTCATCTTTATTTTCCTTACCTTTCATTTCTTTTTCTTTATCACTTTGCTTTTGATTTAAGATTTATTCTGATACACCATCAGTCCATTTAGGCTCTGTTTTTCATTATTCTAGTTGCGGGTGTGGCATTGGCAACCTTTTAAATTCTATGAAAGGAGCACAGCTTTCATAATACATATAATCAAATTTCATAGCTGACATAATTAAATTGTAGCTTTCATTATTCTAAGATTCAAAATAAGGGATCAATAGTTAATTTTCTTTTAATTTTGTGGAAGCATGCTGCTTGAAGAACTTAAATGCACCTTACCAATTAGAAACTGTTTAACTTCTAATGGTTTTTGCCCCTCTAGACAAGTTTAATTATTATTGTTTTGAAATAGATAGTATGGTAATATTTTTGGAACCAATACTGAAAATGCAACATTATACTCAGCAAATACAACAAGTAGGTAGAAGTACAGGAAAAGTTTACTCCAACCAGATATATTTTCAAAGGCACTTTAAATGACATAATAATTCTGAACTTGGAGATAATTGGTATATGGGATCCCACTAAATCAGCCCAACCTATCCTCAGAGATACTCCCTGATCTAGAATGAATGGGTCTGACATGCCCTTAATATTTCATCTGAGGCTGCTGAAGGCTCATCAAGATACAGAGGCTTGATGAGCCTCTAATGACAATGCTACATGAGCAAGTACCCCAAGAGAGTGGATTTAATCACTTATAAAGAGCACAGCTGTTTCTGGAATAGACTGAACACCACTTAGCTGAGGGCATAAAGTACCCATTGACAAATTCCAAAATCCGTACAAGAGTGGTTTATTTATTAGGTGAATTAAAAAGGCACAAAACTGGGTGTAAATGTGTTTTGGTTGATGAGGATTCCAGCAAGGATAAGTCAAAAACCTGTGAATCTTATACAGATGAGGAATTACCAGATCCCACAGAGCCTACATCCGATGAGATAGATCCAAGACACCAAAAGCTTCAACTATTGTATCTCTGTTACCTCAGAGTGAGGGACCAGGATCCTGGCCTCCCAGATAAAGGTGACTCTGGGGCCAATCAGGGAAGACTACACATTCCAAGACCATGTAAATGTGGCAGAGTACATGGGGAGGTACCCAGAAAAAGAACTCAGTTGCAGCCAAAGATTCATTGGGAGAGGCTCCCTCAGAAGTACAGGTGTACTTGAGGGACAGTTTTTCCTCCCAGGGACATCAGCAGGACAGATCTTTCAGCAGAGTTCTGCTGCCAACTGGCCAGATGCCTACAGCCAAATTTCTGGACTTCCCTGTTTCTTTGTGGTAAACTTTGGACTCTTGCTTTGACATTTGGACTCTTCTTAGATGTTGACTAACCTCATTCTCACGAAGGCTCCATATGTTAGATCTTTCCCTGTTGTCGCATCTGGTGCAGCCTGTGAAGATTTTGCAGCTGGGTTCAGCCCATTTGGGAGCAGGACTGCAAGACTTCACGACCTCCAGATTTCTTCATTGAGTGTGATGTTACAAGAGCAGTTGGGAGGCACATCATGTTGTATTCAGTAGTCAGCATGTTACCTTCTTTCTGCTGCATGGAGGAGAAAGTGTTCAAATGGTAATGTTGGCAACATGATGGTATTAGGTTTTGCCCAGAATAGCCCATAGACTTGCAGACGTCTCTGTGAACATTCAGCTTGAAGGGGATTTAAATAGGAAGGCGTGATTAAATGGCTCAATGGTAGCAGAAACGTAAAGGACTATGACTGCACTACAGATGTTTTTAGATTTAGACTCAAGAGAATCTATTAATTGGTGGGGAGTAATTGACAGAAAGCGGGCTTATTTTGGTGACATTTCCCAAAGGCAGTAAAGAATCAGGTCTTGAACTAAGTAGCATTGATTTTTTTGCAGCTTGATACAAGTATTCTCTAGTTGAGCTGAATAGTTCCATCTAGCATGTTAACATTTATAATATAAATATATAGTTTCAAGTATAATATTTGATCTATAAATGTTGAAAAATACAGTATGTGCTTTAAATGTTGTGCTTTGCAATTGTGCATTTTCCTAAAAGGGATTATTATAGAAATGTTCTGTGGCACAATTACCATAAAGTATTGATTGAGCAGAATAGATTAGTAAACACAGGAGGCTAGAGCTTGTTGCCATAGAAACATAGATATTTAGAGAAATGCCATATAAAGAGAATGCCTATTGTTTTTTTCTTTTAGCAATACAGCTCCTCAAAATAACTTCATGCCGTGCAGTTATCTGAGGTTTTCTTTCACATTGTTTTGCAGAGAATTAGCTATTATCATTCTTTATTTCTGCTTTAAAGACACTGTAACTTAAGAACTTCAAACAGATATGAAAGTAGTATTTCAAATAAACAATACTGTCCAGGATCCTCTTCATGACTTATGAACACATAAGTTAAATTGCATAACTTTCCACAGTGAATTGCTGCTGGCTAACAAGGTGCTGGTTGCACTCGGAGCAGGCCTGTATCCCATTGTAGAGTCATGGCAAATGCCTCATTAAGTGACCATGCTTCCTTAGTAGCAACTCACCATTGTTATTTATTTGATTTTAGTTAGGTATGTGCAAATCACTAGTAGAATTCTGGCTGCTGGTTCTAAAAGGGAATAATACACCTTTTAAAAAATTCAGAATATTGCATCGATGGCCAGTTCCCCTCTGTGCAGACACAGGAGAATTAATATCACTAGGGATAACATACTGCCACTAATCAAAGAGTGTCTGTTGCAGAGTACATGCAGTTGACACCACAAAATAATGTTCTATATATCCACCAACTGAAAAGGGGGCTCACGTAGGCTCACAGTCACGTGACGGGAGGAAGCGGAAAAGCCGGATCTTCCGAATATCAGGATCTTCCCCAGGCATTTATTTACATCACAGACACTTGAGATTTTAACAGGGGTATGTAAACATTTTATATCTGCTCTACATACAGAGTGCTTATCTGAGGAAATAAATCAGAATATTTTCCCAATTTTAAATAAAGTCAGTCAATACTGGTCCTTCCTCACATATGTTTTTGTTCATTTCATTTTCAGGTTCACATGGGTTTTGTTGTTTTAACATCTCAAGAACCCCCCCCCCCATTTTTGTGGTCCAGAATGTTCATTCTGATGATACAGCTCTGGGGGAGTAATTGGAGAAATAATAGGGTACATAATTGGTTTTGAAAAACGAAGTAGCTATGTGGTCTGTGAAAAAAAATGCAGAGGCAGGCTGTTCATTGCAGTGGAATAATTGAAATGCACCAGTGACATCAGAGTGGTAGAAGCTTTAAGGTTCTTCAGCTTTACTGTATTACTCAGGTTCAAACAGTTTGAAACTGGGAGAAAGACTTCTTTCTATCCAATCTCCTCGCGGATACACTACTATGCCCCCACTCACTCATTTTTCTTCCCAAATAAAAGCCCCAAATGTTGAATCTTCTCACGTGCAAGTTCATTTCCCTTCTGTCATGCTATACAACGTCCTAGTTTGGTGGCAAGACCAGAACACTCAAGGGTGGTCCACACTATGTAGTGTATTGAAACCAGATCTCTCAGGGTTGAAGTCCTCAGACTTTCTCAATAGTAGATAGATACTATGGTAATATGCCTCTTCCTCCACCATTTTGTTTGGACTTGGCGATAGTCTTCAAAGGCACTGAAATAAATTACGAGCATGATAGCTGGGCCACAAAGCTCTGTCTGAGTCCTGTTTTTGGAATAATAATGGGTTTTAGATTTTAAGCATGGGCTGTTTGACCTTTGGACAAATGCCCATTGCCTTCATGCATAGTAGTCTTCTGACTTGATGCAGCATGGAAATGTCATTTTAAAACAGCCATGGCCTCTCCCATAGCAGCTGCTGGTGCCAGTGGAAGCTCTTTATGAACTGGTTCTCTATAATAATGCTGAGGTTTTAAAGTCAGTGGTGGAGAGCCCTGGTCTGTTTTGCAGCCTCACCTTATCTGATCCTAGAGCCTTTCTAACAACTGCATGTACTGTGTGTTTAGATTTTTAAATTAAAAATTAAAAATGTGCATCATCTCCCTGACCATCAAACTTCTCAACACTTTAGCATCTCCGGCCAGCATAATTTCCTGCTCTCCAACCAGCCACACTCGCTTTCGCTTGTATTATCTGGACATTTTTACACAAGGCTCTCCAGGCTATGAGGCCTTTGATGAGAAAGTTTCTATTTTTATTTTATTTATTTTTTAGTATTTCTACCCCACTTTTCTCCTTGTAAAAGGAACCCAGGCAGCTTACAGTAATGTGGGATAGTATACAGCACAGTACATTTAACACAGGCCTGCGCAAAGTCCGGCCTGGGGGCCAAATCCGGCCCGTCAGGCCATTCTGAGTGTCCCACGGCTGGCTGGCCTGCCCCTCCCTCCACCTCCTTCACCCCATGTTTTTTTTAAAGAAAGTGGGTGGGGCTTGCAGTGGGGTGGCAGGGTCGGGGAGCAACCGGCCCCTGACACATTCTCAGCCACCAAATCTGGCCCTCCGTACAAAAAGTTTGGGCACCCCTGATTTAAGACATAATTCAAGTTTAAGAACAGGTAATGACGGACAATATGCAGTCCAGTACAATTAAGGCTTATTCAGGTTTAAGAGCAGGGAACTGAGGGGTATCTTACAGCATTAAGAAGGCAACATTAAAGCCAAAAGAGAATGAGAGCAGTTAAGAAAAGAGTATACATTCCATGTAATCAGGAATGATGATAGGAGATAACATTTCATGAACTCTGTGCCTCCAAATTTATAAACCTTTGGCGAAGGGAGGGGGAAGAGCCCTGTGGTGCAGTAGTTAAATTGCAGTACTGCTGCCAACATTATGCTCACAACCAGATTTTGATCCCAATGGGTCCAGGCAGCCAATTCAAGTTTGATTCAGCCCCCCATCCTCCCAATGTTGTTAAAATGAGTACCCAGATCAGTAAGGGGCAAAGTGTTATTTGCATAATTATGTTGTAAACTCTCACTAGTACTATAGGGTGGTATTTAACTACCACTAAGAAGAGACTTTGCTAGATATTTCCTCTGGCCCTACACAGGAAACTAATTCATGTAAGGTCCTCAATAAACAGGCAAACTGGCTCATCATGTTCAATGTCACCAACGTCTAGAAGGAAAAGACACTCCTCATACTTTAAATTCCCATTTTAAAAATCCCTTTCTGTCACTCGGTTGGCCTGGATCTTTCTCAAACCTGATCCTCTTATACTGCCCAATGTCTGATCTATTCAGCATTTTTCTGAATATAATCTATAGCATCCACTGACACCCCAGATTTCTTATTATAATGCTGGAATGATGTTCTCCAGATTCTGATTACAATGGCTCTATAATTAAGTTCATGGGACGGGTTACATTTGAACTTCAGACCTCTACAAAACGATGACCTACTGCACTCTAAGCACATTATCTGTAAAAATACACCTTTCCAGGGGAAAGGGGGGATTTCTAAAAATAATATTTCAAGTGGGAAAGCTGTATTAGGTCATTATCTTAATTTGCCTTCATTACCCACCTGCCAATGTCATTTTCTCTTCTTGTTTGTGGTGGTTTCTCCTGTTTAAAACATAAGCATGTATTTAGAACCATGGGATCTACTTGAACATTCTTCAGCGGGTGAATGTAATTATTCTGCAAACCCTGCTCTTGCTTATAGGTTGTTATAGTGCATTTCATCCTCTTGGGTTGTGAAGCATATATCTGAAAAGCTTGCTAGAGAAGGGTAAGAATAATAAAATTCTGAAAAAAAATCTTGGTTCTTGAGTGTGTACGGTAGGAGGCAACAAAACGAAACAAAACAAAATCAAATCAAATCAAATAAACCACAGTTCATTCCACCGGGGGGTTGTGTTATTCACTTGTAATGCCATACAGCACTCCTGCTGCTATGCTGTGATTCTTCTAAACTAAGGTTTTAAATTAGGTGGCATGTGTGTTTTTGGAAAATAAAAGGGGGAGGGCTCAAAAAAGGAAGTAAAGTGAGTTTTTGGAGAACTTAATTCAAAATAGGTCAAGGCAGTGTTTCACTTTCTATATTAATTTGAAAGTGAAAATAAAGGAATCTTTCACTCCTTTTTAGTAGATTATGACTGATTGTTCTAGTATCCATTGCTGATTTACCTTTATATCCCACATTCTCCCTTAAGAATTCTTAAGTATCATGAATTCATGGAGTTAGATTTCAATCCAGTATTTGAACAGTTACCAAATAGCAATGTAAGTGTGATTATCTTCTGGTTGGAGATTTGATGCTTGAATGAGAAATGTAGACCAGTTAATTTGTTCTACTTGGTGCCTTGACATGGATGGTCATATTTTTCCTGTAAAGAATTCTAAGAGCATTCTGCAGTATCAACTGATAGTTCTTTTTATTTTCGATGCTAGTATCCTGTTCAGTATTTGCACATACTGAAATTCAGTTGTAAAAGCTCTCAAGGTGTTCTGATGAGATGCTGGTGCCGTGCCTTGTCATAAACAACTGTCAACTCCTCATACCATTGCCAATTGAGGTTGTAGAGAAACAGTATAGGATGAATCTCAGTTAGGATGAATAATACACTTCACCAACAAACTACATCACGCTCACTAACAGGGATAAATGGTAGGGCTAAGAACACATCCGAGAGGTGGTTTGATAAAGAATGCCTTCTCTTAAAAAAAGAACTACATGCCATGTATCAGCTTTACCGCAAGAATCAAATGGATGTGTTGCCAGATGGATACTATGAGCTAAAGAAGCAATACAAACTGACAATAGCTGAAAAAAACGGCAGCTCCTAAAAGTTAGGTGGGACCTATTGACTAATGCTGGTCACCAGT
The DNA here is from genome assembly GCA_023846285.1 of Phrynocephalus versicolor. Classification (NCBI taxonomy): domain Eukaryota; kingdom Metazoa; phylum Chordata; class Lepidosauria; order Squamata; family Agamidae; genus Phrynocephalus; species Phrynocephalus versicolor. The sequence continues at coordinate 36,690,997 of JAHTLZ010000129.1, read as the reverse complement.
GTCACAGCGACTAACTCCGATCTGCCGCAACACTGGATACCAGCTCATGTATGGAAGGAGCACTTCTTTAGTATATTCTATGATCCATCAGCCCCCCTAAAAACACTTACAGATTTTATTCCAACCAACTTACCAGTTTGGCCCCCAGTATCCGCAGAGGAAATTAAAGCATTGATCGGCAAGTTAAAGCTGAAGAAGGCTCCAGGTTCTGATGGACTCCCCCCCCCCCCCGAACTTTTCAAATCTTTTACAGACTGGTGGTAAATGCATTTAGCTCTACTGTATGTAACAATATGATTTTTATATATACACTGGACCCTTGTATAACAAACAGCTTGTATAACATAAAATTTGTACAACATAAAAAATTCCGGAGATAGGGGAAATTCGCTTAACATAATCGCCTATGGGGAGAATCTGTACAACATAAAAATGGGATCACTCCGTTTTCAATGCATTCCTATGGGAATTTGTATAAAGGAAAATTTGCTTAACATAATTTCATTTGGAACGAATTAATTCCTTTATACAAGGTACCACTGTATACATATATATACATTTGACTTGACAATGTAAGTAGGTTTGTCACAAGTTACATATCAATCAAAAATAAAACTGAAGTAACTGAAAATTTGTTTCTTTAAATCATCTTTGCCTTCTGAATTTATATATAATGTAATGATAGAAATTCATGAGCATGTTTTCTGACAGTACATTTTATTATTTTTATTTTTAGAACAAACAACCAGTGCTTGTTTGTTTATTTCTTTGTTACCTTAATTTAAAGCAATGAAGCCTATGGAATTCTGTTCTTCCTGCTACTCATGTCTATAGATGTACATGCCTGAACATATATATTTAATATTTTCCTCAGTGTCAAAGCTGGATGAAATAGTTTTTGGCTATTTTCCTGTCTTTTGGACACCCATTAGCTGTAAGAGTTCATTCCTATAAGTGAAAATGATCTGACAAGCTGTAATAAAAAAGTATATAAGGTAGAAATATATGAAAAAGGTAAATTGGAGTAACAATTTTAAACCACTTAAGTAAACTGAGACAGTACTGAGTGGAGATGGGCACAAATCAGCAAAAGGGTGACTCGTCAAGGTTCACAGATCATACACTTATGAATTTTAAAGCACTCCCCCAGGCACCTAGAAACACCAAGATCAAGAGAAGCTTCCCCCAAATCTCCTCTACAATCCCTTCAAGTTTGGTGAAGTTTGGGTTTTGGGCAGGGAACATGACTCACAAAGGAAACACAGAGGTAGGCTTATAGGCAGTTTTGTCTGACTCACAAAGTGAGTGTAAAATAGCTGCAAGGAAACTGGTTATAAAGAATGTTAATTAACAAGCAACTCTCCCAGTGTTTTGAGCTGTGCATTTCGTTGCTTGACCTGCCAGTTAAAGAGTCTCTGTATTCCATTGCTGACTAGAGCTTCTGATTGACAGGAGCAGGCTTCAGATGGTGGTGGAGGGCTAAAAGGAGCAAAAAAATAAGTAGATAAAACAACTTGAAAATCAATAAAAAATTGATTCATATTCGTCAGAGTCATAACATTTAACAAATATGAATCAACAAATCAACAAATTTCCAACAACTATCTTGATTTGTTTTTTGTTTTTTCTTCATGCCCATCTCTGCTATTGAGCCATTTTTCTCTGTTGTTTTTAGTTTATGCTGGTTGTATCTTATGGTGTAGGGCACAAGAAGTCTTGTGACACAGTGGGCAAATTGCTGTACTTTAGCCAAACTGTGCTTAAAATAATCAGGGTTCAAGTCCAGGTACCTGGCTTCAGGTTAACTCAGCCTTCCATCCTTCCGAAGTCAGTAAAATAAGTACTCAGCTTTAGCCTGCATAGTTAAATTGTAAACTTCCCAAAGAGTGCTTTAAGCACTATGAGATGGGGTATAAGAAGCACACCATGGTTGTGGTGGTGGTTTGTTTTTGTTTTTGTTTTGTTTTGTTTTTGTTGATTTGCTTGTGTTAGTTATTAATTTTTTGCACCAGCACATGAAAGATGAACAAACTTCTTTTCCTTACCTTTGTCCAGGCAAGTAAAAATACTTGCATTGTGTGATATATCTGAAGCATTGTCTGACCCCCATGAGAACATTCAATGGATTTAGCGCCACAGAAGAGATTGGAATGGGCATAGGATTAGGGTTAGCTGTACATATATCTTCCTTTTAGCCTCAGCTGAGCAGAGGCATACATTGTCTGCACCATTGAACACCTTGGGATTTATTTAACAAGCACACACAGGTTTCCTCTTTCAGTTTGTGAGCTGCATGCTATCAAGTCTGTTCTTCAAATCTCCATTTCAAGGATAGTTTCTGTGAATCGGAACACAGTCAAAACAGGAGCCACAGCTCAAAGTTCCTATGAATCTAGGAGGAAGAAGACTCAGCACTGGCTTTGCTTATGCTGCTCATGCCCTTCCCAATGAATTACTAGTGTATTACATGCCCAACCTACAAGACAGGGTTGCTATAGAATGGTACACCAATACTTTTGTTCATGCTCAACTAGGGCATTTATACGAGATGGAAGAGGACAGGAGATTGTGTTGGTGGGAAGGTAAAGATGGCTAAGAATACAGATCACCCACCACCTGTTCTTCACTTGCCTTTAGGGAATCATAAGAACATAAGAAGAGCCATGCTGGATCAGGCCAAAGGCCATCAAGTCCAGTTTCCTATATCTCACAGTGGCCTGACCAAATGCCTCTGGAACAACATGAGACTAGATATCTGTCTCCTGATAACACTACCCTGCATCCGACCTGTGTCATGGTCAGATCATTATCTGCTGACTTTTTCCTTGTCAATCGCTACCCCGCCCCGCGGGGAGCCGGGCCCTTCCATCTGGGCCCACCCCTGGAGGCTCCTGGACCCAGGGCGGTTTTAGGAGACCTTCGGGGGTTTACCGGACGGTCTGGTTGACGATCCGGTCGACTCCCTGGTTGATAAGTGATATGAGGATGTGGCTGGGGTAGTTGACCGGATCGCCCCCAAGCACCTTATCCGATGCCGAGCCCGCTCTTCCCCGTGGTTTACCACGGAGTTGCAGGCGATGAAGCAAGAGCGGAGGAGGCTAGAGAGCAGATGGCAAAAGGCTCGGACGGCTTTGAATTGGGCTGCGGTTAAGGCGTTGACTGGTCGCTATTCTCGAGTGATCAATCCCAGTCCGCTGGGGCCTCCTCCTAGTGATTTCACTAGTGAGTCATTTGCAGCCTTTTTAAAATCTAAGATAGAGGCCATCCATTCCAAGCTGGACGCCGGTTGCATGGATCCACCCTCTGATGTGGCTGGTGCCTTGCCGCCTGGGTCGCCCCGGTTCGTTGAGTTTGGGCCTGTTTCATCAGTGGATGCCTCCAGGGCTCTGGGACATTGCAGGCCTGCGGCTTCTCCATTCGACCCTTGCCCTTCCTGGCTGATTAAGACTGCCAGAGGGAGCATGCTGGAATGGGCTTCACTAATTGCCTCCGCATCCTTCAGAGACGGGATCTTTCCCAATCGTCTGAAGGAGACGGTGGTGAAGCCCATTATCAAAAGATCTGGCCTAGCTGTAGACGATATGTCTAACTACCGTCCTATAGCCAATGTTCCTTTTATGGGCAAGGTGATCAAGCGGGTTGCCGCCCTGCATCTCCAGACGTTCCTGGAGGAGAACTATGTCTTGGATCCTTTCCAATTTGGGTTTAGGCCATGTCATGGGACTGAGACAGCCCTGGTCGCTCTGCACGATGATCTGTTAAGGAGGGCTGACAGGAGTTGCTCTACCCTGCTGGTCCTTCTCGACCTGTCAGCGGCTTTTGATACCATCGACCACGGTATCCTGCTGGGGCAGCTCTCGGAGGTGGGGATAGGGGGTCTGGCCTTCGCCTGGCTCCGCTCCTTCCTTGTGGGCCGCACCCAGCGAGTGAGCTTGGGGGGTGAGTTGTCGGCTCCCTGGACACTCTCTTGTGGGGTGCCTCAGGGGTCATCCCTCTCCCCAATGCTCTTTAACATCTATATGAAGCCGCTGGCTGAGATCATCTGGAGTTTTGGAGCTTGCTGTCATCAGTACGCTGATGACACGCAGCTCTATCTCTCCTTTTCCACCTGTGCAGTGGAGGCCGTCCAGACCGTCGATCACTGCCTGGCTGCAGTTTTGGACTGGACAAGGACTCACAGACTCAGGCCCAACCCTGGAAAGACCGAGGTCCTGTTCTTTGGGGGTGGCACGGATGGGTACTGTGGCCCTCTTCCCAGTCTGGGTGGGTCCGCCCTCCAGCTGGCGCAAAGAGTGAGGAGTCTGGGCGTCGTCCTGGATCCGGACCTGTCCCTGGAGTCCTAGGTGGCAGCCGTGACCAGGTCAGCCTTTTATCATCTTAGGCTTATCGCCCAGATTCGCCCATACCTTGATAGGGACTCCCTGAGGACAGTGGTACAGGCGCTGGTCATATTGAGGTTGGATTACTGTAACGCTCTCTACATGGGGCTCCCCTTGAACCTTGTTTGGCGACCAGGTTGGTGGTTGGTGCACACCGGTACGACCGCATCACCCCCATCCTGGCTCGCCTACACTGGTTGCCCGTTGCCTCCCGAATAAGGTTTAAGGTATTGGTTTTGGTTTACAAAACCCTCCATGGGTTTGGCCCCTGTCTATCTGACAGAGCGTATTTCCTGACAATTAGATCTGGCCCAAAACACCCGATCCTCTCTGGCCCTCTCGCTCCAGACCGTTACTCCAAAGGAGGCCCGTAAAGCGAGTACTCGCTCCGTCAATGGCATCGTTCAATAAAGCCCTAAAGACCTTGCTTTTCAGGGACGCCTTCGACAATGACTAGGGATGCGGGCTTCTTTCTCTCTTTCCTTCTCCCCCCCCCCCTCGCTCCTGCTAAGTCTGTTTGCCTGCTCGGATGCTACTGTTATTGTGATTGTTTTTAGCCTTTTAACATTTTTGTGTAAACCGCCCTGGGTTCTCACTCAGGAAATAGGAGCGGTATATAAATCTGAAAATAAATAAATAAATAAATAAATAAATAAATAAATAAATAAATAAATCTGGCCCTTGAAGTACCCCGGTTTTAAGCCTGGAGATTACACATCCCCATCAAGGCTTGTAACCTCCAGGAATCTATCCAATCCCTTTTTCAAGGCCTCCAGGCCAGATGCCATCACCACATCCTGTGGCAGGGAGTTCCACAGACTAATAACACACTGGGTAAATAAGTATGATCTTTTGTATGTTCTCACTCTCCCAACCCTCAATTGTGGAATAAGGGAATTGTAAATCACTTCTGAATATTCCATATCTAGAAAACCATGAAAAGGGTTGCCATATGTTGCCAAATGGCATATATTTATATTAGACATGTAAAATTTCCAGAAACATTGGGAAAAAGAGGGGGCTGTTCTCCCCCTCCCCACAATTTTCTTGATTTCTTCGAAAGTTTTTTCCACCCAATGGCTGCACAATTTCTGAAAAATTTACATTTCTGATTATATTACACATTTTTTATAATGTGGATTCATTCATACATTTTAGAATTGTTCATCCTATTGTTTTATTTTTAGTATATTTTTAAAATGTATACATCAACTTTCTCCCAAAATTGGAGCACGACGCTCACAAAGACATGTTGACTGATCAAGCTTTATTTGTGTGGAACTCCACCAGTACAAGATGGTGTGGAGGGATTGTGATGATGATGATGATGATGATGTCTGCGCAGTTGAATGCAGTCAGCACCTGTTCAGATTGGTGCATCGCATTCTCCAGTGGAAGCACCACACATGTTTAAATATACAAATAAAAATTTAAAGCATTATTATTAATAAATCATCTTTAAAGAAACTTGTAATATCAAAATATATTTGAACTAATAGCATTTTAAAAGGAGGGAATTCCATAGCTTGTGGATCTGAAAGTTGAGTCATGGCTACTGGACTTCTTTTTTGAGAGTTAAAACGTTTTGCTGTTCATTCAAACAGCTTCATCGGTCTGAATACAGCTAGTGCAAGTCCTCCATCTTATAGCCAGCTTTGACCTCTTTTGACCCTGATGGTGCAAAAAACTGCCATAGCCTGTGGATGTTGCTCCTGAGAAGGCTGTCTTTGGTATACCCACCAAAGATGCTTTTGAGAGTGGTAAGAACAAGAGAAAAACAATTTGAAAAACACATGAAACACACTGATGCACTGTTGTGCATTGGAACACTACAATATATTCAAATGGACTTGAAATGAACTCACCATAGATAACATAAAATTCCACAGATTTTTTTTTACAGTGACAACACAGGACATAATATAATTAACCAAGAAATTCTATCACTCAAAATTTAACTGAGTTAGTGTATGTACAGTAATCAAACCCCATGCAATGAAACATTATGTTTTCTCCTACTTTGAAGTATTGCAGTGTATTGGCACTAGCCATGTAACTTCCTTTCACTATTAAAAATACTGAGGCTCACTCGAAAGAATATTAATTTTTAATGTTGGGTGCAGTTATTCAAATAGATTAAAATAAGAGTCGGTACCTGTCCGTGGGATACTCTAAGTCATTTTCCTAGCATGTTCATTTGCCAATGAACACATATGCAAAAATCATACACTCAGGAATCTTACATAATTCAGACTTGATGTTTTTCTTTTAAATTTGAGTCACTTGCCAAAGGGATATTTTTCAGCTTTGATGAAGAGCAGCCTGTGACTTGAAGTGACAAAATGAAAATGATTCATTTGAGAAACGCTTAAAAAGAGAATTAGAAGTTACTCCGGTAGAATATATTCCAGCCTCTTTGATTTGTAACCGTTGAAAGCAATATGCTGGGATGCAAATTGTGTTTCAGAAACCAGAATCCCACAGGGCTTCACATATTTTTCTCTGCTAAAACATTTACAGGTCATTGGCCTTTCCCCTATCTGCTTAAAGAACTCATTAGGAAACCCTTTTTGTCCTCTATGATAAAAACATACAAGCCATTCTAATCCAAGGAATAGCTGATTTTGTATTTTAGAGCAAAATAAACAGTCTGGTTCCATCCTCACATAAAATTCTGGCATATGATTTCCCAGAAACAGGCCATTTCATCACATGAGTGAGCTGATACCCTGCACTGACAGATACATAGATGCATGTGCCCACCAGGCAATTAGATTGTAGAACCATGTAATGAAAGGGGTATATATAGTTCTGCCTCATTTTCCTGTAGATTAGAGATGGGTACAAAACGAAAATATAGTGTTTTGTTTTATTTCATTTAGTTTTTCCTTTCCTTTGCTTTCATTATTAACAAATTTTTAAAGAATTCTCAGAATGAAATAAAATGAAATAATTCCTTACTCCATATAATGGCTCCCCTGGGTCCTAGAGGCACCAAATATGGGGGTAGCTTCTTTGGACTCCTCCCTGTAAGCCACCCACCCCAAATTTGGAGAGGTTTGGGGTCCACGGGTGAGTAATTATACTTCAAAGGGGGTCCCCCCAGGAAAAAAAATCATTTGTAATTGAGGAAAGCAGTTATTTGTTTGTTTGTTTGTTTGTTTGTTTGTTTATACTGCCTGGCTTCCTGAAAGGAGCAATTTAACAATAAAAAATAGAATTTTAACAATAAAAACAAATATCAAACAAATCATCCAATAAAAACAAAACAAAACAAATAATAATACTTGGCAAGAGAGTAAAACAAACAAACAAACAAATGTCTCTCTGAAAATTAGGGTCTTAGGTGCTTTTTGAAGGCCGGCAAGGACTGTGCAAGGTGAATCTCACTTGGTAAGTTGTTCCAAAGTGAAGTGCTAGCCACAGAGAAGGCCTGGGGTTCCAAAGTGAAGTGCTAGCCACAGAGAAGGGTTTTGAGTGATCGAGCTTGAGGAATCTCCCCTTGCATGGGTGTGTGTGTGCTATCACTGGCTTCCTGGCTCAATTAGAATGATTTTCTCCTAGGGGGGCCCTCTTTGAAGTTAAATAACTTGTCCCCTGAACCCCAAATCTCTCCAAATTTGGGGGACTTACAGGGAAGAGCTTGACGAAGCTCCCCCATTTCATTCCACCCCCCCAAAAAAGGCAGTTCCGTTTGGTTCATCGCAAAATGTTTTCTATCATTTTGTTATGTAATGAAACAATTCATTATGTATTGAGATGGGTACCTTACAAAAATGACATGCTGTTTTATCATTTTGTAAGATTTGAGAACGTTAAAAAACAAAACAGGAAATAACATTTTGTTATGAAATGAAACACTTTTTCCCTTTGAAAATGAAGTGTTTCATTACTCTGTTAAATGGCTCCCTTGTAAAAAGCTACCCACCAAATTTGGCGCCTCTAGGACCCAGGGGAGCCATTTTACAGAGTAATGAATCATTTTGTTATTGTTTCATTTCATTACTATCTTTTTTTTACAAAAGTTCATTTTTAAAAAATGAAATGAACTGCTAGTAGAAACAAAACAAAAAGGTATAAAACTCTATTTTTTCATTTCGTGTCCATCCTAGTTATGTAATGAAACGATGAAAACAGTGTTTCATTTTTGTTTGGTGCCCATCTCTACTGTAGACCACATTGTATACAAAAGTACAGCAGTCCTTAGAATAACACACATACCAATATTCACCTATACCTGTACGTATACATGAATTTCACTGCCTGTCATTAACAAAAAATTAAAAATAAAAAAATAAAAAAATCTCTATCGGTGCCACCAAGGATTGCCCAATCAGCAGCATCCCATTCTCTCTAATTCCGTGTGTTTGTGATATCTAGAAATAAGAGTCTTGTGAGACTTGAGAAGATGGCAGCACAGGACAGCAGAGGTTTTCCAGGCTGTGTATCACTGCTTCCAGCGCTTGTGCAACAAAAAGGTATATGAGTCTCAATGCTGGTGCTCCAAACTCCCCCCGCCCCCCCCCCCACACAAAGTACCATTTGAGGAGAGGCACAGCAGAGCTGTGTGATTTCTACTGGCACCCTGTGGCCTGGCAACACAGATGCCAACTGGTCTACAAAGAACATGTGTGCTTGTCTTTAAAGTGCCATGACACTCTTTGTTGTTCAAGCAATTCTGTCACTGAGTGAACAGTGCTTGTTGGATTGATGTACTGTGTGCTCTGCAGGTCACAGTGGCCCAACTGGAACTGCTCTGATCCTTTGAGAAAAAAATGTAATTAATGTTAAGTCACCCTTGTAGTAAAAGAGAGGCTTGCTGTGTGATATTGTGTTTAAGATTACATTGTATTTATTACGGTTATAATAACACTAACACTTACAAACTAATATATAGTCTTTGTATAGGCTTTATTTTTCAAATGATAGACTCGGAACCGATTCTAAAAAGCCACCTTGCCTAATTCTCAAGCTCAGGAGCTCACATTATTTATACGCAACTGTGCATGATTCACTGGCTTTCATGATTTCTCTGGTTCACTGGACTACATTATTTCTGTTTTATTGTGCAGGATAATTGTAAAAATGACTGTGATTTATTAGTAGATAACAATATAATAGGCTAATGATCAGGTGATCCTTTTAGATCATGTTTAGGATATTGGGATCATATCAGGAACAAATAATTCAGGACTGTTACATTGAACCAAGGATTCCTGATACTTTTGATGGGCAACAAAGTGCCTTGACCTGTTTTGGTGAAACCAGTGTGCTGTTTGCATGCTGTCCATGCACTCCCTCTGTAACTTTTGGTACACTGTTTATTGTTGACATCTGAACATGAGAGGAACTCTGCTTTATCTTGCCTCTGACAAGCCTCTGACAAAGAATGGGGGAACAAATAATGTATTCCTTATCTGGCTCCTTAAGAGGGGAAGAAAGCCAGGTTACTGGATCTGCCTGTTTGGTAGTCAAAACTAGAGCAAAGAAATTGCCCCCTGCAAATTTGGTTTAGTACAAACAAATTACTTGCTTCAAGGGTATCACAAAATTCTGTTTGTTCCTCCTCTTTTTCCTTCTTTTTGTTATAATAAACCACAATTGGTTTGCTTTTGGAATTGGAATCCATGATGAGCACAATGCAAATAATCTGAGTAGGTACGGATCTGACATGGTAGTCCCCATGCAATCTGGACTTCAAATTCTACCATTCATTGTAGAAACAGAAGATTACTCAGTAGATGATAACATGCCCAATTGTAGTGGACAGCATGTCCAACTGCCGTGCTACAATTTTATTTAATTTTTAAAATTATGGCTTCTGAATTGGAATTGGTAAGGCAGTATGTGTTTCTATCTCAGGTCTTAAACCAAATAGGTGAAATCTTAATTTTGTTTATGGCACCAAAGGGCGCTTTTACATGACCCCTAAGATCCGCTGGCCACTTAAATTCAGACCAGATATCTTGGGGGTTTGTCGCTCTTCCTGTGGTCCCATCCCTCCGCACACCATTGCCCCCGTCTGGGTGAGGGGAGGGAGAAAAAAAGGGAGAGAGAAATGCAGGCTCACCTCCTGCCGGGTCGCAGCCCTGGAAGCAAGCATTCCAGTCTCTTAAGGTCTCTTAAAGGGGCGGGGGGCAAAAAACAAACAAACAGAAGGCGAGGAGAGCCCGGCAGTCACTGCTTTACATCCGCATCAGAAATTTTTCACCTTAGGAGACAAGGTACTTGGAAAATGCGCTAGGACATGCTTTGGTGGGTGTGGTCACACTTAATTTTCTTTAAAGTCCGGAGCTGGTAGGAAAACAATTTTAAGCTCCGCATCTGGGAGCCCTTTGCCTTGGATTTTAGGGGTTGTGTAAAAGCGCCCAAAGTTAGTTGAAACATCCCTATATGGTGTTTTTCCTCTCTCTCTCTCTCTCTCTCTCTCTCTCTCTCTCTCTCTCTCTCTCTTTCTATCTGAAAGGATTTAAGCTCATTACAAATTTACCAGCCCATGCCAATGTAATGTTAATTATTTCCTTAAATTGCGGGGCAAATTCAGGCAGAGAAAAGGGATGTTAAAAAGAGAAGGGTTAACTAGGAATTTTACTCTGTTTTTTCTTCTAAAATAATTAATTGCCCACTGGTATACTGAAGGTCATAAAATCACTAAGGAACATTTCACGCCTCCGTCATCTTCAGCCATGACTGAGGGATGAACAGCAAGAGTGCAAAGGTGGTTTGCAGACAGGCTTGTTTTTGCTTTTTGGTCCTATGCCCTGTCACCTGATGCATGCAGAAATGTAGCTAGCGGCGGCATACCAGTTTTGTTCTCCTGTTGCTTTATTTAGCAAGACTAAAAGAGGTGTGGATGAGTCACTGTTGGTTTTGCCTTGAAAAGCTGCTGTCTGTTCAAATAACAATAATAACAAGCTGGAAAGAAATCCCTTAAATACTTTTACACTTTATTGAAGAAAACTATCAAATGGTCCAGAGAGGATGGGTTTGCCAGCACTGTCCTCTTGAACACTCAAGTCTATAAAAGTATTGTTTACTCAGTTAGCAATGACAGCAAAACATTCAGGTCTGGATGCTGAAGCACGAACACTGTTATGCAACCTTGTACAGAAAGGTGGGGGAACACATTCACGGAGGTCTGCTTACACTCTCAAGAAATCATGAACATTCTAGTCATTTCCAGTGATACAGACAGGATGCCAGGAGTTGCTGTCAGATTTTTTTCAGGAAATATTTTTAGCTAAGAAAAAATGATTCTCCACTATCAGGATTTTGCTTCAATTCCCTCCTCACTGCATTAAAAAAATATATTAACTTGATTTCCGAAGTCTGAAAGTAAGAATATTTTTCTTACAATGCCAATTCTAAAGATTTGTACACTTTTAATAACTGATTTAATTTTAAAATACTTGCTGTTTGTGTCATCTGCACACAAAAAATTATTCCAACTTAAAAGTTTTGAAATAATAATTTTAGTGGTTCTTTTTCCTAGCTGTATGCATGTATTTCACCACCTTGAATTCAATTTCGCCCTCAATAATTACAAGTGATGGATGACTATCAGATGTTGATTATGCCATGAATCTTCACGAGAGTATCTGTGTCAGTAAAACAGATATTTAGGAATGGCTACACCGATCCATTAATTAATGCTGAGATATATCAACAGAGTATGTTTCAAATGTGTTCTGTTCATAGAGGAAATGGCTTCTGAGATGAAGCTGTAGGTACCAATTCTAAAAAAGCATTTCTGGTAGAGGGTTGTAAAGATAAATTTCATTTACCTCTGTTGAGTTTTCACAAAATAACATGTTAAAAAGCTTGACAGCTTCTCTATGAGGAAACACATTACATGTCAATGACGTTGAATATATAATCTCTCCTATAATGTTATATCTCCCTATAGTTAGATGGAACAAATTACTCAATCTAAAATATTAGCTGAGAAGGTATAACACAGGTGGGAGAAGGTATAACAGCAATGTTTAAATTTTATTTGTTTGTTTGTTTGTTTGTTTGTTTGTTTGTTTCTGTAGTGCCTGTCTTCCAGTGGAACTTCGGGCAATGGTCAACAAACCTATACAGTACATAAAAACACATCAATAAAAATATAAAGCAAACAACAAAAAGAAAACAAACACAGCAAAATAATTAGTATTAATAATCAATCTGGCAGCAAAAACCAAAAAACCAAAACAAAACTAATGGTCACCAAATGCATCTCTAAAAAGCAGGCTCTTAAGAGCTTTTTTGAAGACCGGCAGAGGCTATGCTGAGCGAATCTCACTTGGCCACTTGCTCCAAGGTAGGAGCTGCCACAGACTGACCAGGGTTGGTGAGATCTCCATAAAACTATGACAAAAATATAAGCACTTACTCAGTCTCTTGTTGTTCAGTCATTCAGTCATGTCCGAGTCTTCGTGACCCTACGGACCAGAGCTCGCCAGGACTTTCTTTTCAAACTGGATTGTACATCAGTCTCCTGTCTTTTCCTGAAATCCAGGGCTCTAGAGTCTTTTATTATGGCTAATGGGTGGGTGTGATGGTCATACTCAAAAATATCTGCTGTGTGTTGTGTTGAATGCACAGAACATTCATTTCTAGAAAGAACCTCTAAGCCCTTAAATTGTGTGTGTGTGTGTGTGTGTGTGTGTGTGTGTGTGTGTGTGTGAAGGTTGTTGTTTAGTCATTAAGTCATGTTCAACTCTTCGTGACCCCATGGACCAGAGCATACCAGGCCCTCCTATTTTCCACTGCCTCCTGGAGACTGGTCAAATCCATGTTGGTTGCATCAATGGCACAATCCAAGCACCTCATTATCTGCCATCCCCTTTTCCTTTTGCCTTCCATCTTTCACAACATCAGGGACTTTTCCAAGAAGTCCTCTCTCCTTAGGAGGTGGCCAAAGTACTGGAGCTTCAGCTTCAAGATCTGTCCTTCCAGTGAACATTCAGGGTTGATTTCTTTCAGGATAGATAGGTTTGATATCCTTGCAGTCCAGATTCTAGCTGTACAGTAAACATTATATTCACTAAATAATCACTCTGTTAAAAGAAAAGAATAGAAATTTGCCATCAAATCCACTGGACTTTTTTTTTTTTTTTTTTTGCAAATAAAGCAAACCCGTACCCACTTGAAAAAAATGGCGCACATAAATGGCCGATGAATGGCAGATGTAGCATAGACAGGGAGATAATGGTGTTGCCATGTTATAAAAACAGATTCTACAGCTAAATTGATAAATCTTGGTGAAAATTAAATATCATTGCTGCAGCACCCCTAGCATACGCTCACGGCACCCAGTTTGAGAACTGCTGGATTAGTGAATGGATTACTGAAATCAGGACTGGAAAAGCCTTCAGGTTGATCCCTCAAAGTAGTTGAACTACATCCCTGTGGTTGTGCTGGACTGCAACCTCCATCATTCTCCCCAGGCACATGGTACTTGGCTAGGGATGATAAGATTTATGATTCAAACCATTTGAAGACCACCATGTTAGAAAAGGTGATTTGTGGCCCTCCAGATGTTGTTAGGCTGCAACCTCCTCTGGCTTTAACCTGCACAGCCAATGGCAAGAGTTAATGGACACTGTAGTCCAACAATATATGGGCAGCACATGTTCTTGTTTCTTCTCAAGAGATTCTTTCCAGTCATCATGCATATATGATAGTACCTGCTGGGTCACTCTAGGGCTGCATATAATCTCAATTTTCTGTCTTTACTCCTACATATACATCAACATGAATAGTTACTGTTATAATTATGTGTTTTCATTACATGCTTAACTCTTTTTCTGCCAGTAATTGTCTACCAACACAATTTTCCTAATTATTTTGTCAGGGTCTCCTGTTAAACTTCTGGTTAATGGCAAATATTTAATGTTTATACAGTATATCATTCCCTACAGCTAATATAAACTGCATGGCAGCTGTTGTTCATTTTATTGCTTATGTGAAATAAACAACATTGTTTTGCTGTGGTGGGAAACTGATAATTATGAAAATTGGTCCTAATCAAGGCAGGCTGTTTGTGACTTCTCTGTTCTAATGTTTCATAGCCAGAGGTTGTAAAATATGGATAAATTACAAACAGAAATTAACATGGCAAATTTAAATAATGCAAGTTATTTCAGAAGCATATTAAAATTTGGATTTTCAGTTTCTGATGATGGACTAGGTTTTGTCCATCCCACTGTAATTTGATGTTCATATGTTTCTTAATGATGAAACATTTCATTAGCTTCTAATACTCTAAAGCAGTTTATAACTAATCAGTGGTATTTCCTGAGAAAATTTGTAAATCACTTATGTTAGTCCTTATAATGGCATGTTGATTGGGAAAAGATGATGTAAATTTTATACATCATGCTTCTGTATTATGAAACCACAATAGTATTAAAATAGTTAAAAGTTTATACTTGTAGGATTTAACAGCATTTGGATCCCACAGATGAAATCTTACTTGTATTATTTATTGGCACATAAATATTTGATATTTCTCCCAGTGCAGTTAAAGTTCTTATTTTGATTAGTAAATATAATTAAAATAAGAGCTGGAACTGTATTTATTTTTAATGGGTATCATTCTCAACTAAGATGAGATGCATTGTGTTTGTTTTTATTTACAAAACATTAAGCAAGAATGGCCCTGAAATGGAGGCCATATAAGTACAATAACCCCCCATCTATCACAGGGGTTAGGGACCCGACCCGACTGCGATAATTGAAAATCCGTGATATGTGGATGCAGGTCAGGTCAGGCTGGGGTGGCGGCGTGTGATGTTTAAAATGTCTTTAACCAACGGAGCCAAGCGCTTGGCTCCATTGCTTAAAGACATTTTAAACATTGCACACGGCTCCCCCCCCCCCGGGGCGTGGGGGAGCTGTGCTCGATGCTTCCATGGACGCAAGCTCCTGTCTCCAGCTGATTGGCGCTGGGGTGGGGGAGAAAAACCTTTATTTCCCCACCCCAGGGCAATCAGTTAGAGCCCGGGGCTTGGAGAAGGGGGGGAAGGTTTAAAAAAACCTTTTGTTTCCCCACCCCAGCCCCAATCAGCAGGAGCCCAGGGCTTGGGGAAGGGGGGAAGGTTTAAAAAGCCAGGGCTTTTAAAACGTTTTCCCCCCCTCCATCAAGCCCTGAGCACCTTTTGGGGTACCACTGTAACTGCAGTCCCTCAATATAGCGGGACCGCAGCATATGAACCGTGACAGGGTGGGGGACCACTGTAACTGCTTCTTATGATCAGTCAATTTACAGCCAAGTCAGTATGCATATACCTGAATTAGGTGTATTTGAATGATGTCTTTTGGTAAGGGCAGAACATATTGGCAGAAAGGGTTTAGTGAGCAAAAAGGTTCCCCAAAGTGCATAGCTGTTTCTTTAAGCAGATGTGTAACGAGCTTGTTTATGGTAATTTATTGTTTCATATAATAGCCAGATTGGCCTTTCCTAAGGTTTGGCATTCCACTGAAGTATTACGGATGGATGAATCCTTGGCTTCTGAGACTGCCACAACAAACTGAAGAGTACAAGTTAGAAGGAATAGGGGGTACCCAGAAGAAATAAGCTGAAGCCAGTGTCGCCAGGAATGTTGTGACATTAAATAAAGGGGGCTAAGAAAGTAAAATGGCAATATTCCAGTGCATTTTCTGTTTAAAATGCACTGGATTATTGATGCAAAGCTGTCACTCTTTTGAGAGTTATTTGCAAGATTAATAAACCACAGAAGGTTATTAATGTTTCTTGATTTTTTCTTTGCAGAATTACTACCATGTGCATTTAGATGAATATTAATCCATATATTGCCATTTTCTGTTAGCAGAAAGGACACATGGCTTAAACGCTTTTGAAGAACTAGTTGGTTATATGAATTGGACTGAAGTTTTCAAATAAGTATAGCAAGAAACTTCCCCCCAATCTCTTGCTCTTCAGTTGGGTCCCTCATTTTTCTCCTCCATTTAATGTGTTTTAAAATAGGGGCACAACTTTCCAGCAACATTCAAAAAGGTCTCCGATGTGAGTGATAACTGCAGAAAAGAGAGCTTCAGTGTCGCAAGCAAAAGATCCAAGACACTGCAGGCAGAAACAAAAAGCCTCTGAGGTCACACAGTCCGCTTGACAAGCATGAAAATTCTTCAATACCAAGACGTTCTGTATGTTTCCCACATGAAGCCTTCAACCATGTTGCAACATAAGACCTTGTGGTGCAGTTCTGTTCTACAGGCATCTTGCCATCAGTCGTCAATGTTCCATGTGACCTAAGAGGATAAGGAAATGCTTCAAGGCTATAGTCACAAAATCAGCAGCAAGGGCATCCTTACATTTCAGAAAGCTCGAAATATATCTGGAACATTTCTCTGTAAATTAAGAACAAACCACAAGTGAAGTTGGTTGGTTAGTTGGTTTTCTGGAGCATAATGTACTAAGACAATAGGCCCAGGTGCTCTCGGGCAGAGAGGAACCCTTCTTGGTTGTCAGGTGTGTCACTTGAAACTCTACTCCTCTTTCCTCACTTCCCAAGAACCACCTGATAGGGGGACCACCTGATGCATTAGAGCAGGGGTGCCCAAACTTTTTGTAAGGAGGGCCAGATTTGGTGGCTGAGAATGTGTCAGGGGCCAGTTGCTCCCCAACCCTGCCACCCCACTGCAAGCCCCACCCACTTTCTTTTAAAAAATGGGGTGAAGGGGGGGGGAGGGAGGGGCAGGCCAGCCAGCCACGGGCCACTCAGAATGGCCTGATGGGCCGGATTTGGGCCCCGGGCCGGACTTTGGGCAGGCCTGCATTAGAGATTCTGTGTTTGTGACTTAAGGTCTGTGGCTTCATTTTTCATTCTACAGTATTATTAGCTATACCATTACACCTCTTCGAATCTGAATCCATTCTTCTTGAACACTGGCAATTAAAATAAAGGCACACTTGTTCTCTGTGCTACCACATGAACCATCCTACAATGATTTATTCCTGTTCTTTGCATAGATCACGGATCTCAAAGTATCCTGTTTCTCTCTGTCTCTTTTTCTTCAGCTTTTTTGTCACAATACTTGCTTCTCTTTTAATCACATGAGCAATTATGTAGTGGAACCAGGACTCACAGAGATTTTCTGATTTGCAGGGACTATGGTGTCATCAGCTACCCACTCAAGCTCCCCCCCCCCCCAAAATATCTTAACTGTATCTTTAACAGCCACTTAGGAGATAAACTCTTCCCCCCCAGGAACATTACATGGTTGCAAACTATTCATGTTACTAATGCAAAATGTTTTGAAGGCATTTTTATCTTAAATGTGTAATTAAGAGGTATTTGTTTTACAAAAGACCTGCTCATGATTTATTCCTAGGTAGTGACCAAGCTGCCTACATTTTTGGATTCACTTTATGGAGGGTGATTACGGAACATATATACTTCCAATTTACTGCTGTGCCGCTGTTTGAAAGACACTGCTGAAATTCATTGCCTTCATGTGCTCCTCTCTGCTTTCCTTGACATTTCAACATACAGTGGTACCTTGTATAAAGGAATTAATTCATTGTAAATGAAATTCTATTAAGCAAATTTTCCTTTATACAAATTTCCCATAGGAATGCTTTGCAAATACAGTAATCCCTAATCGCAACTATTTTTATGTTATACGGATTTGCCCCCTAGGCGTTTCTGTTAAACAAATTTCCCTTATCTCCGGAATTGTTTATGTTGTACAGATTTTATTTTATACAAACCGTTTGTTATACGAGGGTCCACTGTATTACTTAAAGATGGATTCCTTGTGTGGCGAAATACTGTATATGTAATTCACATGCTTGCCTTATGAAGAACCAGTGCTTGTGTGAAGTCAGATGAAGCCTATTACTCACTGTTTATCCCTTAACAAGTTCAAAGTTTTGATTTTTAAAATTAGCCCATCCTCAGGCTTGGTTGGAAGTATTTCAGCAGCATGTTCTGAAGTAGGTGATTTGATTATAGAGTGGGGTTTGTCTCTTTGTGTGAGGCAGCATTTTGAACAGTCAAAATGTTTTTTCTTGGTACTTGTCACACCAGGGCAGCTTGATGCCAGGGGTTGGCTTGTCACCTCCAACAGCTAAGTCTTTTCCTCTAGTGTCCTGTACTGCCATAGGCAGCTGATTAGCATTCATCAAAAGACCAAGTTTAGTTTTGAAGCTACCACTAACAGCATGGCTGCCTGAAACTTGAAATAAATTGATGTGATTCACATGGCAGGCAGCTCTCCTTGAGCTCATTCATCTAAATGGAAACAAGACCCTGTGTATTTTCATATATTTAAAAAAGAGCACACATTGTTATTTAAACTAAAATGCAACACTATAAATGGCTACCCTAACCTAAGAGATATGAAGCAAAATCATCATTTAAAATACTCAATTCAAGGTCAAAAAGAATCTTCTTCCAATAATCCAATAATTAACAGCCACTATTGCAAAACCTTTCAACCGGACTTCTTTTTCTTGAGAGTCTTCTTCATTAGTGATTTAACTCGTTACATTTAATAGAAATCATGAATGTAATTCCCTTTTTTTCTATGGATGTGTAAGAACTTCCTTCCCACTACCACCACCACCTCACATGCAGCTGAGTATGGCTTCTTTGTTGCCAGAGTAAATGTAATGAAAAGAAAAAGTGAATATAAACGTAAAAAGTAAAATAGAAAATAGAAAAGTAAAAAGAAAGCACAAATTCTCTTTGTGCTCTGTAGCCATGGCAGCCTTCTGTAGGTATGACATGTATGATATAAATATGAGGGAAGTGGATGCAAGAATGATTAGATTAAGGAATGTTGGCAACTGCCTTATTCTAAAATGCACCACTAACCTGAGGCAGGTGAATACAATCCATTAGAAATTTATTTTTGCCTGGGCCACTAAAGACCTTAGTAAGGAAGCAATTATGTCTAGAGCAAATGATCTAGAACAGGCATGTCCAAACTTTGGCCCTTCTGATATTTTGGACCACAACTCCCAGAATTCTAAAGTTAGATTGCCAATGGCAAAGGACTGCGGGAGTTGTGGTCCAAAACATCTGGAGGGCCGAAGTTTGGACATGCCTGATCTAGAACTTAATAATTTTTTAGCATCTTACAGAGTTAAGGTGAGATAGATACATAGTATAAACACAGCAGATACAAACAAACAATATGTGCAAAGAATTGTGTTTTTTAAGATTTCTAACAATTTCTGCCGAAAAGGTAGAGACTAAGAATAATTTGTATAGTATTGTCTCTCACAGACACTTTTGTATTGTTATATTCAGCTTTCTTTATAAATTCATGAGTACACATGGAAGAAAATTATCTGCAATAACTTTAGCAGAAATAAGAAGCATCATTCATTTTTGTGTATGGATTTTCATATTACTTAGAAGACCAAAAAAAGGAAATTTTAAAGCAAGTTTACACATGTCACTGCTGCCCATCACCACATTCTAAGTATTAAAATAAAATAAATAACTATGAATTATAGCCACTCAAGCAAATACCAGTAATATTTAATTCAGTTTCAGTTAAGTTAATTCTTTACAAAAAAGTGACTCAAAGAAGTTCAATGAGTAATTTTTAAAGGTGTCTTGATAAAAATAGATAGTCTGTGTGTTAACATTGCATTAAAGTACATAAACCATGATCCTAATCAATTAGTTCTCTTTTGGTTAACATTCTGTGCAATGAAGGTGAAAGGCTATGTTTCCAAGGAAACAACTGTGCTGTGGTTTTCAGGGCATAAAATGTTTCTTGTAAAAATGTTCCAAAGGCAAGCTTCAAGTATTATTTTAAGCCTTTATGTTTTCCCAAAATAATTAGTACATTTTTAAAAAAAAAAATTCAGATAATTTTAAGTCCATATGTGGCTGCTAAATATCTCACTGTGCAAAGCATTGCCCTTCCTGAATATATATATTTTGCTTTTGTATATTAAAACATGTGGATCCCTTGAATCAGAGTAAGCAGCCTGTGCCTCTCTTAAGGTTGGGGATCTGGGACTCTCATCATTCCTCACCACTGAGTGTACTGATGAGGGGATATAAGCTTGAAAGTCATTTTGTAAATTGTGAATAATCAAAGGAGCCCTCTACTGTTGATTTGGTTAAAAACCGTAAATAAAGATTCATTCATTCATTCATTCAAAATACTGTATTCAGTATGAAGCTCTATGGATTCTTTGAAGTGCACATGGGGGTAAAAGTAAATATTCAATTTCTCAGGTATATTTCTATTGCCTATACAAACTTCTTCCTGATAATGAAATAGGAATCCCCTATAACATGTTGATGTTTTACATGCATATAAAAAAATTTGACTAGTGCAGGTATGCTATACATTGTCTTATTTTTTTCTCCATGTTTTGATTTTCATCTGCTTGTCTGTTGCCTTTGTTATTAAGCAACTCTTCTGCTACTTCAACTTTTTATGTGTGGGTTTTGTTTTGTTTTTTGTTTGTTTTCTTGGAGGGAGGGCTCTTCTCATCTTCAGTGTATCCTAAGAATAGCCCATATCTCTTGAGGGAGGCCAGCTCACACTTTGAAAAACATGACCTT
Source organism: Phrynocephalus versicolor (assembly GCA_023846285.1). Taxonomy (NCBI): domain Eukaryota; kingdom Metazoa; phylum Chordata; class Lepidosauria; order Squamata; family Agamidae; genus Phrynocephalus; species Phrynocephalus versicolor. The sequence goes on along the minus strand of JAHTLZ010000129.1, from coordinate 36,670,074 downwards.
AGGATGTAGGCAAGGCACAGTGACATCACAATAACTGTCTGTGACTTAAAGAAATTCTATGGAAGCCACCTTTCCCATAGTCATTGTCACAGTATTATGTGAATGCTTCTTTGCTATATGGAATATATTGGGTGCACAAATATTTCCAGCCATTTAGTACTGAAGGATAAGTGAAGTTATAAACAGTATATCACTCAAAGCACTTTGTAATTTGTGTATATCTTGCTGAATATTATTGGGTTGAATAAAATGCTGCTTTCAATTAATGGTCTAGTTTGCATGAAATATTATCTTTCCCAGTTTTATGCTTCCTTGGAAAGAAGAACTACTGTAAGTGGAAACAATCCAGAAATATGCACCAGCACATTTGTTCCTTATTGATATGGCTTATTATCAGTCATAAGCAAGTGACACATCTTTGCACATCTCTGGCCTATATGTCTGATTGATCCCATTTATAGGGAGCCTACAATGTCTAGACATAGTTTACAACAGGCATGTCCAAACTTTGGCCCTCCAGATGTTTTGGACCACAACTCCCACAGTCCTTTTCCATTGGAAATACAGGCTTGGAATTCTGGGAGTTGTGGTTCAAAACATCAGGAGGGCCAAAGTTTGGACATGCCTGGTCTACAGTAATGAGTAGACCAAAGAAAACTCTGTTAGAACTTCTAGAACCTTCCTATGCAAGCGGAATCTTTAGGTATCCTTTGTAACTACCCGCAAAGTGTTACAAAATCCTCAGCATGGAGGGAGAATCAACAAATTACAGCTCAGGGTCCACATGTCGTCTTTTAGAAAGGATGGCACTCTTTTGGAAGGGCTGCCTTCTTTTGAATCTGAGCCATAAAGACTGAGACCAGGTGCTATGAACTTGCCCACCCACAGTTAGCACCACTTGGATAGCACTCAACAATCATATAGATCACTTCCTAGCAGTTGTCTGCACTTGGGTGAGATGCACTGAACTTCTATTTAAATTGTTAAAAAAAACATTTTTAAACATTTTTTAACAAGGAACAAGGATATGGTAATTGGGGGAAGGAATAGGGTTCTTTGGAGTGGGGTGGCATATAAATACAGTACATCCTTATTTTCATTAACATCTTTTCGATAGATAATAGATAATTCTTATTGTCATTGTCCTGTGCAGAAGAAGATTGAAAGAATCTTTAAATACTTTAAAATTTTGCCTATTACATACAGTTTGATGCTGTTTCTCCAGTTACATTCAAACTTATTCTGCATCCATTTATATGCCAGTTCCCAGATTTCTTTTGTGGTTTAGACTGATTGTTCTTTTAAAACCCTAGATAAAATGTCCATTTCCTCCACTCCAAAATCTTCTGCAGCAAATCTTCTTTATTTGGGATAAAAAGGATACAAAATCATTTTAATGTTGCACCTCTACATGTTTGTTTGTTTGTTTGTTTATTTACCACCCATCTGAACGAAGGCCACTCTGGGTGGTTCACAACATAAAACAAACTGTTACAATATAAAATACAATAGGAACATAATACAAAACTAAAAATGCAAATGAAAACATAGTAAGTCAGCACCCTTCATAAAGTCTAAAGTGAATAAGATGGACTAAGGGCAAATGAAATCAGTGGAACAGTGAAACAGCTGGTAACCAGGGGAAGCAGATTTAAAAAACCATGTCTTCAAACATTTTTTGAAGTTCAGCAATGTGGGGCCATGGTAGATCTCTGAGGGAAGTTTGTTCCAAAGTGTAGGGGCCGCCACCGAGAAGGCCTGATTCCTTGTTGTTGTCTTGTAGGCCTCCCTTGGTGTTGGGACCCTCAGTGAACTTTGGGGTAGGAGCTGTTCTGACAGATAGGAAGGTCCTAAACCAGTTAGGGCTTTGTATGTCAGCATTAAAACCTTGAAGTCAGTGCGGCAATTGATTGGCAGCTAGTGCAGTATGGCCAGCATTGGGGTGATATGTTGGAAATTAAAACATGCTATCTTGTGCCTTCATTTTTTATTATGCATGCCCTCCTTTTTATTGACACATGCCATGCTTTTTGTTAATATGGAGAAGTTGGGTATGAGCAAGCCTAGGGGAACTTCAAGGTTGCAAAAATATTTTTCTTTTAGACAGAAGAGCTAAAACAACCCATTCAGGACTAAGAATGCTCAACCCCCTGCGTGTGGGAAATGAGATGATAAAAATGTAATACAGAACCAAGGAGAGGTGGGATGTCATATGAGTGGACTGTGTGTCTGATGGGTGGTCTGGGATTATAAACAGGAGCTTCTAGGAAGTAAGAACATTTGTTGCAGGCTTCACTTGAGAAAATCTAAACCCAGTCTTTGTCAGTTTTGCTCTAAAATTGTTTTCTAAGTGATGATTGTTCTAAAAAGTGATAGAAGAGCTGAACTAATTCATGTTTATATACAGTAGGTCCCCGGTATCCACTGGGGATTGGTTCCAGGCCTTCCCGTGGATAACAAAAACCATGGATAAGAGAGAACACAAAAAATCCCTCAAAACTGCTATTTTGTGACAGTAGCTTGGTTTATGGCTGCAGTTTGTGACAGTAGCTTGCTTTACAGTTGCTGCTCGTGTCAGTAGCTTGCTTATGGCTGCTGTTTGTGACAGTAGCTTGCTTTGCCGCTGCTGAATTATTTATTTAATTTTTTCTCTGCGAACCATGGATGACTGAATCAGTGGTTAATGAATCAGTGGTTACAGGGGTCCTATTGTATTTTAGTTGTTTTTGAGGAAGTGAAATTGACTTTAATTTGATGCCTTTGTACCAAGAAACTTTGGAACTTGTATTTGTTTGCTTTTTCCCAAGGTTTATAATCCTTCATTCCAGGGTAAGAATGATTTTGATCCTTGATTAAGGATCAAGGGTAACTTGTAGACTTCCATGTGTTATTGCACTGCAGTTCTGCTCATCAGTCAGCATTGACCAAAATATTTTTATTTATTTATTTCAATTCATTTATGAGTCTTTTTCTCCTGCCTTTCTCCTTGGAAAAGTAATGAGGGACAATATACAGTCCAGTACAATTAAGATATATTCAAGTCTGAGAACAGGGAATTGGGGGGTATCTTATAGCATTAGAAGACAGCATTAAAGCTAAAAGAGAACGTGAGCAAGTAAGAAAAGAGTATAAATTCCATGTAATCATGTACAATAGACCATCTAAAAGTTATGAGGATTAAAATCTGCCCATATCTAGACAAAGTGCTCCTCATAAACTTCTGCCAGAGTAACCTTCTTGCTCCTTTGGAAGGCAATGAATAATATTGCTTGTGCTGACATGAAAGTGGCTTTATTTTGTTTTATTTTGGTTTTGAGGGAGGAATGCCAGTCTCATTCTGCCACTAAGGTGTTTGTTGCAGATAATCATGATAAGTATTTTTAATTAATTAATTAATTAATTAGATTTATATACCCTGGCCATCTAGCCCAAAGTGTTTTGAATCACACTACTATGGAGGGATGTGCAAGCAAGAAAATGGCACGTGGGAAACGGGTCTTGAGTCGCTCCCAAATATTAGCACCATTTTTGCAAAATTGTTTGGAAAGTTAACTGGCATTCTGTTGACCTCCGAGGAACAGCTTCTCTGTTACGTCATGCATAGAGATGGGCACGAAACGCTAAAATACTGTTTCATTTAGTTTTTCATCTAGTTCCGTTGTGTTTTGTTTCATATGAATCATTTTTTAAAAAAAAATGTTTCGTTTTTCATTTTGTTTCATTTTTCATTTGTGTACTCCTGTGTGTGTGTGTGTGTGTGTGTGTGTGTGTGTGGTGCTTGTGTAACTTCGGGGTCCTATTGGGGCGGCAAAAGTGATGATCAGCTGTAGCATGGACTTAGGGCGGTAACAAAAAAGTTTTAAAAACCCACCTTTTCCACCAGCTGGTTAGGTGGGGGGAAAGAAGGTTTTTTTTAACTTTTTTTCTTTCCCCCCATCAAGTTGGGGGGAAGGAGCGATTTTTACACTTTTCTTTTTTGCTAGCTCCAAGCCTGCTCGCTTGGGCTGAGCCCCTAGCGCCTATCAGCTGTAGCATGGCTGGCTGAGGGCACTTTTATTTTTTTAAACAAGCACCAGTGCGCTAGAGCTGAGTCAGCGCTGCCGCTTTGGAAGCCCCCTCTGCAGGGGGTGGCAGTAGGGAATGAAAAATAAAACGAATGAAACATAAAATGAATGAAACATTTTTTTTTTTGTTTCATTTAATTTCATTTTCTTTTGAGGGTGTGGTTCGTTATTCTTTTCATTATGTGACAAAATGAATAACAAATAACAAAACGAATAAAAAATTGTTTTGTGCCCATCTCTAGTCATGTGTATTGCAACAAAATGTTTAACATGGGATGTTCATCAGTCATAAATGACTGTGTCTCCCAAATTAAACTTTCCTAGGCATCAAAATTATTCCCTGAAGGACACCACAGTATATTATGACAGCAGTTAATTCCATTAATCAGAATGGAACTTGTTTGTGAATAGACATATATAAGATTTTCTCCAAGTACAGTGATATTAGATTTCTTTTAAATTTAGATTTTGAGCAAAAAGAAGTAAATGTCAGCACATCTCGGGTAAATGTTAAAGTGCAGTCAGATCTTCCAGGGAGGGGGGAAGTATATTCACTGATAAATGTCATGTAATGTGGTAGGAGAAGGTATGGGATGTGTGCTCTTCTTGATTACATTATACATTTATTTTCTTACAACTTTTATAAACTACAGACTTCCACTGAAATGTTTTGCATATGGTTTTTGTTAACATTTTTGACACTGCAGATGCACATGAAAGGAAATGAATAATAGACAACAAAAAGCAAGCGCAAAATATGATAGAACTGTATACTGTCCAGATGGACATGTATATACTGTCCAGATGGACATATATTGCCTTAATAATATATTAAAACACCTTTGAGGAATTCTGTTTGTGTGAAATAATTTTGTTTTAATTTAAAAAATGTGTAAATGATGACTACAGTGAATATAACTTTCGTACCTAATATAATTACCATTCCGATGCCGCTTTTAAACAGTTTTGTTTGCCTTGATTAGAATTATCTCTGTATTATATGATGAGGAGTATAATTTCACTTAGACATCCCTTATGGTAGTTTAACGTTTTTGTCTTATCCCAAACTTTCAGTCTAATTTTAACTTTCTGGTTTTTTTCTCAATACTGTACTTTATATTCCCATTCCAGTGCTCCACTTGTTTAAGTCATGTAGGCAAAGCATGCTGCTTTAATTTTTTAAAAATATCCTCCCGTCTGTTATAGTGCTGGAACAGATAGTATGATTATCTTTTTTAAGTGACAGGGGCATACAGACATGTGTATAGGTAGATAAGTCACCTAAGCTATAATCATTATCTGGTTCACCCCTAAAATTTGCCAAGCTTGGATAAATTACTGTATGGATCAAGAAGTGTTGCTCTCAAATAATTTAAAAGGAAAAGGAGGTTGCTGTTATTTTGCTACAGAGGAAGTTTCTTCACTATTGCCCTTTTCTTTCAGTGAGTTGGAATACCTGGCTGTGAAGCCAGGGATCTGGAGTTTGATTCTCCAAAAGAGTCAGCTTCTGTAGCCTAAAGCAAGTCAAACTGCATTGTCCCAGAACACTCCAGCAGAAGGGAATGGAAAATCTTTTCTGAGTACACTACACATAGAAAACCGTTAAAAGGATCATTCACCACTAGTTGGAATTGATTAACAACACATAATTCACAATTGCTCTGAAAGGCTCACATTGACCATTGTGAGCTGTCTGTTCTCTCTATTTTGATAGATCTCTGTGGACACCCTCTCTTTACCTCTAGCAAATGTTTTAAGTGGTGAGGTTCCCAGTCAGTCCCTCTAAATCTATTTCAGCTTTCCAAATATTCTTCTTCTCTCAAAGGCATGTGCACTTGACTTCCAGATGGCTTTTAGCCCTAGCTAGTGCAGCTAATTTTTATCCCCTAAGTCAGTGGTATAGGCAAAAGTCTACAACACCATTATTAAAATTCTCAAATGTTCATGGGGTTCCCCCCCCCCAGTGCTTTCAGAGAGCTCATAAATATCGATCCAGTTCAGAATGCAGTCAAGGATATTTACAAATCACTGTGTTCAAGAGTGGAGTTCATTTGATGGGCAGAGCCGTTCAGCGGCCTGGATTCCTATTAACTGGTAGTTCTTACATTTGAGTACTCTCCAGTTCTTTTCGAAATGATTATAGAAGATTGCAGTAGTTTTGTTATATTTCTTCAAGACCAATCAGAGCCAGCTGGACTTAAAGGGATTTTTTTTTTCTTTTAGGGCTCCTGAATCTTTCGCAATTACCTGCAATAAGAGAATTTGGGCAGATACATTTTGTTATATCAAGAATTAGCAAAATTGTACCTTCCCAAATTGTCTCATGTCTAACCACTAAAATGTTATCGCTGCTCATCATCAATTTATCTTACAGTGGAAGTAGAGCGAATAAGAAAAGAATGTGATGCCTACTGCAGGAATCCCCATCCTCCCAGCTATACATGAAGACTGTAGTAAACAGTAAAGAGTACAGAATTTCACCCTAAAGGGATGTTCTTCATATACGGAAATAAGCATGATGGGACATGTGTGAGTTGTTAAGCTGAATATTAAGTGCACATTTTGGGCTTGTATTAGACTTTATCCAAGATATGTAGAAAGATAGTCATAACAAGCTAGCAGCGTGGGGCATGGTGAGCTACCATTGGTCAGTTATGTCATGTGATATCTGGAAGCTTCAAGCAAGAAGACGAGAGGCCAGAGAGAAGCCATGATTATGCTTAGGATCACTTTGAGCAATGGAGCTCACTTCAGTCAGGCAGAGTAGGAAAAGTTAGTTTAGGAGAAACCTTGAATGTAATCAGTCAGGATGACTTAGATTTGTTATTTTTAGGGAAATGACAGAAGGTAAGGATATTAAGATAAAAGTGTTTGTTACTGAACACAACAACAAGAACTACATACGCCAGATATTGGAAAGTGGTTGAAATACCAACTAGACAAGAACTTTTTTTTGTGTGTTGGTTGTGTGAAATAAGAAAGAGGGAATGGATACCAGTTTTTAAGGAAATACAAGAAATGATAGGGAAAAGGGTTCACTTATCCCATAATAATTTTAAATTGTTACATTTCAAAGAGTCTTTTACTATTTTTTATTTCACAAGTCAGTTTATCATTGGTACCGATATTCCATAACTCCCTATACTATTCCTCCAATGTTATTTGATTGTTGAATTTCCAATGTTTGGCAAAACAATATCCTTGCCACTGTTACCATTATTACTACCTCCACTTCCTCTTTCTTCAATTGTTTGTTCACAACCATATTTAATAGTGCTTCTTCCTGGGACAAGTGAACCCTTTTCTCTATTATTTCTTGTATTCCCTTAAAATTGGTATCCATTCCCTCTTTCTTATTTCACACAACCACCTCATATGCAAATATGTCCCTTTTTCCTTTTTATACCTCCAGCATACTGGGGATATTTATTTACAGTATATACTTTACAAATATTTTATTGACAAATATTTTATATTTAACTTTACTAGTGTTAAATATAAAAATATGTATCAATAAAATATTTACCATCTCCAGTATACCTTATAACAATTTTATTTTACTCTTACTGACATGTTTTTCATTATTCTTTTATTCCCCATTTTATTCCTTTCTTCTTTTTAGGTTTCCCTTTATGTTCATCACTAACATTTGTGGTTATTATTAGCCAACACTGGTTTTAGAAATCAGGCCATTGATAGCATACAGCTCTGTTGTGTGATTCATTGTTAAATGCTGCCGGCAGTTACTGGCTAGCTGTTCAGCTGATAACAGAGGTTGCTTTGGTAGCATTCATGCTGTTAGCTTCCTTAGTTGGTTGCCTGTGTTCTTTTGTAAGATGTAATAACACATTAAATTTGGATCTGATGAATTAAAGCCCTTTCTGGAAGAAAAAGCTCCCTTCAAAAGTCATGCTTCCATATAATCACCTGTACTTCTATTCTGTAAGTTGAATCGGTGGCATTCCTGTATTGAAATTTCTCATTTACTGTATATAGAACCTCGTCCGATCCTTTCTTCAGGCGTTATAAAAATGGTTAGTGGCACATGTTCCCATTTATGCTTTATTTGCAAATTTTCCTTTAAACAAATTTCCATAGAAATGCATTGAAAACAGAGTGATTCCATTTTTATGTTGTACAGATTTGCCCCATAGGCGATTCTGTTAAGCAAATTTCCCCTATCTCCGGAATTTTTTATGTTGTACAAATTTTATGTTATACAAACTGTTTGTTATACAAGGGTCCACTGTACTCTGTTTCCCCCCACTGGCATTGATTTTTACATGCCCTCTTTTTCATGTAGTCCACCAGCCTGATTCTTGCCTTTTAAAGTTTTTTTTTAAATTGATATCTGAAGAACTATTCTTTCTCACACAATTAGCCTGCATCCCTGTAACTTGTCCATCTCTCCTTTGAGGCATGAAAGACAAAACAAAAAACAAAAACAAAAACCCAAGCAGCATTTGCAGGTTTACTTAACTCAGGTGTAGAGACGGAGATGAACTGAGCCAGAAATCAGAAAAGAAAAAGAAAAGAAAAAAGAGGAACTGGGTTGGTTCGTGGTTTAGTTCGGGGATCATGTTCTACTGAAATAGAGCACCAGACTCCCCCACCCCATGCTTGGTGCTTTGTTTTGCTTTGGCAAAACAGGAAGAGCAAGGATCTGGGCCTGCTGTCTCTGAGGATGGTGGCAGTGTCAGCTTTGAGACAGGGCAGGGAGGTAATGGGGGCAGTGGGAGGGGAAAGGGTGGATGGGCAGTTAACCCCAGCATGAACCACAAACCAATCCATTTTCCAAGGTTTTCATAATAGTTCATGGATCTAGCTGCCCATCTTTCTAGGGACATTCAGGCTCCTTTTGAGAACCATGGGGCAAGAACATGCATATTATACAGAATCTACATTGATTGGCTTTGCCCTTCTCCTGTTCATACTAATTTTTACCTAATCCATGTTTCTGATTCAAAATTGCCTATTTGATTTCAGTTCACCACCCTGGGAGAAGATGAAATACATTCACATTCTCTTCTGTTTCTGTATATGCGAGTATCTTTACACAGATCCAACTGTCAGGCTTTGAAGTAGATGATATGCTTCTCCCATAATTGGAAGTGATGGTCCTTCAAATGATCAAAAATATCTGTTTGTCATAGGGCATGCTTCTCCTCCTCTCTTTATCTTCCATTTAAGTATACAGTGTTTTCTTTTGTGAGTGGTTGGGAGGTGAACATGACTCTTTTGGGTGCCACAATATTTTTCACCATTATCCTTGTCCCTTTAATTTTGTTAACATGCTGGAACAGACTAGCACAACCACGATTTTGTAAACTAGTATATTTGACTCCTCACCACCTCCAGTAGGTTCTATTTTTCTACCAGGTAACAATAATATTTTACTACAGAGCTACATAGTAAATAATATATTTGTCATATATTGCATTTCACATTCACGCTTGATCCCATCACTCATGTCTATGTTTCCCTTCAATTCATTACAAGGATAATCTTTCTCAGCAGTGTATTCCAAATTATCTCCTTGAAACCCCACTCACCATCTCTTCGATCCTCACACAATCTTTAACACTGTCTACCACATTTATTCTTTCAGCCCCTTCCCCTCGTGATAGTCTGAAAATGCCACAGAATAATTCCACAATTTTTAGTCACTCCACGCCTACCACTGGAACTCACATACAACTGCTCTTCAGAAACAGAGATGAGCAATTCTGGCCCATGTGACTCTTCAAGGACCATGATGCAGCCCTTCCCAAGATTAAACCCATAGTAAGATGTTGAACCAAATGTTCTTCTTGTGCCCTGGCTGGGGCTCAGGAGATAGTTTTGCCATGTTTGGAGCCTCCAGTCCATACTTTTTGGGTGGACATAAGATGGGAATGGCTCTTCGAGATGACCTTGTGCTGCCCTTGGACCTTGAAGGTTACCCACCCCTGTTTTATAAGCTCATCAAATATGTGTTAGAGTACATGAAACCATCTGATGCTTCTTGAACGTTTTGTTGCTGCTTTGGGTTTTATGGTAATCCTATTGGGCTATTGTTATTTTTAAAAATTGCTCTAGTTATAACCCATTCCAGATTGCTTTTTTTTAGCGGGGCAGGGGGGGGAGAGATGTAGGATGCAAATATTTTCTGGAAATGCTTAAATAAATGTTCATCCTGACTGCTCTTTCTGCACTTAATTGATTCTTGTTTTAGAGTTATACCACAGCGACTGTCGTGCATCAGAGGTAGGGAAAGTTACTCTTTTGGACTATGATTGCCAGAGTATCTTAGCCAGCATGACCAATGGCCATAATGGTAGGAGATATTCTGGGAGTTGTGGTTCATGGAGTGCCTCTTCTTATCTCTGTAATTCATGTTAAGTCAGCAACCCATGGAATTATTACAGTTAAAATAGTTGCTATGCACAACCCACCTTAGTAAAGGTAAAGGTTCCCCACACACATGCGTGCTAGTCGTGTCCGACTCTACGGGTGGCATTCATCTCTGTTTCTAAGACAAGGAGCCAGTGTTGTGCAAGCCATGGCCATGTGGCCAATATGGCCAAACACATTTATGTACATGGAACACTGTTTACCTTCCCTCTTTTTACAGTGGTACCTATTTACTTGCATTTACATGCTTTTGAACTGCTAGGTTGGCAGGAGCTGGGGTTAAAAGCAGGAGCTCACTCCACTGTGTGGCACCCAGTATTTGAACCACCGAGCTGCCAACTTTGCAGCTGACAGTTTCAGCGCTCTAGCCCACTGAGCCAACACGTCCCTTAATGTGTAGCGAATATAGAGCGGAATCACAAACATGTTATGATTACAGCAATATTTTTAAAAGTGGCATTGGCATTATGAGATTAATCGTGGCCTACAAACTCCTTTTCTATATGGAGATGTAAGGCGGTTAAAAGTTAACTTCTCATGTTGCTGAACATTGGCTTAAACTTAGGATATACAGCCAGGAATACATGTGGATTTACTATATCGTAGCTACAAAGTCCTTCCCAGTGCCCAAACATTGTTCCGCTAAAAAAAGGGGCCTCGGTTATCGTTATTAGACTTGAGAGGGAAAATCTAAATAGAAAAATAAAGCTGTTAGCTTTACCAATGGTGGTGGTTGTTACTTATTGGCATATTTAATTTTATTTCCTTTGTAGTAGCTAAGTAAAAGTGAAAACATAACTTTAAATTATTTTTCCTTTTCTTCATTACCAATGTGTGATGCTGAAGAAACTTGATTATTTAAGTTAGATCAGCTTCCAGCGTGTTCAGGAATTCTAAACAATGTTTAGTGAAGTAGTAGGCAACTGTTGTATAATGAATACAGTAATGTGAACTACAGAATGAGCAATGTAAACTTTTAAAGGATATTCACTGACTTGGGATTTCACTGTGGACTTTACTTTGAAGCTGTTAGTTGGATGCTAAATAAACTTCCTGCTTATCCTTCTCATTTTTGGATTTCATTATCATTGGTGAAAGCTTATATAAATGAAAACAGGAAACTGTAGTCAAGATACTTTTGCCAAGAATAGATTTTTCTCCCTGATATAAGGAAAGGACTATGGAAAGCTGTAGAGGAGATTTTGAACACATCCTAGAATTTTGATTGCCAAATCATATGTATTCTTCTGTGAATTGTTGGTTACATGGGAACTGACATGTAATCATATACTTTTCCCTGAGAAATATTTTAAGTGCAGGATAAACTAAATACAGAGAATTTTGAAATATAAGAAAAAAGGTTATGATTCATTGTGAAGAATATAATAAAAAACAACGTGGAAGATGTTGCAGATTAACCATTTTCGCATTCGTCGTCATTCATGGATATGGTAAGCTTGTTTTATCAAGGAACTTACTTTATGCTGGCGAAATATAACTGTGAAATACAGAAAGAGCAATGCATTTGTGACTGAGCTACATTTATATTTCTCAAAAGAGCAGCAAAACATACAACAAGGTAAAAATAAATGTTTATTTAAAGACAGCTTTGTGGAAAGGTTCCTTAAAGTTATGGGTACATTGTAGTTTATTGCTTCTGCATTCCCTCTATCATAAAACATACTTGTTAGAGTTGATGTGCTTTGTAAGATAGTGCTTCAACATTTGCCTTAGGAATTCCAAGTGATATAGCAAGACCTTGTCCTTAAAAGAGATAAAGAGGTGTAAAGTGATGAGCTAGCTGTTTCAGAGGTATCACACAATAAGTAAAATAATTTGAAATTAAGATATTATTGCAAATGAGTACCTTGTAATTCTTAATTGAGGATTACTGTTTCAACACAGTTACTTGATTTAATTAAATTAGTTTTTTTCAACGGACCCATTGCATTAATAAATTTGTGTGTGTGTGTGTGTGTGTGTGTGTGTGTGTTACTATTTATTGTTGCTGTTTGAGATTGTTTGTAGAAAATAAAATGTTTTATTAAAAACCTATTTTATCCTTTAAATATAATGCATTCTCGATAAATGAACCAAAGTGGAATTTCTTAGTTCTTTCTTGATTATATAGCTAGCACTGACACATACATAAAAACTCTCATCTAGAACTCTTCAGTTAACTTGGTGAAGACAGCTGTTATTTATGGATGTCTATTCAGAGTGCCTTTAAATAGTTGGTAACTATTTCTAGGAATAATATTTAAATATCATAATATAAATATTGAAGAAACCAAGATCTCTGGATAGAAATTCTGCTTATCATAGTGAGAATCAACTGGAAACAATATGATGGAAACAAATGAGGAAGGTGAAACTAGTCTTATAAAATGCAGGGTGCTTTTTCAGAAATGTTAATAGTCTGTTGAAGGAAAAAGAACAGCATTACTGACATCTTGGCTATTCAGAAAAAAAGGGGGGGGGGAATATGCATTCCGAAGTGTTGTTGCAAGAGGTTGTATGCACCAACAAGCAAATGTAACTTTCTTCCTCATTTTTGCACAAACATGTGCCATTAGGATTGCAGTAAAAATGGCCCTTTGGTTTTGAATGTTTATTGGTAAACATAATGACCACTGTGTATTTTAAACCACAGTATAACTTAATCCTCTTTATGTACAGAAAATTGGCATTAAAACAGCAGAAACTTTATATTTGTTTATGTTGCTGCTGGTTTTCCCTCCAGAGTGATAAGTGGAATCTATTCCAGAGGGGCCTGTTTCCAAACATGTGTATTTAATGTACGTTTCTTGTGGTTTGCTCAGTATTTTGTACACTAATTCGAAAGCCACAAGCCTTTTTAAAATTTGTGTGATGTGAAGAACAGACCATGTGGTCCAATAATACCACAAAAGATCAGTTAAAAAGAGAAAGAAATGATCAGAGGACATCAGATGTTTGGTCGATATCCTTAAATTTCTCTGTCTTGTGCTGTTTTCTCTAGAGCCATTTAGGGAATGAAAATACCTGATGAAGGAGGAACAACTTGTTTCAGTGAACAGCTCTTTTGGAAGCTGTCAGGAAGTTGTTGCCTCTCCTTTTTTCCTTTTATAACAAAAAGCAAACAAAAACAGCAACCTAATTTTGGGGTACCTTTTAAACAAATATATTTGTTTCAGCTTCCATAGATGAATAATTGGTTTCTTTAGACCTAATGGCTTTCTCCAGGAACGTCGAGTAATTGAGGTACTACGTGCTACATCAGGCATGTCCAAAGTCAGGCCTGGGGGCCATATGCGGCCCATTTTCAAATTTCGAGTGGCCCAGAGCCTCTTCTCCCTGCTGGCTCAGTCTGTCACGCATCCCCACCACCTGGTCTCTCCCCATACCGGATGGAGATGTCAGCTTACAGTTTTATGGTTTGCCTGCCCTCCCTGCCTCTGTCCATCCCCCAGCCACCTGCCCAGCCTATCCACCCCTGGCTCTGTTGCTGCAGCATTCTCCCCGCCTCCTTGCATGTCCTAGAGGTTTGTCCAAAGTCAGGCCCGGGAGCCAAATCAGCTGAATGGTCGGCCCCCACACATTTTCACCTCACCAAATCTGGCCCTTCTTGCAAAAAGTTTGGGCACCCCTGTGCTACATCTTCAAGAAAGAAGGGAGGACCAGTGTTTCCCTCTTTCTCTGCATAAACAGAGGTTGTCTTTAGTAGGGCTCCCATTATTTCAAAGGACATGCCTCTGCATACAAGAAGGACACTGGATTACTGTATTTTCTCATCTATAAGATAACCCCCACTTTCCCAACCCAAAATTACAGTTTCACAACCACGCAGTTCTCTCCTTGGCTTACTTCTGTGTAAAAAAACAGCCCTCAATTTTAATCCAACAATTTTAGACAAAAATACAGTCTTATATATGGAAAAATACTGTACTTTGTATCTGCTGTATCTGAGCCAGTCCTAATCCTAACATTATCTTGAGGTAAAAAAAAATCAAATGATCTTGAATTGTGTGATGATTTTTACATAACGAGAAGAGTAATGCAAGAATTGCTTAGAAGAAGGTATAAAAAATAAGGTTGTTTTGGAAGCATCATAGTCCTAGAGTGACAGGCTTGAAAGAACGTTAGCTACTGTTCCCTGCCCTGCCCCTGAAAAGAGAGGGTTCCAGTTTCACTTGTGGAGCAAAGTTCAATGGCTTTCTCATCATTTTTGACAGTAGGAGCTGAGTTTTAGGCCAGCTGAAATCTGGCTTCCAGTTCACATTTATCAAAAATGAATTATAGACTTGTTTGTGCCTAATGAGAAATGAGTTGCCTTGGTTCTTTTTCTTCCAGGGATAAAAAAGTTAACAGTGGGCAAAATCCTTCCAGGGAATTTATGCATGCATACAAGGATCATAGTTGTGGCAGCTGCTGATGGATGAGGTGGTGGTCTCAAATACATAGTATTCCTGCTCATTCACACACTCGTATTCCTGGCATGTGCCTAACAGTTCATCAGTTCATTGCAATTAATCATGGCAACTTCCTTTTCCAAGGAGAAAGGCGGGGTAAAAATAAACTTACACATCTCCTCATGCACATGTGTGAAAAGTCAAAGATTTTGCCCTAGAGTTTAGCATTAATGTAGGGCATTGTGGTATTCAAAATGCCCCACAGTAACAAGAAGCCTGCAAGAGTGGTTGATAATATTATCACTGTGGTTATGTACAGAGACCAATACCTAACTAGGCAAGTGACTGGAGAGGGGGAGGGCAAATGGGAAATTATCAATCCAAATGGAGACTGCAATCCAGAAATCAGAGTGATACTCAGAAGGGTAGCAGTAAAGGAATTAGAAAAGGTAATCAAATGTCAGTATGCATCACTGGAGATCAAGAGCCTAATCATCCACACTATTGAATTCCTAATCACTATGTATCTTGTATGATCTTGGAAGCTAAGCAGGGTTGGGCCTGGCTAGTACTTGAATGGGAGACCACCAGGGAACACCAGTTGCTGTAGGCACCTGGAATAGGAATTGGCAAGCCACTCCAGTATTCCTGCCAAGACAACTCCACTATCACATCTTAAACCAAATCATTGCATCTCTTTTCTGGAGTCTCACAAGAGAAAGAGTTCTTGCAAGACCTTAGGGTACAGAACCCCCCCCCCTCCGAATCCTTCTGACTTTGAGACACCCTGCCTCATACCCTTCTTTGTCTCAGTGCTACACGCAGCAGCTGTACCAACTCCTCCCTTCAAATAGGGATGAAGACCCACCAGATATATTTTCAACTCCAGTTCTCAGCAGCACCAGCCAGCATAGCTAATAGTAGTGAGCAATGGCAGTCATAGAACACTGACATCTGGAAGACTACAGATTCCTTATCCATACCTTTGGATATTGTTTTAAGTTTGGATTGGCATTTGATCTGTAGCAAGGTGCCGTGCAGTGATATAGACCTACTGGTGAGATGAGCACTCAGCTAATGTTCACTTGAGGATCAGCAATACTTCCAGAGTGGGCAGGATTAGAAGGCAACTCTATTTGTGTTGTGTCTTCAGTATTTCCTTCTGTAGTGTGAAAAACTGATTTTTGACATTTTGGCTTATCAGAGTGCCACTGGACTCATTCTAATTTTCTTTCTTCAGGGCTGGACGGCCGTCTTCAGAGATAGCAGTACAGCGAACTTAGCATAAGCATGAGGCGATTGCACAGCAATTTGTGGTTTTGTTTGACTTTGCTCTCTGTGAAATGGCTCGACCAAGTTATAATTCTGTTGTAGGTGCCCTCAGAAAACATCATCTTAAGCTGTACAAGTCTTGTGTTGATGAAATTTCACAACTCACTTGCACTCGGAGCCTAAACAATAAAGTGCTGATATAATTCTCCTAACATTTTGTAGAAGTATATGAGCCAGTTTATACTGTGATTATTACATGTCTTGTACAAGATTCTCATCTCAATAAAAATTTACTGTTAGTAGCTTGTACAAAGAGTGTATCAATGAAAATAATGCATGCTCTGGCCAAGAACATTTCCCATGCTTCTCTGTGGTATTGTCTCTGGTAGACCACTGATGATGCAATTAGATTAATTGTTAAACAATATTTTCTTTGCTTTGAGTGAAATTGCAAATTGTGTAGGTAGTTTTTTTGAACACCACAACTCAAAAAGCCAAGAAATGTTTAAAAAATTAATCTAAGTAATGTAGCGCATCAGTGATAAACTACCAGAGACAAATACCGTAATAATAATTGAAGTTGCTTTCACTTCCACTGTCCCTCCACAGAGGAATAGGTGAAGTGTTCAGTTTACTGATATTGTGAAGTGGCTCTCTTATTGAGCCTCTTCACAATACTGGAAATTGACAGCAGGGGATTTGGACTAAATCAGTTCTCTTGAGGTCCATATGCCTTTTGGATGTGAAGATTACACCATGTGGCATACTGTACCTTTACCTAACCTCAGGTGACCCTATTTAGACTGTAGCAGCCAAAAGGGCCAGTAAGCTATCCAACCAGTTCCCCATCTATTTTGTCTTTCTCTGCCCAGCAGTAAGATTGCCCCTGCTTAATAATGGTCAATTGAAAAAGGCAAATACATTCCTGCACATATGTGAAATGTAAATTACATTGTTATGAACAAGCTTAGATCTTTAATCTTTCTCCATAACTTTAAGAATCATAATATCTAAGTCAAGCATATCTTCTGTGCTGTATGATAGGAAGATAAACTTTTTCTTCAATATTACAATAGTTTAGGTGGTAATCACCTTAAAATACCAGCAGGTGTTGGGACTTGAAATGGTAGAATATGACACTTTGTAAAATCTGACAGAGTGTTTAAATTTGTATTACAAATGAGCAGCATGAATGGTGCTACATAAAAAGAAAGCCCTAAGATTGTTAATGGAGTTTTGAAGTTCAGTTCAACTTATTTTAGTGAACAGACTCCAAATGGCTTGCAAAATTTAAATATTGTCCAAAAGTGTCATTTCTCAAGAAAGCTTATTAAGCTCTAGAATTTTTTTAAGATAGCAGAAGCATTGTAGTCTGCTTTTATTTTATGAAACTTCAACATGTAGCCCCTTAAAAAGAAATGACAGTATGATTTGTATACTTTGAGCTAGCTTTCTCAGTCTGCAAATCATGCAAACAATAGAGATTTGACATTCGTTAATACTGTATAGACACTTACTGATAGATTTTCAGAGAAGCTGAGGAGGAGCATAAGGGGAAATCCTGTTTTCTTTTCCTTGTTAAAAACTACTAGGTTGAAGATCATTTGCCTGTATCTTAGCAAGAGTTGTGAGTACTGTGGAGGGTTGTGCTGGCAAATTCTGCCCATATTTTAGTGATGGATAGAGCACAGATACTCCATTTGCTTGTGTCTTGTTCTTGACAACAACTGAAGTACTTCATGGAAAGCTGGACAAAAAACCTCTTGGGACGAAGACCAAGGACCTTCACCACCCAGATTACCTTCAATTTTGGGATATTTGGTGTATTAATGGCTCTTGGTTCTCTTTTCATGTTTTGTGGGTGATATGGAGTTGTGGTACTTTCATTATTTTTAGCCACCCAGAGTATGGCTTTGCCATTAGATGAGCAGAATATATAGTGGTACCTTGTATAAACGAATTAATTCATTCCAAATGAAATTATGGTAAGCAAATTTTCCTTTATACAAATTTCCCATAGGAATGCATTGAAAATGTAGTAATCCCATTTTATGTTGTACGGATTTGCCCCATAGCAAATTTTGCCCCATAAGCAAATTTCCTCTATCTCTGGAATTTTTTTATGTTGTACAGATTTTATGTCATACAAACTGTTTGTTATACAAGGGTCCACTGTATTAAAGATGGATTCCTTGTGTGGCGAAATACTGTATATGTAATTCACATGCTTGCCTGGCTAATGAGAACTGAGGTCCAGTGTCCCTAAACCATGTACTTGGCTAGTTAGTATGCAGAACTCTTTGGTTATTTGTGACTACAGACTCTTTTCCATCACTGGACATCATTGCCTGTTTCTCATGATGCTGATATCCTGTTCTAAGGATATTAAGTGGATGCTGTGGCCAGAATAGATATTCACACTAACCCTGTTGTATGCCCCTGTACTAGGCAATTGCATAGCAGAGTAAGGAAATGTAAGCTCTAGTTTCATGAGTGAAAAGTCTGTAGAAGATGTCTTTTCCCCTCCCCTTTTTCATTTTGTTAACAAATATAGAAATAAAAACATGCATACCTAAAAAAAACTTAATCCACATAAAACAATTATAAAAAACATGGACGATTTGGAGATACAGTATAATTAATTTTCCTTCATTTTATGGAGTTCCGTTGCCCTTCCAAAACTGCACTTACTCTTGCAAAGGTTCTTCTTTATTAATACAAGAACACCAAAATCTACCTGAATATCTATACAAACATCTTTATTTATCAAACCCTTCTTTATTTAAATATTAGTTAACTTATCAATAATAGCTATATTCATTTCATGTATCCCTTTCTCTTTATACTATTCATTTGGTTGAAAGTTGTACTTTGTTTTCCAGTTCTTGATATCATTAATCTTGCTGCTGTTATTAAATTTGAAATTAATTCTTGCCTTGTTCAGTTCATTACTCCTGATAAAATATTGATAAAAGTGCTATTTTAGGACATACCTCTACATTTAATTTAGTTATCATTTATTTCCTTGAAACCCAACTGCCAAAATTACAATACATTCTTATGCTCCCACCACATATGAAAATAATTGCCTGTTTTCTGACATCCTCGCCAACACAACTTAGAATACTTGGTATCTATTTGATTTATTTTACCAGTTAGATACCATCTCCAAACTAACTTGTAAATGTTTCCCTTTATCTTTACAGACATGGATTTCAATATTCTTGTATAACGTGTATTATTCCAATGTATCATTGGTACTTAATTTGTGTTTGTCCTCTGCTTATATTAATATTATTTAAATTTTCCTTATTATAAGTAGAAGCGTAGAAGATGTCAACCCTCTTGAAGCAGATGTTCATGTTATGTTAGAGGCTTTCAAATCTCATAAATTAGGTTCAAATAGTGCTAAAGAATAATTTTTAAATGTCTGTATTATCTCCACATTTTAGAAGCAGCAGGTTATTAATTCTTAAACATTAAGGAAGGCTGTACTTTCCAGTCTCTCACTCTCAAATTTCCTGTTTAGGAAAGAGAATGCAAGAGGCCTTAATCACAAAATAGAAAGAAAAATATTTTCACATGCTCTGAAATTGCTTTTTAATAAGGGCGAAGAATGTATTGTTTAATAACATTTTTGATAAAGAAAAATGTCATCAGATGAAACATCCAGGGTATTTGTGATAGTGCATCAATTATGTTTAGTGCTTTTTCTAATATTCACATTAGAACTTTTTTTATAACCAGGGGTCCAATATTTTGTCCCACCCCGAATTTAAAAAAATGGTTATATTACCCCTGTCTCCATGTACAACACTCTTATTTCACAGAAATGAAAAGAGTCACAATTTTGAAGGTTCTTGTAAAGTGTACAATAATAATTTATATAACCATATCAATTTGCTTTGTTCAATTACTGGTCTTAATTTTGATAATTTAAGAATGCCACTTGTCATTAATCATGTTTATAACCTTTTGGTCAGATACGTAGTGGCTGAATAATATTTTCTATGTACAGAAGAGCCCCCCTCCCCTTAATTTTTGGATAGCCAACACATTTTGCTGTCCAAGTCACATGGTGGCAATTTTGAACTGTCTAATGGACTGCCTTTTGGTCTTTCCAATCCTATGTTTGTCTCTGAAATGTCTAGAGGATGTCTCTGGCTTATGGCTGAGAGGTAGTTAGGAAGCTCGGAAACAGCACATGAACTCAAATGCAATGTGTTGAGTATGGAGTATGAAGAAAAACAATTCAGTCTAGGGAGGGGCATGAAATGTAAAAACAGAGTTTTGTTTTGTTTTGTTTTGTTTCTACTAGTGGTTCATTTCATTTTAAAACAACTTTTGTAAAAAAAAAATTGTAGCAAAATGAAACAGTAATGAAACAATTCGTTACTCTATAAAATGGCTTTCCTGGGACCTAGAGGCATCAAATTTGGTTGGTAGCTTTTTACAAGGGAGCCATTTTACAGAGTAATGAAACATTTTACTTTCAAAGGGGGAAAAAGAAGTGTTTCGTTTCATAACAAAATGCTATTTCCCTTTCATTTCATAATGTTTCAAATTCAAAAGCTTATAAAATGAGGAATCAGTGTGTTGTTTTTCGTAAGGTGCCCATCTCTAGTTCAGTCCCATGCCATCTGTCTATCTGCCTATCTCTGTCTGTTGCATTTATATCCCACCTTTCCTTAAATGGTCCCAATATGCTTTCCGTGTCTTCCCATCTTCTTCCCATTCTAACAACCACCCTGTGAGGTGGGTCATGCTAAGAGAGTGTGATTGACACAATATCACCGAATGAGCTTAATCTCTGACACAGTATTTTAACCAGTCTCGTGAGTCCTACCTCAGCTCTCTAACCACTGCACCACAAGAACTGTAGTATTGTGAATCCTGCATTACAGATGGGAGCACATAACCCTGTATTCTTTGTGCCTGGGTCATTCTGACAACAGCAAGTTCATCCGGCATGTACTGTACAATTAGCAGCTCCGAATTTGACACATTCACAATTCATCAGGAGGCCTTTCCTTTTCTTCTAAGCATCATTGAGACCCTTTCAGGTGTTGTTCCTTCCACCCAAGATATTTGCAAGTGCCCCTCAGATTATTTCTTGTTCTACAAATTGGTGGCTCCCTTTTTAAAGGGTTGCGTCAAACCGGATACAGAAAGTTTCCTAGCAATCGAAAAATATAGTCATATTCATGTGTCGATCTTTGGGGCAGCATGTATAGATTCTGATTATGAAGTTATTTAGCAAAGCTTTGCCTTTGGATTTTGGCTTTCCGTCCTAACCCAAGATTCATGCAGCAGAAACCCCCATTTATTTATTCTGTTCAGTGCTGTTTAATCCATCAAGAATGGGACAAGCTATGACTGATTTTGTGCTGTAATGACTGCAACCTCTGTAACCAGTTTATCTGATTGTGGTAAAACTGGGAAGTGCATCAGAGCTTCACTCTCATTTATGTTGCAAGATATCTGAATGACCTTCAGCTGTTCTTCCCTGTGGCCATCAGTGCTCATATGCAATTACTCATTGTGAGCATCAGGATAAGCTTTCCACTGCAAGCTGAAGAGAACGCAGTTCAGGAGCTACAGAGGAAAAACATTATTAATCTAAGAATTGCTCAGAGGGAAACTCTGAATGAGTATGTTTACACATGTGTGCATGTTTGAATCTGAAAGCTGCCAAGCCTTAAAAGGTTGAAAGCTATTTGTTGTGGATGAACATTTTATTCAGCATGTGTTTTAGATGTCAGAGCTTTGTAATCATATATAGTTTCTGTACTACCAGCAGCCAGGGATGGAAAGCTTCACTTGTTTTGTTCTTGCTGGTGAGAAGGAATAATCTGAAAGAGATTGCTTAGTAAGATTAGTAAGAAGAGGGATTTTGTTTTTGTGGATTTCTGTGTGACTTTCAAAAGTTATATTTCCAAGAGACAACGTGTGCACACATACATTTAACAAAACACCCTTGGAGTTTGGGGATACAAAATACAAAAGTTTTGTACAATATACAGTGTCACCACTAACCCAAAAAGTATTGGCCTTTTCACTCTCACCCAGAAGCCAAAATGCAGTGGTTGCAGAGACTGATGTGACTGATCTTTAAGTCAAGATGCAAGTGTTCATTACATCCTCGCCAACAGCTGCTGCACTGCAGCTATTTATTTCCGGCCATGCTAACATCACCCTGAAATCTCATGAAACTACCTAAGCCTGCTAGCAAAGCCTGGGGAAAAGTGTGTGTGTGTTACTATGACTACCAGAGTCCTAAGCCCATGTTGGCTGAGGGACTATGGGAGCTGAGATCCAGATCTGTAGGTTTTCATCTTTAGAGTATGTCCACACAACAAATTAACTTGCATTCTTGCTGTGAAGTCACACTAGTTCTCCAATGTAAGTGGCCAGAGGAGAAACAAAGCCTTCTTCTAACCACCTGTAGGTAGTGGAGTTCAAAGGAAGTGCCTTAAGAATGCTTTCTTTCCTCGATCATTCATTTCCTCATCTTATCTAGTTGATAGAGCTTAAGTTGTAAAATAAATGAATTAATGAACAAGAGTTTTGTCCCAAGCAAAGTTATTCTTTAAAAGGTATTGTCTTGGGAGAATAATGGCTTTGTAGAGAGACATGAGCAAATTCAGTGGCCCAACCATTGTCAATGGTATGTAATGAAATCTGCGGAGCAGCCTATGCTTTCTTTTCCTTTGTAACATCAGCACAGAGAACAACGCAAGCTAACCAAAGAGTGCCCAGTCCTGAGTTGATTAACTGGGTCTTCTTCTTCTGGTTCATGTAACACTTCATCTGCTTTGTAAAGATGTTGAAATGAGAACAGCAACTTTCAGAGCTTTCTGCTCACAGAAATCCTAACAAATGCTCTCTTTTGTAATTCATCAAATGTGGATGCTGTCATAAGCTGGGCATGAGAGAGGGCATCCTTTTCCCAATTACCCTCTTGGAGCAGCTGCCAAATGTTTTTGGAATAGAAATACGTTTTTCCTGGAATAAACTACAAGTAGTAATATGTATATTTTCTTTTACATTTAGTTTTTCCAACCACACTAAAAGCAGCATATCTGCAGGCAAATTGGGAACATTTTGGCCTTTCTTTCCACTCACCGAGCACTGAAAAGAGATAAAAACATTCATATTTTCCCCTCCAGAGTAAACACAGTTTACATTTCCTTGCTATTTCTTCCATTAAATTTAGATCTTTATGAACAGGATCTGCTTTTGTGGTGTTTCCAGGAGGAGATTTCTAGTAAATTCAATCATTGTGCTTTTCCTATAAGACACAAGAGGAGTTGCATTGGCCATCAATGATTCAGAGGATCCAGTGTTGTTGGAACCATCATCATCATCATCATCATCATCATCATCATCATAGAACTGGAAGGGATCCTATGGATCATTGACTCCAGTCCCTATCAAAGAGGCATGGTGGGGAATTGAATTTGCAACCTTGCCCCCCAAGGATGGATAAACGGGATAGGTGCCCCACCCTGCCCAGGTAAGGTGGGCCTCCCCAACCCAATGGCTTGCTGGAAAGGTTGGGGGTGTCCCCAAGGTGTCCCCTGATTGCTGCCTGATGCTGCCACCGACTCACCCGGCCTTATGTTAGATGTCCCCACCTCCTGAGACGTGCTGGCCTGATCCATCTGCGTGCCCCCGTTGGCGCCGTCAGTGTCCTCTGCATCCGTCTGGTTCTCTAATACCGCTACCACTTCTTCAGCCATGCTACCCACTGTGCCGTCTCCCTGGTGGCCCTCCAGCCTATCCATACGAAGGGAAAGCTCAGTAAGCAGATCCTTAATCCTAGCCCACCTTCTAGCCTTGGAAGCCCTCTCTGATCTCCGCGGCTGCTTGGCCTTGGCAGCTGGTTGAGGCTGCCCGCCCTGTGCCATGGGCTGTGCAGCCGGCTTAGGCTGCTGGGTCTGGGCCGATCGGCCTGGGGCTGGGCCTCGTCCCACCTCGAATGCGTCTACCCGTGCTTTGAGCCTCTCCAGTGAGGCCAGCTCCTCCTCCTCCGAGTCAGATCCTGGTGACGTTATTTGGGGGGCTGGCCTCTTAGCCGGCCCTTTCCCCTTGCGCCCATTCTGCCTACCTCCCGGTGCCATGCCTCCTATTCCCCCTCAAATGTGCTCGGTCAGCTCCACTACCTGTATTCACCTCCCCAGTTCCCGTGCAGGCTATCCCGCCGGCCCCCCTTACCACAGGCCGCCCTGGGCCTCCAATTACTGGGTCCCTGCTAACCACTGGTGCCCATACACGTTGCCCCATGGCTAGCGTTCCCACCCCCCAAGCTTCCGCGTGACACGTGTGAATATAGGGTGGATGGGCTTCCCAGCCACCCCCTCCATCACCCCCAAGCCGCTACAGGTCCCGGTTCCTGCCCCTGCCGCTCTCCAAACCTCACGGGGTAGGCCCCGCTCCGCTGCCCGCTGCCTCCATCCGCTTTGTCCTCGGCGCCCCGCGTGCCCACCACGCTAAACCGGGCCGCTGCTTGCTCCCTCGCCATGTCGCCAGTTCGTGGAGTCCCTGGCGGCATTGCCAGACTTGCAGCTCTGCACTGCTGGTAGCGCCACCCAGCCTCGTCCACCGCTGGTCACTTCGCTGCCTTCCGGGTCGGGATCTCCCGGTTGCCGCTCTCTTCCTCATCCTCTTCGCTCTCCTAGCTCTCCTCCTCATCCTCTTCAATCTCCTCCTGGCCTTCTTCCTCTTCTTCTTCCGGTCTTCCGACCACGTGGGCTCCTCGCTGAGTGCGCCTCCGACATCGTCACCCGAGAGCCGCGCAGAAGAAAGAGGCCGAGACTAGCTCCCGAGTCTCACGCCGCCCTGTCCCATGTGGCAAGGGGGCTCCGCCTACGCAATTGCATGGCGGAGCCGGCCATTTGGTTCTGCAGTCACATACCTAAACCCCTCAACTATCCAGACACTGTTTTGTTTTGTTTTGTTTTTCTCTCTGTGTGTGCATCTTATTATGTGGTATCCACATGGTGGGCATGCCAACAGTTTGTGGGTGGTGTAATTTCCTCTATTTCCCCCCACCACCACCATTTTGTTGGTTGCCGCACAACTAGTCACCACCTGATGTTCGATTCTTCTTAGCACATTCTTAGCATTTTATTTGAGGCCTTTTACAGCTTCCCCTTTTCAGTGAATGGCAAACTTGTTGCCGTTAAAGCGTTGTGTTTGATCTATCTTCTGGGTAAACAGAAGCAGAGTCCTGACAGTTTCTCCCTAGAATGCTTGAGTTCTAGCGTACTCAATTTCACAACTGATCAGTTCAAATAACCTATTGGACACAGTTTCACAATCTAATCTAATCTAATCATCTTGTCAGCCTGCTGGGAAATTTCCCTGATTGACTTTTTTCTTCTTAGTTGTTGTGCTGTGCAACTATAGCACAGCTTGGGGAGGGTGATAATTTTTAAACCTCTCTGCAGCACAGGGCTAGAAGAGTTTGGTTAAATTTAGTTCTACGAGGACCGCTGTGCCTGTAGACTTGTTCAGTTTTACCTGAGAAAGACCAGTCTCTCTAGTCAATTTCACAACCAGATGTAATAAAACAAACTACTGTATCTGGTTTCACAATATGTCTAGAAAACATGTCAGTATAATTGCCCCTGCTTATTAGTGTGTTGGAAATAGAAAATGTACTGTAGGCACTTTCTGAAGGAGAGGAACCCTGAACACACCATTTGCCTTCTGCAGAGACAGCTGCCCGTATTGTATTCCAGTTATGCATTTTTCCTTAGCAGTTCACTTCTTGTTTGTTGGGTCCCTTTCTGCAGAAAGAAAATATGAAAGCATTACAATTTTTTTTTAGGTAGGTATGTTCCAAATGGAAGGAATTGGCTGCGGTTTCATTATCGTCATTCTCCCTCGATTATCCTTTGTATAAAACATATTTTGGGCTGGAAAGCTATTTCCACAATTTAACCTCAGCTCCCTTGAGGACAACTTTCACAGCCCTGCATTTTCAGACCATGCCTTCTGCCTTTTTAGAGGGGAGACGTGATAATATCCCTGTTCGGCACAGACTTTGCCCTTGCGGCTCAGGTGAAGTCAAAGATGTGCCCCACTACTTGCTCAGCTGCCCCCTTCACGACCAACCTAGATGTAAATTCCTTGGTGGGATTATTAGTTCACTGGTCGATAGGTCCCCTGGAGCCCAACATAGTATGCTACTTGTCGGTACAGACAGGTCTGTTACACAGCAAGTAGCAAAGTTTGCGCTGGCAGCTATGAAAATGTGGCCCAATCTCTAACCTTGGAAGGATTATATTCTATTGTAAATGTCACACGGTATTCTAAAGTTTTAATTATATTTGTTGCAGATGTAATTTTATAAGTTTTTTTATATCAAGATTGCGATGACCAATGGTTTTTAGCAATAAACTATTACCTACCATTACAATTGAATGAAGATGTCTTCTGTAACTTCTATGAAAATTTCATGCATGAAGCATGGTGACTGCACATTAAAATCTTTGTCAGGGAGGATTGGTTCGGCGGTGAGGTACAGCCTGCTGGATCAGGTCAAGGGCCCATCTAGTTCAGCTTCCTGTATCTCACAATGGCCCCACCAAATGCCTCTGGGAGCACATGAGAGAACTAGATACGTGTCTCCTGATACCATTCGCCTGTGCCTGGCACTTTGAGATACCCTCCTTTTAAGCCTGGAGGTAACACATATGGTTTGTAACCTGTAATGGACTCCCCCCCCCGCCGCCAGAAATGTGTCCAATTCCCTTTTAAAGGCATCTAGGCCAGTTGGCATTACCACATCCTGCAGCAAGGAGTTCCACATACTAACAACACACTGGGTAAAGAAATATTTTCTTTTGTCTGTTCTTACTTTCCTAACCCTCAACTTGAGTGAATGACCCCTGGTTCTGGTATGTTTGTGAGAGAAAAGAGTGTCCTTTTATCCACTTTATCCATTTCCTGCAGAATTTTGTATGTCTCAATCATGCTCCCCCTCAGGCACCTTTTTTTCTAGATTAAAAAGCCCCCAACACTGTATCCTTTCCTCATAAGGGAGGTGCCCCAGCCCAGTAATCTTTTAGTAGTACTCTTCTGCACCTTTTGTAGTTCCACTATGTCTTTTTTGAGACGTTAACAACAAGAATTGTACACAATGCCATTGCTTTGTACAAAGGCATGATAACACTGGCTGTTTTGCTTTCAATCCACCTTTTAATGATCCCTAGCATGGAACTGGTCTTCTTTACCACCACCACATACTGAGTTGACATTTTCAACTGTCCACCAATATACCAAGATCTCTTTCCTGACCCATCATGGACAGCCCAGAACCGATTAGCTGATAAGTTTTGATTTTTTTTTTAACTCCAGTGTGCATTACTTGACATTTTCTTATATTGAAATGCATTTACCAATTTGCCACTCATTCTCTGAGTTTGGAGCGATCCTCCTGGAGCAATCCCTTCTGGTTTTCACCACCCGAAAATGTTTTGTATCATAAGCAAACTTGGCCACATCACTGCTTCTTCCAGTCTGCAGGTCATTTGTGCACAGGTTGAAAAAGTGCTTTTCTCCCGCCCGTCGCTCCACAAGATGGAAAAAGCTTGTTTTATTTCTTTGTAATCTCCAAGTCCCCCTTTATATCCCATTTACCTCTCTCACCATCCAGAGGGCTAACCACTTCTCTGGAAGGTTTCCTGCTTCTAATATATTGAAAAAAGCTTTTATTATTTCCCTTTATATTGCTGCCACATGTTCTTCAAACTGTTTCTTTGCCTTCCATATCATCTCCTTACATTTCTTTTCCAAGAGTTTATGTTCCTATTTATTATCCTCATTTGGAAAGGATTTCCACTTGCAGAGGGACCCCCTCCTTGCTCTTTAAAGCCTTGATAACTCCTCTCATTAACCATAAAGACACCCTCTTGGACCTAGTTGAGCCCTTCTTTCTGAGCATTATACACTTCCGCTGGGCTTCTACTACCATTGTTTACTGGCTCTATGCATTCTGGAGAGATTGGATTCTTTTTACCTTCCCTATCAACATATTTCAGACTAGTCTCCTCATCTGAGGGAAATGTCCTCCCTTTGGAATCCAAGGGTGGGTTTTTTGGTCAGATTTGCTTGACACTCTTCCCCCAATGCGCAGGATGAAGGAGATCACAGCATGGTCACTATTCCCCAGTGGCTCAGTGACATTCACATCCCTAACCAGTTTCACACAACGTTAAATCAAGAATCACCACTGGTGGGCTCCATGACGAGCTATTCTAAGTCATAGTCATTTAGCGTATCAAGAAACCCCATCTGTCTTTCTTGACCCAAACATATATTGACCAGAAGATGCATTGAGGATCACAAATGTTTGTTATTTCTAAATAGCGCTTTTTCTGCAAATGGATGCTTGCATTCCACATAGGCAGTAGAGCTGCTTCAATCTAATGCACTAATGGGGTGTTACATAAATAAGTAAATAAAATAATCTGTTTTCCTCAGTCTTAGACTTTCCCCTCAGTTTATGATGCCTTTTCAGTCTTTTCCACATCCTTTCCTTCTATAGAAGGAAGTTCGTTTAAAGTAGGCAACTGCATCCATTAGAAACCATGGCGACGAAGACTCATCCAGGTGGAAGAAACCCTCATGGGAAGATGGTGCTTTTGGGATGGCCTTCTTTTAACCAACCTTTCAAGGAAGGGGTGAATCTCCCCCCCCCCATTTTACAGAGACAGGAGGCTTAGCGATGGCTGTAATCCTTGACATTAAGTTTTAAATTGCATTTGCATTACATAATGCTTTCTAGCTAATTCCCCCAAATCATTTTTTAAAAACCCTGCAAAACACTTTAGTATATAGTACAGTGCATCATTTCTGACAGAAGGAGAATTCTGTGCTAAACTTAACATTATTGTAAAAATCAATAAAGTAAATAATAGGCTGAAAAGAAAGAGTTATTTTGTTTGGTTTTATGTGTAGATTGATTGATGAAGTTTAATAGTGGGAGAAGTGAAAATAATTGCTGTTCCACAGAAATGTATATGTTGAACCATACGTGCAACAGATTTGTTAAGGTTAAGAGAAGTAATATTGTGAAAGGAGTGTTATGATCCTGTCTTTCTGTCTTACCTAATTTATATAACCTATCTCCATAGAAAATATAGAAATAAGGTATGGAAAGAAGTGAAAGTTTTCTTATATCAATTCCTCGTTTTGACTATTCCCATCTAAGAATTTTATAGATTACTAGACAAGTTTTGTACTGCAGTTTGAAGCTGTCACCCTCACTATCATCATTCAGAATGGACAATAACATTTCTCAATGCTCTGTGCTGTTCTAGTTGCAGCATTTGCCAGAATCTGAGTGCTGAAGCAGTGCTGCTTTGGTGCTATGCCAGGAGCGCCTGATTCATAATATCTGTCTCGGGTGTCACCAAGAGAGAAAAGAATCAAATCTCAGTAGATTCAGGCCAGTGCAGCTGTCTCGCTTAGCTTTAATTTCTCTGGCCCATTGACGTCATCGGGAGGTTTCAAACCAGTCCAAGATGTCTAGTAAACTTGCACGTAAATGAAATGAAAAAACAAATATGCACTGATGCCATAATCCACTGCAGAGGGAAAACTGGGGGTTATATATTCTCATTCTAATGTTGTGTACTTCCCACATTAATTATTTTCATTTAAAAAAACAAAGTATACCATATTTACTTTGAAGTTAGAATGTAGGAAAATGCCTTTAAAAACCAATTATACAAACAAAGAGAGATGTAAAATGATTGTATATGAATGAAGCTGTGCTCATTTGCTTGTGAGACTTGAAATAATCTGAATGGTTAAATACAATTTAAAAGTAAAATGGAAAAATGTGCAACTTAATACAATCTTTTTTTTAAAAAAAGATTAAATTGCTTGAAAGATAATGTCACCTTTCAAGTACTCACTATTTTCAGTATTAATTTCTTTTATGCACTATTTACACCTTTCAAAACAGAAGACTAGGAACAATAATGAATTATCTGATTTGTCTGTAATTAATTAATGGAAAACCACAAATGGTTTCTTTAAAACTGTGTAAAACAAATAGATGTAGATGAGCCTTTATTTGCTATTATACATACTAGGGAGTTTTTTTTCCTACCTGGAAAGGATTTGTGTGTCATAAACACTGTTAGAATTATAGCAGCGAAGACACCAAAATAACCTGCCTTAATTAGTCATGATACAAAAGTCATGACTTAATGTGCATTATTACAAAGTAGCAATGTTTTTTCCAAAAAATCACTCTGAGCCTTGCAGGCAAAATCTCCCTCTGGCTCACTGAGTAAGTCATTGAAAAAGAAATCCACAAATAGATTTATATATTACCCAGTGTTTGCATGATACGACCAATAAGATATCAGGCTATTACATAATTTCATTGCATAAAACAACATACTAACTCAGCTTTTGTTCTCTGGGGTTGGTAAGGAGGGAGATCAAATCCTGACCTTCCCTTATGTTGTGTGGCAAAAAGGAAAAGGGCTGTAAGAAGTAAAAATTCAGCATTTTCCTCATTTCAGTAGAACTTCAAAAGACTGATGCCCATTTTCTGTTCTTCTCTTCTGAGACAAGGAATTGCCTTGCCCTGCTCTCATTCATGTGAACTCACTTAGCCAAACTTTCATCTTTCTGTTGCAGTTGTTTTCCTTAGCACCCCACATTGTCCTGGAATAAAAATGACAATCCAACAAGAGAATCAACCATGATTAATATTGCTCTGTTTTTCTACAGTGCTAACTGTGCTGGTTCTCTAACTCATGGGAAGACCTGTATCAAGCAGAGATGAATTATGAAGGCCCTGTACAGTCTCCTCTCCACCCCCCACCCCAGGCCCCAGACCTCAAGCACCTCACCCTGCTGGAGTGTTCACACGTGCAGTATTAAGTGGTGTTTGCTTCAGCTGAAGGGCCTGAACTGCAGCGAGCAGAACCTACTTCTCTTAACTTGAGCTAAAAATAGAACAGGCTTCTGATATTTATATAAGACACATCTCGTCTAGAGGCTTATTCTGTCTGCCAGTTGCTGTGCATCTCTTGCACAGAGCTCTGAGGAACGAGTGTACACAACAATGGTTGCAAGAGGGGGAGTTTACATTTCAGTTTGGTTGTGAAAATTCCTTCATATTTGTGGTGGAAAAGACTTGAGAGGTTTTAAATGTAAAATGGTTGAGTGGGTGGGTGCTCACATACTTTGTCTGTCCAGGCTCAGTGCCTTGAAATGATCAACACTTTAAAAGATTGACTTTGAATGTGAATTCAGCGGTTTAAAAAAAAAATTATGTCCCAAAGCCTCACAGGTGACAGGGCACAGAACTCCATTAGCCAATTACAGTTTGGGTATCTCCTGGGAAGTACAATTGTTCTGCAGGCAGGAACCCCAACCCACTGTGGCGATACAGTATTGAACTATTTCTCTTTTGTTGTTGTTGTTGTTGTTCAGTTCTCTTACCATGCCATAAAGTCCATGAGGTATTCAAGGAGTAGTTTAATATAACCACCTTCCAGTGAATTTCTGATCCTGTACTCAGTCCACTATACCCCACAGGCTAAACTTTTCAACTACAGTAGTTCTTATGCTGCTACCTTTCACTAAGAAGCTCATCATCTTTAATATTTGTATACAGAACAGTCCATTCCATGTTTGCTCTCCTCATTTAATTTGATTGGTATAAATGAGGAAAGTTCTTTTCATCTAAAATAATTTGCTGATGTTCGCCGGTCCCTTCATATTCAATATTGATAGAATATGACATGATAAAAAGCTGGGGTTGTGGAGGGGTGAAGGATTTTCCTAGTCATACTTCTCATTAAGGTGGGTTCTAGCTCAGACCACAGGGTTCCAAATACCAGTCCCCACCAAGCAAGATGCACCCAACTGTTTAAGTTGACATCAGAGGTTGTGTGGCATCTACACTATATCTGAGACTCCAGTTCTGTTTGTGTTATGCAAACAGAGGCTAGTGGTGCTGTAACTGAAGTGACATTCTTTGTTTAGACCAACAAAATTGGTCTTATCCCACTTGTCATCTCTGCCCTGTCTCTGCCTTGCACACAGCTGGCCTGATAATTCGTAGAGAGCATTGCCTAGTGCAGTGTGTGATGTTGCTTCAGTGAATGTCCTTGTTCTGATCTGGCTAATCATCCTGTCAGCCAGTAAGGGCTGCTGGATACACAGTGTGTGACCAGTTCAGTGGGGGAGGAGGGTGCCAGGGGGTAGAGACATAAGAACCTATTTTGTCCTTTGAGTCCACTATTGGCAATTTATCCTGGCAGAGGCTCTGCATAATTTCATGAAGTAAGAGGTAAGAAGAACTCCTATCCTTCTCATCCCTAGATGGAGGCAATGGGGATTTAACCTGGGACAGACCTCCTGAGTGCCAAGCAGATGCTCCACCATTGAGCTATAACATCTCCTCTAAACACACGTCAAAGAGTGAACGATGATTTGTAGGATTCCAAGACACAGTATTCTAAATTACTGTTGTTTATATTGAATGTTTATGGGATCAGAGCTTCTGGAACAAGGAAAGGTAGCTACTATTTTCAAGAGGAAAGTTGAATAGCAGTAGAAATGGACACAGACCTTGGTTCAGAGGTTTGTGCCAGTTTCTACTTGCAGCACCACAGGTGTCCCACATTTCCTTACCCTGCCTCCCTGCCGAATGACCCACTCACCACTTAGAGTGTGCTCCTCTCCTTCTCCTCTTTGGCACTTCAGTACATCCCCTGCAGGAGTATTGGATTCCCTACCCCACCTCCTTGTCTATCAGCCAAGGAAGTGGGGTAGGGAATCCCATGCTCCAGCCAGAGATTGGTTGAACAGCCGAAGAGGAGAGGAGAACATGCCAGTTGGTAAGTAGGGGAGCCATCTAGAAAGGCACGAGAATGGAACACATGCCTCATGTACAAACCTGTATGAGCCTCGGAACTGAGGTTCGCACTGATCTCTAACCAGGAGTTGCCTGGACAGATAACCAAATATAAAGGCCTCTGAGAAATGCAGTTGACCTAGGTACTGGAGTTTCCACAAAAATCTTTCATGCCCGTTAAGTTCACAGCTTCCTTTTAAAGTCTGCTGCAGCTGATGTCAGCCACATAAGTAGCTGTTTAGGAGAAAGAGAAGAGGGCAGCCTCAGGGTGAATGTCAGTTCGATTGTCTTGTCTCGTGGATCTCTGAGCAAAGGTCTGTGGCAGTTTGCAAGCTCAGGACGTCTTGGCAACAGTAAGCCAGTTCAAAGGCTGACAATTATCTTTACAATTTAGACAATCAGATGTGTAATGTTTTAAGTTAAAATTTGATATCTTAATAGGGCACATTGGCTGTGAGAAAGCACCCTGCCCAAATATGAGGGATCATATATATTTTAATAATCAGACATAGATTTGTGCTGCCGTTGCACTTCCCAACATTTTAATTTTGTCTTTCATTTTTTAAGAAAAAAATCTGACTGGCACTCAAATATAAAATATAGAATAAATACTTTGCCGTAAATAGAAGTATATTTTTCTTATGTTAATGGATCAACATTTATACAGGAAAGCCTCCTGGAAAGGACTTGGCTGCTTTCCAAAAGAAGAGCTGTGAAGGGACCAAGTAGACTTTTTGGGGGAAGGCATTCTGGTCTTTTGTCACCCCCCCCCACCTGCTTAAAGAAACTATGTACCAATTAAGTATGGCAAAAGTAGGAAAATGCACCACTGAAAAATCCAAATGTAGGGCTGGTTCAAAAGCACACCTATGTTCTGTTGTTATGCATAGACCACCAAGTCACCTTCAGCTTATGTCAGGCATGTCCAAAGTTAGGCCCGGGGGCCAAATGTGGCCCGTTTTCAAATTTCGAGTGGCCTGCGACCTCTTCTCCCCACTGGCTCAGCCTGTCATGCATCTCTGCCAGCTGGCTCCTCCCCATTCCGGATGGAGATGTCAGCTTGCACTTTTACAGTTTGCCTGCCCTCCCTGCCTCTGTCCATTCCCCAGCCACCTGCCCAGCTTACCCGTCCCTGATTCTGTTGCTGCAGCATCCTCCCCGCTTCCTTGCATGTCCTAGAGGATTGTGCAAAGTCCGGCCTGGGGGCCAAATGCTGCTGAATGGTCGCCCCCCCACACACACATTTTCACGTCACCAAATCTGGTCCTCCTTGCAAAAAGTTTGGACACCCCTGACTTATGTTCACCCTATGAATGAATGACCTCCTAAATGGCCTATCCTCAAGGCCTGCCTCCCTCCTGCAAACTCAAGGGAGTGGCTTTCTTTATGGAGTTAATTCATCTCACATTTGGTCTTCCTCTTTTTCTGCTTCCAACTTTTTCCTAGCACCATTGTCCCAACAAACAATGCACATCTTATGTAATGGACAAAGTAATACTGCCTTAGTTTTGTTGTTTTTGCTTCCAGAAGATGTTCATGTCCATTGTCAGAAACACCAAGTAATGCTGCCTTTGTTTAATCTGGGTTAAATATTAGTTACCATATTTCTTGGTCTATGAGACGACCCCCACTTCTCCAAGCCAAAATTACAGTTTCACAACCACATAAATCTGTTTTTGGCTTAACTCTGTATACGATGATCCTCAAGTTTTAGTCTAACAATTTTAGACAAAAATACAGTCTTGTACATGGAAAAATACTGTATCTCACTTCAATGTTAGTCAGTGCTTCAGGACTTGTACCACCTTCCTAGAAGATCTCTTTTTATCTGAAACGCAATAAAAAAATTGCAATCTTATTTGCAGACTCTAATATTTCTCCAGTCCAGCAGCAGCAGAAGAAGCAACAACAACAACTGGATAAAGAACTATGTCAGCACAGAGCCTTGAAATGATCTTGTAACTAATCTTGCATCTTAGATGGAGTTGTACATCATCACATTTTGAGGGATAAAATGTCTTCCATTTTTACAAAGGAAAATGAAAGTATGCACATAATTTTTTACTTTAATATATTGATAAAACAGAGTAAAATTGGTAGACTTAACATTCCTTTCTTTCAGGTATATATGAATGTGAACAGACTTCTCATTGTCCATTTCAAACCCTAGAAGCTGAGCTCATATGCTGTAGCTTTATTTCAAGAGCACATTGGATAGATTCATAGAATCCACAGAATAGTGAAGTTGGAATGGGCCTACAAGGCCATCAAGTCCAACCCCACCAATTGTTGCTGGAATGCACTTGGTAGAGGAACCATTAGAAGTTTTCTGGGCATGTAATATACGCTGGCAAGATGTACCCCCTTGGATAGAATTGTGCTAATATTTGTTGTACTGTTCCATCAGGAAGAAAGCAAGGAAAGCCATTGCTGTGGTGACAAAACTTAAATCCAGTGGTTCTCAACCTGTGGGTCCCCAGATGTTCCTGGACTGCAACTCCCAAAAATCCTGGCCAGCTCAGCTGGTGATGAAGACTTCTGGGAGTTGCAGTCCAGGAACATCTGGGGATCCACAGGTTGAGAACCACTGGCTTAAACCAATATCAGTTAAAGTGAAAGAAATGGTTTTAAAAGTGGTCCACAGATGGCATTGGCACCCCACAAAATAACATAAAATCAATCAAGAAATCTAAGATAGTTGTTGGAGTGACCTTGCTGCCAGATGGGTGGTATAAAAATCCAATAAATAAAAAAATAAATAAAAATAAGGGTACATTTGAACACATGTGGATCTCTTGCCCCAGAGTGGAAGCATGTTGGCAGGAAATAATTAAATGGATGGAAACCCCATTAAATCAAAGAATAATTACAAATGAAGCTTTACTATTATTTTCAATATTTAAGGATGGAAATGAAAAATTGCTTTATAAAGATCTAATTGCAAATCTAATTGGTGTAGCAAGAGCTGAAATTGCAAAACAAAAACAAAAAAAAAATCCCTGGAGAAATGCTCAAGATCTTTCGGTACAAAAATATATGAACAGAATCTTGCAAATGGTCCTTATGGAAAAGTTGGCCAATCAAATTAAAATAATACGGAGAAGAAATAAAACATGATAAATTTATGAAAACCTGGAAACCTTTATTAACATATGGAATTAGTACAAGAAAGGAAGAATGTGCTGTGGGAAATGATTTTGGCTGCTGGAATGTAATATTTTTAAAACAATTAATTAGCTATATTAGAATATGAATTAGTGGGTGTATATAGAAAAAGATAACATGCTTATAGAATATACAAGTAAGCTGATGGTATTGTATTATAATTCTAACTTGCCCTGTCATGCTATGGATGTTCATTTATTTGAATATAACAATAATAAAAGTAATAAAATAAAATAAAGCTCGATTCAGGATCCAGGGACTTGTGCATTGCATGGAGTTGATGCTCAGGAGGTTTGTGACGCCATAAAGGACCATTCATGTGGGTAGCAACAAAGGGCTTGGTGGAATAAACCAACCACTATGGAACAGCATTAATTTTTAATAATAACCTTTGAACGGCAGAGCTGGGAGGGACCCTATGGACCATTAAGTCCAGCCCCTCTCAGGGAGACACAGCAGGGAATCGAACCCCCAACCTCTGAGATTCTGCAGCCAGAGACTTAAGCCACTTGAGCTATCCAGTTGTTTTCAACATTGTAGTTGAAAGCCCTAGATCTCTTGTGTGATGCTGCTGACAAAGACTCAACCAGCGAGCAGCAGAAACATTACTGAAATGATTGGGAAAACTCCTGATATCAAGGCACCATGACAAAAAGGAGAATCTTGATGGAGACAGCTGTCCCAAAATAGAGGGGGGACATCTTTCTACTTTGCCTTCCAACTGCATGTTGAGTTCCTTTTATAGGTAACTCAAGAAGGGTCTAAAAATATGAAATTGGGCTTACATTTTTTTAAAAACAAGCTGTGTCACTTTTTAATATGTTATTGATTTATTTAATTTGTTGTTGTTGTTGTTGTTGTTTGTTTTTATAAACCACCCGGCTTTCCCTTTGGGAACTGTGGGTGGTGAACAGCATAAAGATAAATGAACAACAAGATGTACCACAAGAGAGCAGGTAAAAGATTAAAGAACAAAACAAAACAAAAACACATGAACCAGCATATACAAGATGGCGGACAAAACAGACTTATAGACTGGCAACTAAGACTCACAAACCTTAGGACTTTAGGCTATACCTTAGGACAGTGATGGTGAACCCTTTAGAGACAGAGTGCCCAAACTGTGATTCAAAACCCAATAATTTTTTTGCAAAGTGCCAATACAGCAATTTAATTTCTGAATACAGGTGGCTGTGAAGGGGCAATGTTGGGTGCCCACAGAAAGGATTCTTAGTGCCATCTTTGGTACTTGTGCCATAGGTTCACCAACACTACCTTAGGATGTACCTTACCTTAGAATAAATTTACCTTAGGATCAGTCTGTTACAGTCCATTGCACCTATGATCTAATTAATTCTCCACCTAATGCATTTCCAGAACTCTATGCAATCAAATATTTGTTCTAGTTACTGTGCTTATAGTTTCTTTTCATGCAAGAAATAAACAAAGGCATTCTGGAATCAGATATTTTTCATTGATCAGAAATTCTGAACTCCTGACCAGATAAAAGCAGATTTTCCCTGTTTGCTTTAAGTTTAGCCTTTTTTATTAATGATGTGAAAGATGAGGAGAAACAGCCTGTTAATTAAACTTAGAGATGATACTAATTTGGAAAGTGTTTAAAAAGGCAATAAAGACAGAGCACTACATGTGGACAACTCCTGACCAGAAAATGCAGTAGGTTATTAGGTGTGGGTGAAGAAGACAACAAATCCAATTTGTGACATGAATTGATGCTGACAAACAATAAAGAGTATTAGCTGTAGATGTTCATTTGCAAATGCTTTCCTTCAAACTGCACTTGGTGGTGGTGATGACATGCCATCAATTCAATTCTGACATGTGACGACCCTTTCCAGAGTATTCTAGGTATATAGTAACCAGAGGTCATTTGCCAGCCACTTCTTCTGGTAGTGCTCCAGGACTGTGCAACTTGCCCAGAGCAACACAGGCTGGCTCTACCCCTAGGAGGCACGGGGGTGGGGATCAAATTCATTGCCCGTGATTCCACAGTCAGGCACCTAACTGGCCTTACTTTAGGGTCACTGTACCCATCCTTCAGGAAACAATTTTTTTCCAGTTTCCCCATTGGCTGCAATTTAATAAATCAGAACTGAGTGGGTAGAAGGAAGATAATTGACAGGAAGGAGACAGAGCCTGCCATTATTTGTGCGTGAAATGTATAGAGGCTGTCAAGCAGCTATGAGCAGAGGAGCAGAAAGGCAGAAATATGAATCAATAAAGCTCAGTGCTCTCAATGTGCCCATTTTTTGACATGGTATGATCAATATTTGCTTGGAGCATGTGAGTTACCACATTAAACTAATAAGCATCACAGAGATCTTATTAAAAATATGGGTTTTTATTAATCATGAGGTTTTGTTTGTTACTGTGTTATGCATGATTGCACATGTTGTGTGCTGGCAAGGCACTTCTGATTTTATGGCAACCTTATGAATTAAAGGCCTCTAAAAGCTCTTATTCCTTTCAGCCCTTCACAGGTCTTGAAAACTGAAGGTCATGGTTGTCTTTATTTAGCCGATCCTTCTTGTCCTCTTATTCCACTGCCTTTCATTTTCCCTTGCATTACAGTCCTTCTCTAAAGAATCTTGTCTACTCGCAATATGTCCAAAGTAAGGTATTCTCAGTCTAGTCCAAAAGAATCCATATTTTTCCTGACAATTTTTTTTCATTGTACAATTTTCGAAGCTGAAACATATAATAAAGAACACTGTAGTACACATGGCCCACATCTTGATTTCTAGTGACATATCTTAATAGTTAAATATATTTTATAATTCCTTAATACTTGACCTTCAAAGTCTCAATCTTCCAATTGCCTGCAGTCTCCATTTGGACTGATTTCACTTTTATCGGTTTCAACATAAGCTTCATCACTGTCAAGATTCAGGTTGTGTGGTTCTTCTGAAGCCTTTCTTTCTTTTTAGAGCTCCAAATATAATCTTGCTTATCAGTAGTCATTTCATATCTTTTCTACTTTCTGCCAGTAATATGCACCATCTGCACATCTGAAATTATTGATCAGTATGTTTTCAATATAGCTTGAACAGGGAAATAAACTATACCCTTGTTTTACAGTAAGCCCCCACCATTTCACGGTTCATGTACTGAGGTCCTGCTGTATCGCAGGACTACAATAATGCCAGGGATCCAGATGATTAGTGCTGGGATGAGGGAGAAAAACCTTTATTACCCTACCCTAGCGCCAATCAGCTGGAGCCGGGCTGTGGGGAAGGGGGGGAAGGTTTAAAAAGTCCAGGCTTTTTAAACCTTTTTTTGCCCTTCCCCACACCCGGGCTCTAGCTCATTGGCGCTGGGTGGGGAAACAAAAGATTTTTCTCCCCCACCTCTGCTCCTATGAGCTGGAGCCCAGGGTGTGGGGAAGGGGGGAAAAGGTTTATAAAACTTGGGCTTTTAAAACCTTTTGCCCCCTTCCCCACTCCCCAGACTCCAGCTCATTGGCAAATGTGGTGTGCCGTTTCCCCCCGCGTGGGCTCAGAAGAAGCAGCGCAACACTTTTTAAATCCCTTCCAGTCACAGAGGCAAGTCTGCCTCCATGACTGGAAGGCATTTAAAAAGTGGCACGCCACTCCCACCCCACCCCACAGGGGCTTGGGAGAAGCAGTGTGCCCCTTTTAAAATGCCCCACTTGCCTCCATGACTGGAAGGCAATTCTAAAGTGGCGGTGTTTTCTCTACAACCCCTCCCCCAGGGAGAAACAGCCCACCACTTTTGAAATGCCTTCCAGTCCCAGGCCATCTCTATTGAAATGCAGTGGCTCACTGCATTTTAATGGAGGAATTTTTCCCTATTGGAATGCATTGAGCCAATGCATTCCAATGGGGGAAAATTTCTCCATTGAAATGCATTGAGCCAATGCATTTCAATGAAGATTGTGGGGGAGTGCTGGCCCCAAGCCAGCGCCAAGCAGCTGATTGGCATTGTCTGGGAGAGGAATCCTGCCTGCAGCAAGCGGTGGTGGCGGATCAGATCATCCACTGCCACTTGCACAGGATGCTGGAAGGCTTTCTAAAAAGTCTTCCAGCAGCCTGGGGAAGTAGCGGTGGTGTGCCGCCGCCCCCAGCCCCCCCCCCAACCTGCATCCGCATATCACAGATTTTTAGTCACCACAGGTTGGGTAGGTCCCTAACCCCCACGATAAGCAGGGGGTTACTGTACCAGCTATAAATTTGTACGAAGCATAGTGAATTGTCTGGTGAGGAATCTTGTGTTTGAGTGGCTTAGCAAATGTATGAAAGGGCATTTTTCTAGAGGCTTTCTTTGCTTTATTTCATAGTTCAGCATTCTGGAAGTAAAGAAGCTTAAGAGGATAGAAAGA
This sequence comes from Phrynocephalus versicolor, assembly GCA_023846285.1. Taxonomy (NCBI): domain Eukaryota; kingdom Metazoa; phylum Chordata; class Lepidosauria; order Squamata; family Agamidae; genus Phrynocephalus; species Phrynocephalus versicolor. Next base: position 36,629,532 of record JAHTLZ010000129.1, on the reverse strand, counting down.
TAAAGTGAGAATGTAATTGGGTGGGAATGACCTCTGTGTCTTACTTGGATCTTCATAAGTAAATGTTTGAGCAAGGACATTTTACTGATTTCCTTGATTGTCCTGTTCTGACACAGTTAACAAAATCAGCATCAGTGGTTCATCACATTAGAATCTGAAATACTGTAGAATAAAGTCACACTATAATCCAGCAGAAATTTTTGCCATGGGGAACATGTCCAATCCTATTCATGTTGATGTTCTTATTTTAGCATATTTAGACTCTCCTTCCCCTCTTCCTTTTTAGACTGCCCATTAATCAGGGTTCATTTGGAGATTTCAGCTCATTAAAGTGATATAGTCAAACAATGGAACAATTCATGAAATTAAGCCAGTGTCAAGCATTGGGGACTGCATGAGATAGAAACAGAACAAAGCGAGGAGTAACACAAATCTACTCTGGAGGGTTTCCAGAGCCATGGAGACAGATTTTGAAAATACACCAGGGAAATGGACTTAAAATTCTGTAAGTTACAGGACACGTTCCTTACAACCCCGTTCTTCCCCACTGATTTTAGCCTCAATTTTAATCGTAGGTGGCCCATGGATTGAGCAAGTGGGGGGGGCTTCCTTCTTTAAATATGGATTATATTCCCACTACCCTGGTTACAGTCTGTCTGCAGCCATGGCTAGAGATGGGCATGAAATGAATATATTATGCTTCATTTTGTTTCTTTAGTAGTTTTGTTTCATTAGTAATGAATTTTTAAAATAGTTTTGAAACAAAGAAAGTGATTCATTCATGGCTCCCCTGAGTCCTAGAGGCACCACAATTGTAGGTAGCCTATTTGTACTCTTTCCTGTAAGCCCCCCAAATTTGGAGATGTTTGGGGTTCAGGGAGCTGAGTTATTAAACTCCAAAGGGGGTCCCCCTAGGAGAAAATTTATAATTGAGTCGGGAAGCCACTAATAGCCCCTCCAGTGAGTGATTAGTGGCTTCCTAACTCAATTAGAAATTATTAGCTGCCAGTTGAGATCAGGGTCATATGTCCCAAGCCCGATCTTTAATTCTTGCCTGCCTACCTGCCTTCCTGCCTGCATGGTGGTGTGCAATTCTGATACAGCCCAATGGGCCTTGGTGGGCTTGCCTTAAAGGGAAAGAGCTTGGGGAAGCTCCGCAGTAATTTCCACGCTGCTAGCTGCCTGGAATCACTATTTTCAAGCACATAAAATTGCAATTAGAATTTTTTTCTGGAGGCACCCCCTTTGAAGTTGAATAACTCAGCCCCCTGAACCCCAAATACCTCCAAATTTGGAGGGCTTAAAGGGGAGAGTCCAATGTAGAAACCCACCAAATTTGTTGCCTCTGGAATCCAAGGGACCTATTTTATAGAGTAACAAATTGGTTCAGTACTGTTTCATTTCATATGATTTTTTTTGAAAAAAATCATTTATAACAAAATGAAACAAATCACAGGGGGAACAAAACAAAATGAAATGATACACAATTTTTCCATTTCAAGCCCATCCCTATTCAAAACATATCAGATTCACTACTGAGTTCGAATGAACAATTTCCTCTTGCCTATTTAACATATTGTAACTAGCTTTACAGGGAAAAATACACACTGAGCTGTGCTTCATGTAGATGGATATTTTAAAATCAACTTAAAACCCATTAAACTTGATTCAAAAGTGTGTGTGGGGGAGGGGTTGTAAGTGTAATCAGGGTCACCGTTGAGAAAAAAGGTAATGATCTAAACTACACCAAAAGGCTAAATTTCGTATTGACATGTTTATCAAACTTCTGTGCTACACAATGAACCAATTTGTGGAGTTGCCACGTAATCAATAAGGATGATTACCCAATACTGAAAACACAGTGTCGGGGCCCATGATTCTATTTCAAAACATATTTATAAGCCACGTGCTTCCCCACCCCACACACATACCTTTTCCTTTCTGCCAGTTGCATGGTCTGCTTGCACTACTAGTTGTTAAACAACTAGAAATGATATGCAGTGGCGTGACAAAGCGCAAACTGTTGCTTGTGTGATTGCTGCTATGTAGCTTTGTAACACAACATAATTCTGGCAACAATTTCTGATTTTAAGCTAAGATTTTTGATTGGTGTTTACTGGTCCTAAACTTTAAAACTGTAATTGTACTTGCATTAGGAAATCAACTCTTGATTTCTGACGTCCGTAATTCTCTTCCAAATGAAAAGACTCAGAATTGTTTGTACCTGTGAGATACGGATAATCAAATCTCAGACTGGAGTATGGGGCATAGGAAGAGGGCAGCAGGCTTTCTATTTGGAGTGCATTTCCAAACTGTCTAGTTGGAGATTCTTGAAAAGCACTGTAAAAAGCTGTGTTTTCTGAAGTCTTAAATATCAGTAATGGTGGGAAGACGGAACATGAACAATTGGTGTTCAGTTGAAAAGTAATGCAGGTAATATATTTGCTTGTTACATGGCTTCCTTGATTACCAGGAGTGTGCAAGAGACCAAAATGGATGTGTTGCAATAATATCATGGCCCTTGAAATAATTTAGAATACCATAAGTATTCTGCGAGTGTGAGTAACCAAATGATCTGTTCACAGGAGATACATGCATCATTCAGTGAGGTTTTGACTGGGGAAAAATTCAGATAAGTAGTTATACTATCTGATTCATCCCTTGCTCTCGTATTTCTCATGGGTTTTTTAAGACTCCCAAAGACATAATATTCTGGGATAGTTTTCAGAGACTAATTTCTAAAAAATCTTTTAGTCTGTCTGTAAATGAATAGGGATGTTTCACTTTTGATTCAGGACATCTGACAAGTCCAGCATAGTTAATGTCTTATTTGGTGCAAAAAGAAGCATGACTATTCTGGGATATAATCCCAGTAGCAGTGTTGAGTCATCAGCTGCAGCAGTGGTAATGATATGAGAAGCTATTTATTACTCTTCTTCCAAGCATCATGTGGTTAACTTATCAAGAAATCATTATTATTCCTTCTGGATAGGTTTTCTTTATTGGTTTGTAATTATAAAAGTTTCATGAGGGCATGGTTAGATCTAGAAATTAAATCTTTACAGTTGAATGAAGAACTGCAGATTAAATCTTATCTTTGTTTGCTTTCATTGTACACCATTCTCCCCCAAATTAATAACATAACTTTCTTGATACTGATGTGTGATTCTTTGTTCATGCAGACTCAATAGCGTACAGCCCACTGTTTAAATTCTCTTTCATTACAATATTTCAACTGTAACATTACATCTTTATGTTAAACAAATTGCCAGAGAAATATGCACTCAAATAGACCTGTGTTCTTTAGACTTCCAAGGGGTTATCTTGTCTTCTTTCTTCAACATACATACCTGAAAAACAATAAATGCCACCCATCAGCTGCCAGGTCAAGTGCCTACATTATATATATATATATATATATATATATTCCTTTCTATCTCCTAAGGGCAGACTGAAGCAAACCATTGATCCCTGCTTTTGCTCTTCCAGCCTGTTAAAAAGTGGAAGTGAATGTAAAATGCCCCTAACGGAGTTGCAGACCAGAGTGCACATTCTCACCTGGTGAAGAAGAGGCAATATTGAGCATCTCTCAGCTGCCATAGAAGAAAAAGGATAAAAATTCAGAATAAGCAAGCAGGGCAATTGTATGAGTCCTGTTATTGAGTTAACACAGAACGTACCACACGGCATGCATTGCCCCCCACTGTTAGGCGTTGTTGCAAAGCCTGGTGCAAGAGGTGAAGAGGGTATGGAGTGTGCGCCTCTTTGGTTCCTTGTGAAAGGCGAAAGGACTTGCTGCATCGAAACAAGACCCCCATAGGCATTGTCTATGTACTTTAAAATGAAGGCAATGTTTGATGAAGGGAAGAGCATGTACATGTGCGGGTAACAGACAAGCCTACCTGAAGATTTAGTTCCTAAGCTCACAGTAGCAGTTTCCAGTCCACTACTGAATGCTCAAGCGACTCTGTGTGTGTGTGTGTGTGTGTGTGTGTGTGTGTGTGTGTGTGTGTGTGTGTGTGTGTGTGTGTGTGTTTGTATGGCTAGTCCCATTAATGCTGGAAACTGTTGTTACAGGTACACAAAGCTCCTTTTTTTGCACATATGTATGCCTTATGTGGATCATGGCTAAACCTTTCTCTGCTTCTTTCTCTACTGCTGAGGTCAATGGAAATCAGAAGCCATTTTTCCAAGATTCAGAGCTGAAGTAAACAAATGCCATAAGTAGAAACGAACAGTTTATGGTTTCTTGTTCTTTTGTGTTTGCTTTTTCACTCTCTTTTTACTTAGGTAGAGAGATTGGGGACTTGAATTGGTCATTCAGTAGACCCTAAGCTTTCCTTAGCAATAAAAACCAAAAATAAAGCATTCAGGCCCTGCAAGCATCCAGTTTTAGTAGCCATGTCACTTTTTCCCCTGAAGACCAAACTGCAGTGGAATTGTTTCTGAAAAGCCCTTCTGACTTCTCCATCATGATGTACTAGAAGCAGGTAATGGCATGCAGTTATCCTTTTGGGACTTGCCATTTTGAAGCATTGTTTAGAACTACCTAGTGTTCCACTCCAGCCGTTCATCCTTTATTATTTATAAACCTTCCATCTTTTCTTACTTGCAACATAAGAAATGACTAAAAAATTACTGGGAAAGCAATTGTTATGAGTGCATGAAATTGCTTAGTGTGGAGAGCAGTGGTGATTCCCCACCACCACCCTGAAAGATTAACTGGGTTTTAGAGTATTCCAATGTTAAATTTGTTCAGTAGCTGGCTCTTTCTTTTGTGGTTCACCCCATCACTGTTATTATCTCAGTTGGGCATCTTTTGCTGCAAGCCTGCAGTCAACTTTCACCAGATTGAAGCAGTCTCAGAGCAGGTTTTAGGACAGCTACTTGTTCCCTGAACCCCCCCCCCCGAGAATTTGCATGTGCCATTTGATAGGCATATGTGAAGGTTTCAAAATAATCACTAGCATATAAAATTACACAGAAAACAAGGTAGGTAATTTCTGATCTAAATAAATCCCCCAATTCTAAAATTTGCATTTATCCCCAAATCACTTAGCATTTCTCTACCTTGTGTAGTGATGATACTATTAATGGCTCCTGTGGGGTGAGGTGGTGTAGTCTACATAGGGTCACTTGAGGTCAGGTGAAGTGCAATATGCCATTTGTTGCAGTCCTTGTATCCAAATTGTTTAAGAATTCAAATAACCCCATTTAATTTAGCTCCTTCTGCTTCCATTTCCTATATTGTGAAGTGGTTCAATTATTAACCCATTTCAGAACATCAAAAAGTGACACTGGAAGGAGCCTTGGCAACTTAGGAATCACTTCTTATCCATTTCCAGGAATCACACACACCAGAAATAGATCAAAGAAAAGCAAACCTATTCACAGCAATAAGTCAGAAGCCCCTGATACGCTCAAAAAAGTGCAGGGGTGGTGGTGGTGGTCTGGAAATGGATTGGTTTGTGATAGATAGATAGATAGATAGATAGATAGATAGATAGATAGATAGATAGACAGACAGACAGACAGACAGACAGACAGACAGACAGACAGACTTTGCTCTGCTTTATGTATAAGGAAGCTCCCAAGAGTGTGAGCTGCAGCATTTAGACACAGTAACTGAAAGTACCTTGTCCAGTACCCGCACCAATGACATTTCTAAAAGAGGGGTGAGGCAAGCAGCAGGATTTATCTGTATTGGTATTGATGAGTGCAACAGGGAGAGAGATGGAAAATGCTCCTTTTTTGGACTACAGCAACATCATCTTGCTCCCAACAAGGCTTTCTGATGGATAATCCAGTTGAGCTATCCATTTTGTAAACTCCCCCGGGTAATGCAGTTTGCACCAAGGGAGCGGTACAGAAATATAAATAAATAAATTTGTGGCCATGTTGGCTGGGAGGTTTTGTCCCATTTTTGCCACAGTAGCCGGGATTCATATGGAACGAGGCTGGTCCTGCAAACACTGTAGTCATGAAGATCGGCTTAACCTGACTTCTGAATGCAGCGTGTGCAGTGTCTCTTCTGTAACACAATCTGGTTTTGAGAAAAAGGTTTCAAAATAGCTGAAAGCATGGAAAATACTGCAAACACCTTCAGAATGAATTTTATACATTAATATTGCCTGGAACATACTGCTATTAATAGAATGTTCTCAATAAAGTAACAGAAAATCTGCATTCAGCATAATGTTTAAATCTTACTCAAATGGAAAAAAATAAATTTGGATTACCTACTGTGCAGTCCCACAGACTATGTGCTATCCTCTTACTTTACCAAGAAGAGGAAAGGTGTTTCATGTTCTGAGTTAACACACAAACTGGACCTGTTGTGACCAGGTTAAAAGCACCTATGTCAAAGGCAGTGGCAAGTGAGATTTTGGAAACCACATTTGGTGACAAAGGGTGACCAAACAGAGCTTTTTCTCCTGGACATTAGTCTCTTCTAGAATGCCACACCACTAACATACAATGGCACAGCTTCTTGTAGACAGAATAGGAGAGTAACCCTGCTCCTCTCGCATCCCATTCATTCTATCTTCTGAAGCTGGAAAGAGCACCCATCAGCTAATACAGCTGCTTTGCTATACCAGACTGGTTCTACTAAAGAATCTGATAGTACAACTGGAAGGCAACAAATACATTTATTCATTAGAAGAGGGTCTAGGACAATGATGGCGAACCTTTTAGAGATTGAGTGCCCAAACTGCGATTCAGAACCCACTAATTTTTCGCAAAGTGCCAATACAGCAATTTAACCTGAATACAGGTGGCTGTGAAGGGGTGATGTTGGGTGCCCAAAGAAAGGGCTCTGAGTGCCACCTTTGGCACCCATGCCATAGGTTTGCCAACACTGGTCTAGGATGCTTAGGGTATTTCAGTAACTCATAAGTGTCTGAAGTCTCATCCCTTTTTCAGTTACTAGCTTGTATTAATAGTTTTTCTTAATAACAGGTAGAACTGCAAGGAGAGTTTTGAAAGAAACACATTTCTATGTGCTTGCAGAACAGCGTGGATTTAGCAGCATGCGGTGAATTGGGTTTTAAGTGTGAAATGTTAATCTGCTTGCCATTATAAATTTGTCAAACATGCATTTAACACAAACATTTTTGTACAATTTCATATCCTTCACTCTTTCCCATTTCTCTCTAGAGTTATTAAGAAGCTTGGAGAGCTCTTACAGAATTGAACGTATACAATACATTGAAGTGGCTCTATCAAGTCTGTTTTGCCTTATTTCATTAAAATACATTTAATCATGTTTTCATCTCTTTTATTTATTTCTCGGCCTATTCCAAGGAATTTAAAAGCATTTGGTTTAAAAGGTTTCTTAAAATTTTCCTAGGCTCCTAGAAAACATCAAAATGGCACCTTAAAACTTCAGCATAAACCACATTTAACAATTGAAAATGGTGGCTATAAATTGTTCTTATCTGAAAGTTAGATTTCATGCAGTGCATACATGGTTTATATTTTGGCCTTTTGCCCCACTTTTTTGTTTGTTTACAGACTGGGGACAATCCTGAAGGTATTGTTGTGTTCAGACTTCCTTTCAGTTATTTACTTCATTGGGTGACTTGTGACCCACAGTCAATACCCAAAGTATTATTAGCACCAAGGAGGCGAGAGTTAAATATTTCGTGCCTTGACTTCCCTGAAGGAACACTTGTAGTAATTAAACTAGCAGTATAAATGCTAAATACCTGGCTGGATGTAGGGTGTTTGGTTCCCTGCTGTGCCTTCTGTGAGCAGATCCAACCTGTGTGGCCTTGAGTAACCTGTAAAATCCCAGGCATCCCCAGAAAATGAATGGGAAACTACTTCTGAAAAGCATCACCATTTTAGAATTGATTTGACAGCGCATTAGCTGCTATTAAAATCATATTAAAGGAACTTTGAAAGTGTTTTTCTTTTACCCCCACACCCCGGGGGGGGGGAACCATCTGATTGGAAACTTACAAAGGGGATGGTGGGTAGAGAGAGTTTTCCTCTTCCTTCTAAGCGCCAGCTAATTTCTCATCCTCTTCAGATATCCTACTGACTCAATCAATGGCCTAATCTTTGCTCTAACATTCACTTTTATGCTCTTTTATAGTTTGCCAGACCAGCATGCGCAGTTCCCTGTGGTGCATAGCAACAGCCTTTATGACTAAAAAAAAAACAAAAAAACAAAAAACAAAAAACCTCCCAACAACCCAGGAGTAAAAGCTTTGAAAAAACACTTTGTGTGGCATTTGTGTGTTGCAACTCCAGAATCCCCTGGTCTTTATGGTTAATTGGGGTGGTGAGAATTGTAGTTTTAAAAGGAACCTTTCCACGATAAGTATCTGGCAATGCTTTGACAGAATAAATTAGTATTTATGGGTTTAAATCCATATTTTCCACGTTTCTCGAAACCTATTACTTGAGCCCCTTTCCATTTCCTCCTCAACCCAGAACCATTCCCTACCATTAGAAAGAACGAGGTGGGTGCGGATCTTTGGTACCATGTTTGGTAGCAATGTTTAATTTTTATTTACTCTGGTATTATTGTGGGGTGTTTTTCTCCCTGTTACCAGGGATGGACAGAAATGCTTGTAGAAATTTTTAACACAAGTGCCAAAATTCATTTGGTGCCAGACACTAAACTAATTTTGCCAGGTACCTTGACTAGAAGCCCAGACTGCTATTTTCTGCTCTACCTCAGGCAGTGTTTTGAACAATGACATGCCACAGCCTTAACTTTCCCACTGATATTCAAGCACTCCATTGCCTGCCTCTGAATGAGCTTTTGCAAGGTAGTACATCCCCACCACCACCACCGCAGCCGTAATTTTATTAAGCTGTGTGGTCTCATGGTGGTTATCTTTAGTGAATCTCTTTTGGGTATTTTTCAAAATGCTATCTCGTGTTATTTTTTTAAAAAAAAACACTTACCTTTGCCTAAGCTGGTCATTCTTGTGGTTTGGGTCAACTATATGCATAGTTTTGAGTTTTCTAGCATTACTCAAGAGTTTGTTTTTCTTAGTTAAATAATCTTTTTGATTTGGCTGATTTATACAGCATGTCACATATGACCTTCGTAGATGTTACATAAAGGCAGGACCCACTAGATTTCTCCTGCTTGTTTAATCCTGCTCTGTACCAGACTTTCCTTGAGGCTGGTAGACGATCGTTCTTTTTAGCCTCATAGTTGATTGATGTTTTGGACAGTATCCAGCCATAAGTGCTAAAACACTTTTCAGAAAGGTCTTGCAGGACTGGTGGCAGTTCTCTCTATATGTATACTTGTGCTTAGACATGTAACAAATGCATATGCAAATAAGTGATCTTCAGTCACAGATATGATTTGAAGAAGCAATCTTCATTCGTAGTAGAATGGCCAGTGATCCAAGTTTCCTAGCGAAGCATATTGAAATATCTGGCACCGTTCAGTTGGCTGAACCATCTGGAAATGTCGGAGAAGTCTGTTAGGATATACCTTGCCCATCGTATTTGTCATATATTAATATGTGAACACGCTGTGGAATATTTAATTAAAAGATTCTGTCTCTGTAGTTTTTACCGGGCATACCCCTGTGAATATTTCAGTTATGATAAATCCTTCTTTTGAAGAAGGAGGTACTTCTCTGGCAAGGCAGAATCATGTCCAAATATGTGCTGGGAGTACAGTGGTACCTTGTATAAAGGAATTAATTCATTCCAAATGAAATTATGTTAAGCAAATTTTCCTTTATACAAATAACCATAGGAATACATTGAAAATGGAGTAATCCCATGTTTATTTTGTATGGATTTTCCCCATAGGCAATTATGTTAAGCAAATTTCTCCAGAATTTTTATGTTGTACAGATTTTATGTTATACAAACCATTTGTTATACAAGGGTCCACTGTATTCATGATGTACTGCTTGCATGCACTCAGTAGCAATGAAGCCAGGAGTCATCAGCTACCTATAACTTAATGAGAGCATTCAGCTGAGGCTTCTGATATGTAATTGACCTAACCCATTCATGGAATTTAATGGGAGTAGGTGGGTGAGAGTGGTTGCTCACTTGTAACCTTCATATGTTTTCTCATCATTATGTCCATCTGTTTTTTCTCACTGCAGAATGGCTGGATAAGTTGTACAATGTATTTTAATCAATTGTGCCAAGGGTTGTCCATCCAACAGCACTCTTTGTCTCCTCCACTTAAAATTGTACTTGTAGGGAGAATAATCAAGTTGACACAGAGGGCAATCTGTTTTATTCACCCCACATGCCTGTTGCATAATTTTATTTATTTATGAGTTTATTTATGAGTTTATGTGCCTCCCACTATCCAAAGGTCTCTGAGCAGCAGAACTAAGTATTTCTTTTGCTCTTGAGTTTATTGTCTCAGACACTCTCTAACTTCTCATCTGTTTTATCTCTTGGATAATAAAGCTCTCCTCAAAACAAAGCATCGCATTTGTACCCTTGGTACAACTTGGTCACTACATTAGCTTGATCAGTAGTGATTACGTATCATTTATACAGTGTTTGATGTATGTTTGATTACTGTTTGCCTTGTACACTTTATTGGACCGTGTGTAGACATTCCTGATACTCTTTTCTTATTGATCACTATACCAAGAAAAATATTGTTGGAAGAAAACCTGCACCAATTTTGGTGATGAAAATATTGAATTATTCATTTTGTTTTTAAATGTGTTGTTGTTGTCCTGCATTGTTTGTAAGTCACACTTCATGCCAGAGTTTTAATCTATATAGACAGGCACCTTACAACAATATACAACTACAATATAGGCAGTGGAGATTGCTTAATAATATGATGAAAACAGGCTTTTACCTCCTTGCAGCCAAGACTGGAGTAAATTGGTATATCCTCTGAGCTGAACTTGCTCCAGACAGAGGCGTAGCTAGGGTTTAGAGCACCCAACTACAAGGTCAGTTTTTGTGCCCCCTCCTGCCTCCCAACTGCATCTCACCCACTGAGCAAGGGGTGCCCACTCCTGGGGGAACAGTGGGGCAGCAGAAGGATCCCTCTTTCTCATGCCCTCTTTGGGGGTTCTCCCGGACAAGGCTCTCCTGTGCAAACCGCACAGCGCACAGATAGCGCTAAGCAGGCTATGGGTTTTTTTTTCAAGCAGCACCTCTGTCACATGCTTGCCTCTCCTCCTTTCCCCAGGCAAACGATCACCAAATCTTAGCAGGGGTTGGGGGAAAGGAGGAGGGGGAGCAATTGACGGAGGTGCTGCTTGGGGGGAAAAAATCACCTGCTTCCCTCTCCTCCTTTCCCCTGATTAAAGATCACCAAGCCTTAGCACGGTGAAAGGAGGACTGCTGGCGGGAGGGCACATGGCTTCTTCCTCCTGCTCCCCCTCCAGGTGCCCCCAAATTGTTGCACACCCCAGGGCAAATGCAATCTTCTGCTCCTCCCTACTTGTACCAGTGGCCCCAGATCTTTTAATGTGCTGGGATATTTTAATTTGGGACATGAGAAACTATGACAGCTTCTATTAAAAAAAAAAATTGATAGCTGGCAGCAATCTGACAGTGATTTTTGATTGTTAAAGGCTTGCCCACCCCACCACCCAAAGAATCCCAAAGTCTTCCCGAGGGCAAAAAATGCGTCCTATAGAACTTTGGAACCAGGAGGGGAAGGGAATATGAAGTTTTCAATTAATTTAAATTGAAATAATCTTGGTTACAGTTCCCGTTTAAGCCTGTGTAACTTAACAGAACAGCACATGGTCCAGTGTGAAAAAATGTATTGTGAATCTACCTTTCAGAGCCTTTCTTGCTTGCTTACCAGGTATTTTTGTAAGCTCATGAAAGGAAGTCTCTTGTGCAGGGAATATTTTTCAAAGTTAAAAACATTTGGCCTCATTGACTTTGGCAATAAATCTATGCATATCCCCCTAAATGCTTGCTGATGATTGCACTTCCATGTGCTCTCATTTGTTTCTAAATTGATTTTTTGTTTTTATGGGTGTTGTGTTAGAAGATTGCAACCGAGTTTTTGAAAACGCAAGCCTCACATTCAATTTAATGTAATAGTTTCTGCATAAAATACTTTGTTTTACATCTTTTGCTACCTTTTGCTCCTGTATCCTTAATATCCTGTTTTCTTGTGAGACTTAAGATACACCAGTTGTTTGTACCCATTCTGGGTCTTCATACTAAATGTTCCATTACTTTGACCTCTACATACTCCATTATGTGAGTTAAAACATACAGTAATGGCTTTTCCATGCCTCAGCCTGGCACTCACATGCTCTCCATCAGTAATGGCACTATGCACACACCCCAGTGCCTTAGAAATGTAGGTGCCCCACCAAACAAGGAATGTTGGCTGTTCTGAAATAACACTAGGTGAAGAACAAACCCGTTACTTAATGATCTGATCTCCTTGGTTAAATAAAATGCTTAAGCGATGATGAACAAGTTTTGTTGATAGCCTGGCAATCAATTCTTTTACTTGGCTAGTAGGATCCTTAAAGGGGGGGACTACAGCTTTTTGTGGTTTCCTACAGTAAGACGTAAATATTTCAAAGCTCTTGATTTTTTTTTACTGCAATAAAGAATCTCTGAACTCTTCACTGCCCAGTGATATTGAAACACATTCTTACTTTACATTGTGTTCATCCTGTTCTAAGAAACAAATAAAGAATGTCTTCTTTCAGCATTTCCAGAGTTAAATCTTTGCATTTTTAAGCAAAGCCAAATTGGGGGGGGGGGGGCAGCAGCATGTCTGTGTCTTATGTAACACCATGTCTAGAAAACACGGCTTTAAAAAAACCCCCAAAACATTTGAAGATGAAAATCATTGCAAAATCGCACATCAGGATTCTTTGCACTTAATGTTGGCACAAATTGATGCATATTTATCTTGGAAACTAAATCATGCTTTTGCATCCCTTGAAACATACATTTCTTAAATTTAATTCCATTACAGGGAACTGTAATGTTCCCTTTGCGAGTCTCCTACTTATGGGACCAAATGCTGACAATTAATCCTGCAGAGCCACCTACTGCCCTCGCTTTGCTTAGCATCTTCACAAAAGGACGGACAACTTTCTTGTTTTAACAGAAATGATCATATGCATCAGCCATCCTATCTGTTCTTTCTGGATTGTATATGACCTACTCTTGCTCAAAAATTGGCATTCGTAATTTCTTAGGCACTATATCTAGCCAAAGTAAATCCTGTAATTCCATTATACAGGGTCAAAAGAAAGGACTGAACGAGGAAAGACTAAAAGAAATGTGCATGTTTAGCCTAGAGAAAAGAAGTCTGAGTGGTGATGTGACAGCACTTTTTTAATATATGAAAGGCTGTCATATAGAGGAGGGGCAGGATCTGTCCTCGACCATCTCAGAGTGCAGGACTGCTCGACAAGGGGGCTCAAGTTACAGGAAGACAACTTTCAGCTGAATATTAGAAAAAAAAACTTCCAAACTGTTAGCGCAGTTAGCAAGATGGTACAGCACAATGCTTTGTGTCTCTTCCCTATTACCAGAATCATTCTTACACAGACACACCACGCACACACACACACACGCGCACACACACACACACACACACACACAAGTGGTGGTTTATTGTTTAATATTACTGGAATACGTTGTTATATCTCTCTCAGGACAGTGTCTACAGCATCTAGCAGTCCTTACTAGAGAGGTGAAGGCCCGGGGGGGCCCCCCCCCCCCCCCAAATGGATGGTTTCTGTCTGTTGTTATTTCGGAAGCCTTTTTGGTTTGGTTTTTTTCTTTGAAAAATTAGAAAAATTGAAAAAAGAAAAAGAAAAAATGATTACGGAATGTTTTATTTTAACATGATGAATAAAATATTTTAAGACATGTTGTTCAAATATTTTCCAAATCATTTCTAAAAAATATGCATAGTGTCAGATTATTCTAATATCTGTGCACTGGGGACAAGCAACTCCTAGGTTACAAATTGGACTCTCCAATGCAAGAACAAGATGCATTTCTTCCCTTAGGAGGTGCTGCTGTTGTCACACACACGCAAAAGTTTCACTTTTGTTTTTGCATGTAGGTGGGTATGTTTGGTTCTGTCCTGTCCTCTCCACTAGGCCTCAAAGCACTGGAAGAAAATACAGAGCAACAAAAATGATTCTGATTAAATTTCATGCCCATCCATTGAAACTTAGCCCCACTCTTTTCTATACATTTCCCCCTTCTTCAATTACAGTATATTTATGAGAATGAGGTTTTTATTTTACATTTTTAATACTGTGGAGAAGAAATATGAATTGTTGTTAATCCTGGATTTTTAAACATTGTTTTGTAGAGGTTTTTTTTTTTTTTTGTTCCACATAAACTAGTAAACAGTTCAGGAGATTATTACTCCATTTGTTACTTACAATTACAAATAAATATTATTTTAAAAATAAATTCTGTTTCTAAGAATTATTTGGATACACTACATTTTAATATGCTAGTTGTGATAATTTTATGTCAGATCAAATTGTCTATAGTCATATTTTGTGTTCCTAAGTAACAGAATGACTTTCAAGCTGTAGAAGGGGGTGCTAATGTAGCATCATTTTTAATTTTTCCCAAAAAAAAAAAAACCGCAGAAAAAATGGTTTTTTTTCTGAGCTTCAAAATTTCCAGAAATTTTGCATCTCTAGTCCTTACCACATCTCTCATTTTCACCTACTCTTAGTAGCTGATCATGACTTGATAATACATATTATAACAATAAGGATGTACTTTTTGGATACACTAACAGTAGCAGTGGCAGAGATAATATGGATCTGATAGTAGCTTTTCTCCAGCTGGGATCTGAGCTATTTTTTTTTTAATTATAGCTGTTGCAGTTCAACCTGCAGTACCAAAGGCTATGGGGAGAAATACCTAATCCTGTTGTTTAAGTGTGACGAATTTATAACATAGTTAAGTAATTTGTAATAGGTGAATAGATGGTAATAAAATCCACCATGCACTGTTGTTGTTGTTGTTGTTGTTGTTGTTGTTGTTGTTGTTGTTGTTGTTGTTGTTGTTGTTGTAGAGAACTTGGATTAAAATGGATTGGCAAAGGAAGGAAAATGGCACTAGGACCTTGAAGGTCATAGTGAAAGGAAACTATAAGTTCATGCACTCGGTGGTTAAGTTACATGCACTGGTACTCTGGAACTAATACTGTAAGCTGCAACATTAACTTAGGCAAGAAAGAAAGAATGTAATAACTTGAACTACAGAGCTGGAAGGGACCCTGTGGATCATCAAGTCCAGCCCCTCTCAAAGAGGCCCAAGGGGGAATGGAACTCCCAACCTTTGGCTCTGCAGCCTGAGACCTAAGCCACTGAGGTGTTTCAAATACCTGAGAGTACTGCTGAATATTTATCAAAGTAATGGCAAGAAACTGTAGCTGGGAAGTAGCATTCCAGTAGGTGGCACTCCTTGTATGGTCACTTGTTGTTGTGATTTATAATTTGGAACTCACTGGCAGCATTTACCAGTAGGTGCCTCTGCAGTAAGTAAAAATGTCAGTCATTAAAGTATTCTTCAGTTTACCCTATATTTCTATTTCTAGCTATATCTTGTAGTGAGGCTGGTAGCTCACTCAACATATGAAGTCTTAACTTATACTCATGTGCTTTCAAAATGCTTCTCCAACCTCCCTGAAACAAGAAAGCAGGGTTCTTCTCTGTCTAGTATGTTGCCAATGTAGGTGCATGTGCACCATGCACACATATTTGCACGCTTATCTCCTTACATTCTTGCACCACTATCTGTAATTATTTGTACTAGGTGCTCTGTACCAACTGCTCAAAATTTCCAGTACAGTGTGCAAGCAGTTCTCTGTATTTTTATGGAAGTAAAATCAGGATACCAGATTCCCAAATATCACTCAGTCCTAGCTAAGTAGCTATTATATACATATCTACTAGCCTGTCTTGAAGTTCCAATCATTGTAGTGGAAAATGTAAATATGAGCATACATACCCTTAGCATCTGTCTCTTGAGCATGAACAGATACACAAAACATAACCTTGTTCATTCTCCTCTGCACTGTTCCCTTTAATATGTACAGTGAACCCTTGTATAACAAACAGTTTGTATAACATAAAATCTGTACAACATAACAGAATTGCCTATGGGGCGAATCCGTACAACATAAAAATGGAATTACTCTGTTTTCAATGCATTCATATTTGTATAAAGGAAAATTTGCTTAACATAATTTCATTTGGAACAAATTAATTCCTTTATACAAGGTACCAATGTATTTAGCCCTGTGAGATTGCTCTAATGACCCCTGAGCCATTGTGACATCCTGTATCTTCCACAGATTTTCTTTGTGCCACTCAAACTCTTCACAGATACTTTTGTCCCTCTCCAAATTAAACTGCGAACAGAGACAATAGATATAGGACTCTATAGGGGCCACTTTTGGTTAAAGGAAGGGTGGATGTTGCATGTCCCAACAAATCACAGTGGATTCTCAAGTCGTCTCTAGCCCCCAAACTCTTAAAACGCATAATGCACCCCCCAGAATAAGGGATATGATTTGCTGTATGCATGTACTCCCCTCTTGGGATGATCTTGCCTGAAGGTCTCCAAATCCCAAATTACATGCTTTGGAAATCACCTGTTGTTCTAAAAAAAAAAGGGGGGGGCTTCCAGGTGGTCAACTTATCCCTACATATTTGTCAAACCAAATGTGACCAAGTAACCTAACATATTATCCCTACATATTTGTCAAACCAAATGTGACCAAGTAACCTAAGCCCTTCCACCCTCACTTCTTGCCTTTGACTCAACAGAGGTCTAGACAAATCCAAAATATTCCTGTTTAGCCCTATAGCCCACATTGAAGTTGGTAAAAAAAAAAAAAAGATGAAGGAAGCACAACTGAAATATGCAGACCTAGGACTTTGTTTTTTTGTGCTGACATTTCCCCTTCTGGAGAGTACATCATTCTAGATGGAGCCTTTAAATACATATACTTTCGGATTTCAGTAGTATCTTCTGAAATCAGTAGTTATCTATAAATCCTAGGAATAGAATATGAAGGGGGAATCACCATTGTGTTCTATTTCTACATCTTTTTATCTTTCTGAAATGCATTGATGTATAGATGCTTTAAAATAAATGTTAATCATTTGCGGAAAGCAAAACCATAGCTGAATTAATGTGTCCTTTTAAAGGTTATTCCTCCAAAAATAAAGTTCCACATTATCATAAGCCACCCCCATGGTGAATTTCTGCAAAGTGCTACTGAGGAAATAGAAGAATTTAATTGATTATACTGTATGAGGTTCTATCCAGTATGAATCAATGGAACCAATTTTTCAATAAAATAAATATGAAGCTTGAGAGAGTGGTACTTAATGTTCTGCATGCTACTCTGTATTTCATAGTTTTGTGTAAGGGTAGTGAAAACCATTTGTAAACTTGGCATAATAAGTATATATTTCGGCGGTCTGCCACAGCAGCTGAGCGCTCTGTTTGAAGTAGAAACATGCTCAAAGCTGTTACAGCTCATTGAATGCATTTCACTTTGATCTAATTGGCAACAGTTCTTTGAGTCACACTTTAATTCACCTTTTATTTTTACCCAGTCCCTGTGAACCAGAACATGGATACAAAGAGAGGAGGTAGAATTTTTTCTTTTTCACACAGGAATGTGCTACTATTATAATATCATCATGTGGTGGTCATAACATTAGCTATTGCAACTTTCTTTTCATTATACAAATTTTATAAAGATGGCGTTTTGATAGTAGTGAACAGAAGAGGAAAAAGTCACTAGCATTAGGGTTACAAGCAAAAATGAGTTCTTTTTTCTTTCACTTGCCAATTAAAAATAAATGAATTCAGGAATTTTAAAAACAGTAATCAGAAGACCTGGAACTTTTCAGTCCTTTCCTATATATCTTCTGTAAAACAGAACTTCAAAATGTTCTTTGAAGCAACTACAGTGGTACCTCTTAAAAAATTAATTCATTCTACAGGTCAATTTGTTTTAAGAAAATTTTGTCTTACAAAATGCGGTCTCTCATAAGAATGCATTGAAAATGGATTAATCTGTTCCTGAGGCTATGGGTCATTTTGGTTTATGAAAATGTTGTCTTACAAAACATGGTTTCCCATAGGAATGCATTGGGAATGGATTAATCCATTCCAGAGACTAGAATAAAGACAAAAATCACTGGGGTTTTTTCCTGGGTACATACGAAATGGGTTTTT
This sequence comes from Phrynocephalus versicolor, assembly GCA_023846285.1. Lineage (NCBI taxonomy): Eukaryota > Metazoa > Chordata > Lepidosauria > Squamata > Agamidae > Phrynocephalus > Phrynocephalus versicolor. Next base: position 36,611,337 of record JAHTLZ010000129.1, on the reverse strand, counting down.
TGTCTTGCGAAGCATCCCATAAGGAAATTTTTGTCATGTGAAGCATGCCTATTCCTGGACATTTTTTTCTTCCTACAAGTTTTAGTTTCATGTGGCATTTGTCTTAAGAGGTACCATTGTAATTACATTCTACATTTGGATAGTTGCTCATTTTCGTTTGTTTGTTTGTTTGTTTGTTTGTTTGTTTGTTTGTTTGTTTGTTTGTTTGTTTGTTTGTTTGTTTGTTTGTTTGTTTGTTTGTTTGTTTGTATAGCTTGTATGCCGCCCACTACCCAAAGGTCTCTGGGCAGCTCACAATCAAAGTAAACAATTCAAATAATTAAAACATCAAATTGCAATAAAAATACAACAATAAATCATGTAAATACAATAAATACAATGTATTGAAATACCACACTAAAATCACCATCAGGACCCACAATAATCAGTTAAAAAACTTCTGGAACAGCATTGTTTTTACCTGGCGCCGGAATGTCTTCAATGTTGGCGCCAGGTGGGTCTCGCTTGGGAGGGCATTCCACAATCTAGGGGCAGCTGCTGAAAGGGCCATGTTCCTACAAGCCATCCCTTTCACCTCCTTGAGGGATGGCTCTTTCAGGAGGGCCCTCTGGCTGGATCTGAATTGCCAGGTAGGTTCATATGGAAGGAGACGGTCCTTCAGGTATCTAGGTCCTAAGCCATTTAGGGCTTTATCTGTCAAAACAAGCACTTTGAATTCAGCTCGGGCAGCAACTGGTAACCAATGAAGGTTATACAGAATCTGCATAATGTGTTCCTTGGTGGCTGTGCCACTCACCAGCCGTGCAGCACGATTCTGCACCAGTTGTAATTGCTGGACCGTCTTCAAAGGCAGCCCCATGTAAAGCGCATTGCAGTAATCAATACGGGATGTTACCAGTGCATGCGTAACTGTCAATCACTATTTATTTAAATTCAAATGATTTCATCAGACTGCAGTAGTTAGAGCTAATATTAAATCTACCAGTGGTGGTGAACCTTTGCCACTTCAGATGTTTTGGACCACAACTCCCACAGTCCTTTGTCATTGGTAATCCAGGCTTGGAATTCTGGGAGTTGTGGTCCAAAACATCTGGTGTGCTGAAGGTTTGCCACCACAGAAGACCATTGGGTTTGTGAACCCATTTTCCTCAAGTCTTGGAAAGTGGTGCTGAAAGGGAAGCATTTCTTGTCCTGCAAGTTTGCTTGGACATTTTACACTGATATCCAGTTGTCCACCCATATTTTCTATCCCATTAAACCCATCTCCCATCCTTTCAAGATATGTTACCAAGAAAACATTAGTGGCTGGTATGTGAGTTCCTTTGAACTGAAAAAAATGGTGCAGCTGTCAAAACATTCTCTGTTAGGATCACATGAGATTTCAGATCACATCCCATCGACCCTGAGCAAATTAAGTTCAGATGTTTGTTTGGGGACTTGCAGCTAGCAATGAATTTCCTGGGGTGTCAAGTTGAAACTCAGCTGAAATTCTTAAAATATGAGAATTATACATGAATAATTGTTGGGAGTAATCATTTTGCAAATTCTATTTTACTACCAAATGCTAAAGGGTAATATGACTTCAAGGGAGAGCAGAGAGCAACAAATAACAGTTCCTGGGAAGCATACAAAGCCAACTATAGGAATCGGTATCATACCTTCTTGAAATTCTTGTAATGCATAATCAAAAATAATGATTTGATCACTTATAAAGAAATCAAACCATTAAAACAGAGTTAAATTTAGGATTGCCAGAAATATTTACTTTTCCAGTTTGGCTTTCTGACAGACTAAAACCATTTTTATATATTTCTTCCATATTAATAAATATTTCAGTTGTGGGGAATTTTCCACAATGGTCAATGTAAAAGATGAAAGCCCAGAAATCAGTCTACTCCACTTCTCTTTAGGAAGAGATACAATGTTTCAGAAACAATGTCTCTGATACAATGTTTCAGAAACATTTAATAAACAAGCTTGATTTTTGTCAGAGTATTGTTTCTGCATTGTGTTTTAAAGCCGCCTGAAAATTTCCAACGGGAATCCTCTTCCTGTACACATGCTTCTATGTTTCTTAAAAGCAAAGACCCTCGACCCACTGTGGAGACAACTGTAAACTTTTGGGGTCTATCTGAAAACTTAACTGATAACTTTTTAAATAAAACCTTTTTAATAATTCGGGATTTCTCTGCTGGACTTTTGTGATTGCGATTGAACAATAATTGAAAGCTTCTGAGAGACAGCCTCCTGCCGCTTCTTGTTAAGAAATGGGCACCTAAAAAAAATCTTACAGCAATCTCAGAGAAATCTTACAGAAACCTATACCTTTATGAGGGTTTTCTGCTGGATTTGTTTTTGCTGTTTTTGAATGCTTGCATAGTGAAGAATGAGCTGCCTAGATGCCCTGAACACATCCAGTGTCACCTGATCTCGGAAACTAAGCAGGGTCGGGCCTGGATAATATTTGGATGGGTGACCACCACGGAATACCAGGTGCTGTAGGTGCCTGGAGTAGGATTGGGCAAGCCACTCCCAGGGCTGCTATCCCATGGCCAGAAAATCTGGATCAAAGTAAAATGCGGATTTCCCCCCGCAACGGTCACGTGATTGAAAATGTGGTTCTTGTGTCCCCCCGGCACAGTTTAAAGAACTGCATCTTTTGCGTCTCCATGAGTGGGAACTGCTCGTGGTTTTGATGTGGATTTTCCAAGTCCCCACGGACTCAAGTACTGGTTAAAAATCCACATCAGAACTGAGACAAGCTTTGTACCACCTCAAGACCAGGTACTTGTAAAACTCGCTGGGTCGCGCTTAAGTGGGCATAGTCACATTTTCCCCTTTAAAGTCAGCTGGTTATGGGGACACAATTTTATTAAGCATCTTCAAACAGTTTGACATAGTTTTTAGAGGTCATGGGATAGCAGCCCAGTATTCCTACCAAGAAAACTCCATGGACATGGGGTCACAAAGAGTCGGTCATGACTGTAACAACACAACAACAAATGGTGAATAATGTTTTGCTGCCAGAACACCTCTGATACAATGCAATACTGGTGCATTGTATTAACTAACACTGAAGGAAATGAGACAAGCTCTGCTTTGACCTTACAAACCAAATTGGAAAAGGAACAGACTTGGAAAAGACTACAGATGTTGCACAAAATATTGCCATTTAAAAATGATACTTGAATGGTAAAACAAGGAAATGCTCTGGAAGTCAACCACACATGGGAAACGGGAAACATGGTTCCAATGGGTTAGACCTGGGATTCCCAACCTTTGGCAATTCAAGAATTCTTGTAAGCACAACTAGCACTGAAGGCTAGTTTTTGTCCGAGAAAATCTGGGAAAACAAGATTGGAAATTACTTGGTTAGACCTTTAGTGCATCAATGGCCAGTCTTCTCTTGCAGAGTTTTTCTTGTGCAGCAGAAATTATATCACTGGCAGTGGCAGGTTCCCTTTTAAATTTTTAAAATTTTAAATCATTGCACTCAAATAATGCGGACACCAAAATAATTTTCAAAGGGCCCTCTTTTTTTCTTAGTAGCTATGTGTTGCTACCCGTCTCACTGTCTACACAGAACTCTACTAAACAAAACTCTACTAAAGGATACTGGCCAATGCCCTTCCAATTGCAGGATGAAGAAGGATTGTGCTATTTTTTTTAATATCATGAGTAAATAACATTACAGTTTGTTAAGTATTGGACGGTGACAAAGACTACGGTACTGTATTGTCTATGACATACTCGTATTTCTTCTTTACAGCTTTGATGTGGAAAATGGTCCATCATCAGGCTGTAGCCCACTTGACCCTCAGGCTGGCTCTTCATCAGGGCTTGTGCTCCATACTACATTTCCAGGGCACAGCCAACGCAGAGAATCATTTCTTTATCGCTCAGACAGTGACTATGATCTGTCACCAAAGACCATGTCCAGGAATTCCTCTTTGCCAAGCGAACAGTAAGTACATACCTCACTGGGCTTTGTCGGATATTGGGAAATTAATGGACCTCATGACTTAACAGTAAAATGTCATTGATATAAATAAATGTCTCCATATTGTATACCAGGCATTTATTGAGAATATCTTACACTGAGAATCTTTTGTTACTAACCATGATGCTGCAGCAATCAATTCCTGTTCTTTATTCCCTGCATTATTGCTGATATAGGGTTACTCCCTATGGTATGCAAATGAAGATCAACTGGGGCTTTGTAGAATTGAAATACATATTGACATAGAGCAGAACCTTGAGACTAACAGATATATTGTTGTAATTTTTTTCATGTACATCATCTAATTCTCCGTAATAAATCTGTTCATCGGAGAATATTTTGTTTTACTCTTAAAGTCTCCCCACCCCCATCCCAATGGTCCCAAAGACTCCCCAGGACCAAAGGGAATCCTTGAGAATTGTAGAATCTAAAATGAAACAAATAGGAAGGTTTTAATTACTTTTAAATTGAATGCTTCCAGTGCATGTTCCTAGTTCCCCATACAAAGTTATACCAACAGGATTTTGCCTCTCACATTTTTCTCTCCTGAAGGTTATTATCACAGCACTTAGAACATAGCTACCCAGTGCAAGTGAAATATTTATTTAAAGCTTACCTCATTATTCTGGTGCTGTCAAGGAGATATTCATTTTTACGACCTGCTCTCTTCCCTCTGTGTGCTCAATATTGAGTACAATAGTGTATGCATTATTGCCTCGGTATGCACGCGTGCACACACATGCACAAACACACACAATCTCCTTTTAACTTCCCTGCTCCCTCATATTATTAGCACTGTATAAAAACCAGCTCTGGACGGTCCCTTTGTCCAGTTTTGGGAGGACAGATCGGGCTCCAGGGGAGGGGAGATCATTTCACTCTTTCCACTGGATACTCCCATCAGCAGAAACTGAGCATCTAATTAATGCTCAAAGCATTTATGTCTGCAAAATTGCCATATTTTAAAAAGAAGCTTATTTGAACTCATCTGATCCTTTGCAGCCACAGATGTACCAAGGAGGCAGGAAACTGCTATGAGAAATAGTGTCAAGAGGAGCTAGAAATCTTTGTGTGCAGAATGAATATGGGCCTGTTATACCAGACACTAACCAAAGATTTAGAACAAAATGAAAATAATTGATGGTTATTGGCTATATAGGCAATTATTCAAAACCTTTTCTGAAATATGGGATTGTTTTTTGTTTTTCTTTCTTACTAGACATGGAGATGACTTGATAGTTACACCATTTGCACAGGTATGTTCCAAATAATCTAACTCCCAGGCAAGAATCAGATGCCTGCCTGTCTGTCTGTCTGTCTGTCTGTCTGCCTGCCTGCCTGCCTGTCTGCCTGTCTGTCTGTCTGTCTGTCTGCCTGCCTGCCTGCCTGCCTGTCTGTCCGTCCGTCTATCTGTCTGTCTGTGTTTGTTTGTTTGTTTGTTTGTTTGTATCCTGCCTTTCTTCTCAGGAGGACCAAGGCAGCTTACAGTATTGAAGCAACCAATATTAATTTGAGATGGGCATGAAATGAACATTTGATTCATTTTGTTATTAGTTATTTGTTTTGTTACATAATGAAATGAATAATGAACTGCCCCCTCTAAGAAAAATGAAATGAAACGAAACAGAAATTTCCGGTTCATTCCGGTTCATTTTTCATTCCCTGGAAAGTTTCTCCTACCTGACTGGTGGTGGTCTCCCTCCTCCAGCTGCTGCTGTTGCTACCAGCCCTCAGGGAAGGAGCTTCCAGGAAAAAAATTTAGAAAAAAAGCCGACCGGCCCACGCTACAGCTGGTAGGTGGGCCACGTGGTTGGCCAGTTTAAAAATAAAATAAAATGAAAAATAAAAATAAAAATAATAAAATAATAAAATAATAAAATAATAAAATAATAAAATTGAATAAAACCGAATCACCCCTTGGGCCACAGAACTGGCCCATGGGCCGGCAAAACAAAAAACTAAAAAATATACATAAAATAAAAATAAACCAATCTGACCCGCAGGCTGCCAATCCAGCCTGCGAGCACAGGACCTGACCCGTGGGCCACTGAACCGACCTGTGGACCGGCAGAAAAATAAATAAATAAATAAATAAATAAATAAATAAATAAAAATGTTAAAATCTCGATCCAGCCCGCGAGCACCAGACGGGACCCAAGGGCCACCAACCCGACACACAGGTTGCCAAAATGGCCCATGGGATGGCAGAAATATTTAAAAAAAAAAGCTGACCAGCCCGCACTACAGTTGGTAGGCGGGCCACGTGGTCAGCCATTTTTTAAAAATAAATTAAAATTAAAATTAAAATTAAACAAAACAAAACAAAACAAAACAAAATAATAAAATAAAAATAAAAATAAAAATAATGTTTTTTTTAAAATGACCCAGCCCATGGGCCTCCGAACCAGCCTGTAGGCTGGCAGGATTTTTTTTTTAAATTAAAAAATAATAAAATAATAAAATAAAACTCAACCAGTAGGGTTAAAAAAAAAAGATAGAAAAATAGAAGAGAAGAGAAGAGAAGAGAAAATGAACTGAACTAAAAGGAATTATGAAATGAATTTCTTTTATAACATTTCATTTTGTAATTAACGAAACGAAACAGGATGGGGGAACGAATCACAAAATAAAACACCATTTGGCATTTCATGCCCATCTCTAATATTAATAACTAAAAATGACACAACGTTCCAGTGACTGATGCTAGAAATAGCCTGTAACTATCTCAATCTTAACTACAGAAGGTGTTGTTAGTGTCAAAGCCCAGGCTTCTTTCCGTCTTTGGGGTTACTCAGATCAGCTTGTTTTGTTTGTTTGTTTGTTTGTTTGTTTGTTTGTTTGTTTGTTTGTTT
>JAHTLZ010000129.1:36577793-36604475 GCA_023846285.1 Phrynocephalus versicolor | reverse complement strand
TTGTTTGTTTGTTTGTTTGTTTGTTTGTTTGTTTGTTTGTTTGTTTGGTGGCTGGTCTCCAGCATATAAGCATTGGATTCCTGTGAAATCTCATTTCACAAATATGGAAAGAGTTCCTTGCTGGACCACGTCCGTGCTTTCAGCTCTAAGGATGCAACTAGACAGTGAAGCAAACAGGGTCACTTGAAAGTGAAATCTGCAGTTTAGAATATTCCTTGCATCCACCTGCAAGGATCAGGTGGTTTTGATACAGGGGGCCACAGGGAGTATCCAAGCAAAGGTATTTGGTCCATTCCACCCTCTGAGCCTCCATTTCCCACCATCGTTTCCTTCTCACCCTCTGATGGATGAGAGGGAATTCTTGGGGTTCTCCCCCCCCCCCAATTATTGGTTAATGACATATCACTTCATCTGTTTATCATCAAAGTAGTGGTAAGTACTAGATTGTAAAGATAAAGTTGAAAAAAGAAAGAAATTGGAGGCAGATGTGGGGGGGGGGGGAAGTTTGTCCTATCCCGTCATTTCCTTCTGTGGGGAACAGGAAAAAACTGGATTTTTCCCTATTGGTAGGTGGTAAGTGATATATCACTTCATTGGTTTGCGAACTAAGTGATGTAGCACTGAACTGCTGGAGGTAATCCTTGCCAGTGCTGCTTTGGTTCAATGCTAGCAATCACACAAATTGGAATCTGGACTAAAACAGGGCAATCCTATCTAGTTTTAAAAAAAGCCAGCCCATGACACTTGACAAGGACCTAAAAAAGGTGTGGCTAGGCATAAATAAAATCATATTGTTTCACAATGTCCTGTATACCATGTGGTTCCTCCAAATAGGAACAGACCAGCCTATCCCCAGCCCAGACCAAACCATGGGACAAGTAACTGTCTGATTGCACCACAAGACTCTGTGTCTGACTCCAGTTATTGTTAAGCTGGTGGGGTGGGGCAACCGTGACTGGAGCCAGAGGTGAAACTGCAGGTACTCCATATGCAGGCCATGGAGACTGAGCCCTTCTTCACTGATTTTCCTCCATTCCTCTGAATATAATTTTGAACCTCTTGGCTTACCCACATCCCACTGTAACCCTTTGTGAACACTGAGTCCCAGTCCTACCAGGTTGATGTTGTTATTGTCGCTGCTTTTAGCTTTCCTATTGCTTGTTGCTTGACTATTGTTTGCACCCTATAATAGTAGATTCGGTACTTTTCCATTACTGCCATATCACCTTGAGCAATCTTGATTTTGGAAGCTTTCTGGTTAGTGCATGGATGCTAATTCTAGCAGGAGACCCCTATGGATCCACGCATAGGATTAGAAAAGAACCCTGCTTAAAAACCTGGAAAATTTCTGCCAGACAGAGTTGTCATTATTGGGCTGGATAGGCCAATGGTCTGACTCAGGGAAAGGTAGCTCTCTATGTCCCAGTGTACTTACTTCTGTTCTACAGCACATGCACCTAGACATGTAGAAGAGGAAGCTACTTCCTATTTCCTGTAGATTATCCCTACAAAAGTGCTCTGCTAGGAGGTTTAGTATGAAGCTTGCCCCTTATAACCATTCAGACCTTATATATACAATATACAGAACCCATGTGGTCTGGAGAAAATTTTGTTATAAAATAAACAAGAGCTCTTCCTGTGGTGTTAACAAAAGGGCCAGTATTGCTAATCCTGTAAAAGAGGGCTATTTTAATTAGGTACTGTAAATTCAGGATTGTCACTGGTACTGAGCAATCTGGAGCTATTAAAACCCAGCAGGTTTGCAAACTAATACACGGGTGGTTAACTGCACCCTTCCTACTCCTGTCTTGCTGTACAACAGGCATCACGTCCCAAATTTGGCCGCCTTGATGACTTTGGAAGTTGCTATCATGGGTGCCTGCACGGGGACAAAGAGTGTGTTTGTCCTCATGGAGATTCCTAAAATCTTGTAATTTTAACAAGCGCACGTAGATGCATTGTGTTGTAGTGGCACACACTAATCATGTGAATTATGTTTACATACCATTCTGCCCCCTCCCCTTGAATTCCTGCAGACACCCTTGGTTGCTATGACTCATGTTAAGTCACTGGAAATTGCTAACCATGCATGAGTATTAAGCTCAACAACTTGTGTCATTTATTTTCTACCAGTAAAATATCCAGGGAGCTCACAGCTTTCACTGACTACAGCTTTAGCTGCTACATATATACATTTTGTTTTTATTTCCTCTTATCTTTTCATAGGTCCTGGCAAGTTTGAGAAGTGTAAGGAATAATTTTACATTGCTGACAAATCTGCAGGGAACATCAAACAAGTAAGCCACGTTTTCTTTACTTTATATATTGATTTTCCTACTGAGATGACACATTGAGGAGTTAATCCTGTTAACACTTTTGAGGGAGTAAGTCTCCATGAACTCACCAGGTATTATTTCTGAATAAACAGGAAATAGGTTTGTACCATAACACAAATATTTACCACTGAGCTGATTTTTGCAAATGTAGCTTTTGAGTTGAAGATACTTGTCTGGAAGCTTACTGTAAAAAAACTGTGCAAATAAATTTAATATAGGCAGCTTATCACCTACATATCATAAGTCATAAAACTCCAAGATCAAGATCCAGTGCTATGCTTCCAACTCCAGAATCAAAACGTTCTTTCCCTTTCCCCTCTTTCCACAGCTCACCGTGGTGCCAAAAGCATCACCCAGACGTTTGAAGCAAGGAGCTGCATGAATGATGGGGGAACATAACCAATTGGATCCTAGTTAGAAGGGTTCTGTTGAGACTGGATTTCCTTAGAGTAACAGGGCTTGTCAGGGTTTTTACACTAGTAATGAAAACACTATGTGCTGTCTGAAGCCAAAGGATAGTAGCTTAAGAAAGACCACCTAGTAACTTTACCCCACGATGAACATTAAAACAAAAACTTCCAAGTGTCAGTCTGCTCTTGATGTAAAAGTACTTGTGATGATGTACAGTGATGATATACAGTATGTGTCTTGGCGTAGTATGAGGCTTGTCCCTTATAAATGTCCCCCATCCACAGAGGTTACATATTTTCTTTCAGTGCATGATTTCATGCATTGTAACTAGAGATGGGCACAGAATGGAAAATTAGTGTTTTGTTTCATTACTTATTGTGTTTCATTTCATTTTGTTACTAAACAACTTTTTAATAGATGTTTTATAACAAAACGAAATGAGTAACAAAACGATTTGGAAACTGCCGCCACCCAGGTGGGTTATTTTGACAGGTGGGGGACAGCCTGACCTGTCAAAAAAAACCCCACCTGGGTAGCAGCAGCTTCCGAATTGTTTTCCCACATCCTGACCTGTCAAAAAAAAACCAAAAACCCAGCTGGGAGACAGGGAGCAAGGTAGAACAGAGCAAGCAGCACTTCATTTGGATTTCCTGCTGCTTGCTCTGTTCTCCCTTGTGACCCCAACTCCCAGGTGGGGCTTTTTGAAAGTTCTGAGTGTTGGTGGTGGTGGTGAGAACTGTGCAGGGAAACAGCCACTGCATCTCACTGCAGCCCCTTGCCTGAAGTGAGATCCAGTGGCGGCTCCCCAGTTCGGTTCCTCCAAACTGAAAATGTCATTTTTTTTTGTTCTTGACGATATGCTGTCTGCCCTTTCCTTTCGTTTTGAAATGTTTTGAAACCTTACAAAATGAAAAAAAAACAGCATGTTATTTTTATATGGTGCCCATCCCTAATTGTAACTCTACTTGCAGTAGATTTGTTTCATACCAGTCACACAAGGTGTGTAGTAGGAAGGTGATGTATAGCCACTAAATTTCTTTTTTTTAAATTGATGTTGGCTTGCTTGACCCATTGAAATACCTCAATAAGGGATTTTCAAAGTCCTGTGAGATTCTTCCCCTTCAGTCTGAAAACAAGACCAAGAGTTTTTATGTGTTTCTGAAAGTCTTGGCTATTTGCACAACAGCAAAGAACATACGCGGAAAGAAAGCTTGAAAGGACTAGGTCATTGTTCAAATATGTAAGCAACCCATCCAATGCTTCAAATTCTAACACATCCATGAGATAAAGTGGCAGCAAATTTTGCTCAGTTGCCATAAGTTATATTTTTGTTGTTGTTTCTAATCTTTGCATAAATGTTCTTGCTGCAAATGTGGAAATTCTTGTCAAGAGTGACAGAAAATATACTGCCCTTTCACAGGCAAAGAGGGGAAAATGCAGCTCCTTATGATCTGGAGACTGCTTAAAATCCAGCTGTAAATTGCAACTGAAGTTGATTTTTGAACCAATGGAACTTACATAGGAGGTGATTCACCAAATCACCACTTATTCAATGGGCCTACTTTGGTTGCAGCTTACTACTGGATTTCAGCTGCTGTGGCATTTGCTGTGGCATATGCAACTTCACCAATGTGAAAACCATTTTTAGGGAGATAAAAATGACATAAAATGCTGATCTACATGAATAAACTGCATACAAATTGATTTATTATGAAATTAGCCGCTAAACAAATTTAACTTCAGGTGGCATCTACATCACTCACATAACCATTGCTAGTTCCTCATGTGAATAGCCCTCAGTCAGCCCATATTAAAGGGGCAAAACCCTTTCCAGGAATATTGGAAGGCAACTTTCAGATCTGAGTGCATTCACAAATAAGAGAATCATGGTGTTACTATTTATTCTTCTGCAGGAGGTCTCCAGCAGGAAATCCACCACCAGTCCCCAGGGTTAATGTTCAAGGTATGTGCTCCATTGAAAGAAAGATGTATCCAAATGAAAACATGTGTTGTTTGCTAGTTTAACAAACAGTTTTGGGAAGAATGCTGTTAATCCCATTAAGAATCAACTCGAGAGCTCATATCTCATAAAGCATATGATATAATAGGGACCAATACACTTACAGCACAGAACAAATCTCTGTTGTACACAACTTAATCAGATTGGCCATGCTTCAGCCTCAGTTTTTCTTGTATTGTTTTTCTTCATTCATGCATAAGTGGAAGAAAAACTATTAATCAATTCAGCCTATCATTGCAACACTGGTTAAGGATACTTTAAAAAAGTAAGAGGTTTGTGGCTGAGGAGTAGCACCTGGAAAATTACTTGTAAGAAGGATGGATGCAGCAACATGCTGATGCCATCCATAACTGATCAGTGAGAGAATGATAACTAGGATGGGAGGAAGGAAATCATAGCACCATCCTTCCACTTCTCAGTCCATGTTCATTCTTTCTGTAGGCTATTTTCCAAGTTCTGTTAAGGAGGCGATTATATTGGAAAGGAGAGAGTTTGCCTTGAGAAATCATGGTACAGGGAAACTACAATATATACAGATGGCAAAATGCACATGCAAAACATTGGCTCATGGAAGAAGAGAACAGTGGTAGGCAGGAAGAGAGTGGAGGAAATGAGTCATGATGCAATGTGGAGAGGAATTACAGTAAAAGGATTCAAGTGACAAGAATCAGAGCAACCAGTTCATGAATTTTGTTACAGAGAAACATCTCCAACAAGTCGTTGCCTTGACTTCTCATTGAGTTAGTAAATAAGGCTGTACTTACCTGTTGGTAGCATGTTTAAATGGAAACATTACACTGCAATCCTATCCTTATTGAGAGATGTGTATAGGATAGTACTGTTAGTTCCATATCAACATGTTTTCTTAATCCATAAGGTTTCATGAAGCTGGTGCAATGGTTTTCTCTGTAGCCAGTGACACTAGGGCTGCCTTTGATGGGATATTTCTGCATGTTGTATGCCTCAGATACCCATTGTGGTGTAATGGATAAAGTGATGGACTAGAACTCAAGGGGGCTTGGGTTCAAATCCCTGCTCAGTGATGGAAACTCATTGAGGGTGAGAGAACTCCCTTGAAAAACCACTCCATAAATGACTTGTAACCTTGAAAGCCCAATTACTGTAAGTCACTATGCATTTTTCCAACAACTGCACAATGTGATTTTTCCCCACCCATGATATCTCAACATTAGGTATGTAACAATAACAATGCAATTTCATTTCCAATGTGTACACTAACAAGATAAAGTTAGATTACTGTATATTGATCTGAACTCTTTTGTGTACATTCAACCCGTTGTGACAGAAATATTTGGAAGTACATGGTGCCCTAATTAAGAAAGTGGAATTCATTTGGAAACAGATGTCTTTCTAAAATCCCAGCCAGAAGCTTTTAGACACAGCAAAGGTGTTTCCATTCATTTTGATACTGCATGTTTTCCTCACCTTTCTCCAGTTTTAATAAAATAAAAAAATAAGATAACTTGAGACAGATAACCAAAATATATTGGCAAAATCCTCAGTTGCTGTTGTTGACATTGTTCTTTTGGCTTGCCTTCCTTGCTACTATAGAAGTAATACTTCCCAGCCCTTGCCCCACCCTACCCCCAAAAGTCGGCTTGATAAGTGTTTTTGAAGCAAATGTGAAGGAGAAATACACAGTTATTTTCTATTTGTGGCATTTAAAGGTCTGTTGTTGTTTTTGTGTGTGTGTGTTTTGGCCCACGGATGTTGTGGAAGTTTGCATTATCCTGAAAGACAAGCTCCAGTAGTTACTGGTCTGTGCCATTCCTCCCTTAGGTCGCCATCCGATCCTTTTCAATAGTGGTATGGAATGTGGCTACTCTGGTATTACCATGCTGAAGACTGCTTGTGACATCAACAGTGAAAAGTTACACAGCTTCTCACCTCCTTCCCCACTCCCTGTCCATCTCAAGAGCAAATAATAATAGTAATCCAGTTTTATCAAGCTCTCAATACTCCCTTAATAGAAGGACATATACAGGTCTCTTGTGCAGTGGGAATCCCCAGCTGTCCCTTTCATCTCAATTTTTAAAGAACAGAGATAGCACTCCCAGGACCTGCCTACCATTCTCGTAATAATGCCTCAACAGAAAGTGATGACATTTTTTTTAGTGAACCGTCTACTGCTAAATGTTCGGTCAGTTAGCATTTTGCCAAATTCATGGGTGATTTTCCATGTCATACACTTGAGATTTACAATTTTTTTAATTGCCAAATATTTTCCAGATTTCATTTTTATTTGTTAAAATGTAGGCATCTTGTTGGTGTTGAACATTTTACCTTTTAAAAGCATGTTTAGTCTGTATGACTTGTGAATGCACCAATATATTTTACTTTGTTTGATATAAAAAGAAAAAAAAGCAGTCTCCAGTGCCATTTGGAAGGAAGATGGCACATAATTTTAAAATAAAATAAATATCAGAGAAGGTATCTAAACCAGAGCAATCAGTGCTTTAAAGAATCATGTATCCACAGCCAGATTTACCTTCACTGTATTAGAGCATAAAACCGTAATACAGACTAGTTCCAGGCCAGGTTTTTATTGCTTAGGTGCCATGCTTCATCCATTGAATGTGTACAGGAGGACCAGATGGTAATCTCTTCCGTCTGTAGCCCTTTCAGATTTTTGTACAGTTCATCTTTTTTCCTGTCTTATTATGGAAATTGAATAAAATAGTAGCACAATGCTTTCTATTTGTATGAGGTCTACACCTGTTCACTGGAAACATCTTCAGACTGATCAATTTATTTGGTGAGGAAATATACTGTATGGTGGGAAGACAAAGTGTCAAGTCCCTGCACACCAAATCTCTTGAAAAAACATGTAGCACATAGCAGCTGTTATTCTCTGGGGTTTTTCTTGGGGAAAATAAAAGCTTAAAAGCTTAATGTAATGTGTAGTTTAACCTTATTTTTTATTTTTAAAGAGCTAGAATTGAATCTGCTTCTTTATATTGCATTTTACAAACATTTATAGCAGCCTCAATATTTTAATCCCCAATATAAATCAGTAGTTTTTGCTTAAAACTAGATAACACTAGATAGAATTTGAGAGGAAAATAATTAGTGGGGAACTATTCTTATTTAGTTTTCCAAGCTGTGGAAATTAGGAAGAGAAATTGCCCCAAAGGATACTTCTAGATTATACACGTAACTGGTTAAAGTGCCCCCCCCCCCCCCCCCCGGGAAAAAACCAAAGGGCCCGGGGGACTGTGGGGATCGTACTCCAATACAAAGGGCTATTGCAACCCTTGAAACAGGGTGCATTGACAGACATGGTTTCACTCTTAGATTGCACTGTAAAAGAGAATACATGGATAACAGAGTTATGCTTAGCAGAAAACAATACATGCTGAGTTCTTCACTATGGTTTCAACCCCTGTGCTGTAACAGAGCAGGCCGTAAGTGATGAAAACATTCTTGGACTCTTCAAAATATTCCACCCAGTAAGAAGGTTAAAGTTTAACCCCAGTCTGTCGTTTAAAGAGAAAATTGATTTTTGTGCTCCATTTTCTAAATGCTCTTTTCTGTATTAACACCAATTTTGGCATTTCACGCACCCTTGTTTGCTAGTTCCCTATCCATATCCACATATTTTCTGTATGTGATATGGTCTTAGATTTTCCCCAAACAAATGAAAAAAACAAACAAACATAGCTCTATGTGGGCTGTTGTGCTTTTGCATTGTGTGTTTTGGAAAGTAATGTATATCTTGCTAGTCAGGCATCTTGAGTTCCTTAGCTCAAACCAGGTGGAAACTTTTATTTTCTCTCGGCTAGCCACTCCATTCACATCTTTTGTCATTATACCCTGATTCATAGATTCCACACAAGCAACTGTTGTGAGCTGAATCAGAGTCTGTCTTTCTCTTTACTTTTAACTATGACTTATATCCTGTTATGAGAAGCATAAAATTCCCAAAGCCAACGAATAGAAATACACAGAAAAGTTTTGGTGGAAGAAAACCGATTTCCTTCGGCATATATTTGCACTGGAAATTGGTACAGAGCTTGGTAAAAAAAAATTTTTTTCTTCTCTTTTCACAAAGATTTGTACAGAGAGTCTGTTGACCCTGCTTGAGGGCATAACAGTTCTTATAAGATAATAGAGTGCATTTCTAGGTTTGAAGATGTTTCACATATATTTGCATGTTACATATATGTACATTTTCTTTGAAACACTCAGAGCGGTCCAGCAAGGTAGGCTTCTGTTGTTGACCCCATGAAGTCAATAATCCACGCAAAAATCCAAGAAAAATAGAACAAAACACACATGTGGCACCTTAAAGACTAACTTTCATATTTTAATGTAACGTTTCATGGACACGTCCACTTCTTCAGACATATAGCAGCAGAATGAGGTGTGTGATACAGTATGTAATGGAATATACATTTCATACCAAATATTCATTGGCTGTTGTATATAGGTGAATTTGCACGCAAGCCCTGTTGTAAAAAATCCTAAAGAGACAGAAATCAGATCTGGGTGAGGGTGGGTACAAAGGGGGAAGAGGAAGAGGTAGAGGGAAGATTCATTTGGGTTAAGGGAGTGGGAAAGTTTAAGAGATGATGGGAAGAAAGGGAGTTGCAGGCAGCTTTTGCCTAGGGTCTTGTGGTGGAAGCTGGCTTTGTTAGTGAGGATCTTTGGCTGGCAGAATGTTGCCTTGCCTAGATCTACCTAGTGAGTTGGTGGATGAGACTGCATTTGAACTGGAGAATTCCCAGCTTGCCTTCCTGCCTTCCTGCCTGCCTGCCTCTCTTCCTTATTGATTGATTGATTGATTGATTGATTGTTACACTTCTGGACTGCCTGGCCAAATGATCATTCTGGGATGGGATGTGTACAATGCTAAGACAATAAATCAACATCACACACTAGATAAAAGTATAACACACAGTATAGGCTAAGATAAAGCTAAACATTCTAAACTGCAGTATACCATCATAAACACTTCCTGTATTAATTCTGCTTTCAACAGCACCCATCTATCCTTGCCACAATGTTTTCTCCATTCTTAGTGCCAGAGTGAGGAAGAATAACGTACTAAGAATGCATCCTGTATTTTGACCTAAAAATGACCCAGATTTTCCCCTTTTATTTTGTTGTAATTACAGGCCCAGGGAACATACAGAACTGTTTTCATAAATTAAAGATTCTTAAGAGGTCAAAAGGCAACTATTTGTCAAATCCAGAGATGGGAATATGTGTTCTGCAGCTGTCTAAGAAATGTTAAGACCGGTTTGGTGCACTGGTTAATGAATTGGTCAAGGGAGATTTGAAGTCACTAGTCAGGTTGCCTTGAGTATTCCCTGCTCTCCATGTAAATTACCTATAACATTATTTTGACAAAATTGGGGTGGAAGATTATTTATCCTGCCTCTGCCTCCTGGGAAGAAATGTACTGAACAAATCAGTGACACAACTGATGTACTTAGTCCAAGTTGTTGAACGCTGCACTCTGAAACAAAAGCAAGAAAAAGCGGGGGGGGGGGGGGGGGGTGTCATTACAGCCATCTAGCTGCAGACTCTACATTGGGAGCATTTATATAAAGATTTAAGATAATATCTTAGTTTCTAACAGAACACTAACAGCTAACAGTAAAGTGAGTACTACATTTTTAGTAATGGGAAAATATTTCCTTTTTATCACTGAGTCTTGCTTTAAATGTGTTGTTATGTTGCTAATGTGCCATCAAGTCATCTCCAACTTATGGTGACCCTATGAATGAAGTCTCTTTAAAATTTCATGACTTCAACAACCCTGCTCAGCTATATCAAATTTGAACCTGAGGCTTCCTTTAGGGAGTCAATCGATCTTGTGTTTAGTCTTCCTCATTTCCTGCTGCCTTCCCCATTTTCTCCGCAGTATTGGGTTTTTTTCCCAGGGAACCCTGCCTTCTCAAGATGTGTCGAAAGCCGGACAGCCTCAGTTTCAACATTTTTGCCTCAAGAGATAGTTCTGGCTTGACTTGATTCTATGTGGATTTAAGTATCATATATTAAATGTGCAGTGTTGTCCACATAGTAAAGGAGAAAATATCTGTTTTAAAACCATGTGGTGAGGAGCAGCAATCCTAATAACGTTTAAAAAATGTTTGGGCTGCCCTACTGAGAATTGCCATTGTGGGCTATTTTTCACAATATCAGTTTTCTGTTCAGAAGGGGCAGAGGAATATTTTCCCCCCTGTGGATGATTTTGGTTCGCTGTATCCATCTCATCCAGTCACATATGTGTTGTGAATTTGGTTTAGTTATCTTATTCACAAGTTGCCATTCCAGGTTATTGTGTTCCATTCCAGATGGATTTGGATCAAAAAAACAGTTAATAAAAGAGTAACATACAATGGGTTTTATGCCTAAAATGTTGTTCTGATGCTTTTGTCCATCACATTCCACTACTTTTGGCATCCATTTTTATTGTGCCAAGCTCATCCAGGCCCATTTCATTACATTTCAGTTTTTACGTAATCCCTTTTTTATATACAGTGGTACCTTGACTTACGAATTTAATCCAAATGCATACTCTTAAGTTGAACTACTCTTAAGTAGGGGTACCTATCTAAAAAATTTTAAAAATAAGTTAAAAATAAAAAAATTGTAAGTCGAGCAGACCATATCTAAAATTTGTAAGGTGAGAGTTAAAATGGCAACAGTTTTCCACTCTTAGGTCAAATTGCTCTTACGTCGAGCTGCTTTTAAGTCGGGGTACCACTGTACTAAAATCTCTGCTCCAAGGGGCTCCATAATGTGTTGAGGGTATTGTACAAAAATGCCCCAGGGGCCTGTATGTAAAGAGGAGGAGGAGGAGGAGGAAAACATCCTGGCGGAACCCTTACAGAAGAAACAGAGCCACCTCATGCTTTGGTAGGTTGTTGTGTT
This sequence comes from Phrynocephalus versicolor, assembly GCA_023846285.1. Lineage (NCBI taxonomy): Eukaryota > Metazoa > Chordata > Lepidosauria > Squamata > Agamidae > Phrynocephalus > Phrynocephalus versicolor. The sequence goes on along the minus strand of JAHTLZ010000129.1, from coordinate 36,592,805 downwards.
ATTGTTAATAATGCTGCTCCTTCGTGCATGTGACATTAATGAATCATGACAACATCTTCAATGCATTACCTCCAAGGTCTGGATGGATCACCTGTTTTGCATCTAGGACAGTGGTGGCGAACCTTTGACACTCCAGATGTCTTGGATCACAACTCCCAGAATTCCAAGCCTGTATTTCCAATGACAAAGGACTGTGGGAGCTGTGGTCCAAAACATCTGGAGTGCCAAAGGTTCACCACCACTGATCTAGCAGATCCCTATCTCAGTCTGTCCCCAGGCAAGCAAGGGTAGCAAATATCGCCTTCCCAAACCAAATCAGTTTCAATACAGGCCATCTAAGTGCCAGTTGGACTAATGAAAAAAATTATCCAAGGCAGCTTGCTATGCTTCTCCGTTCTAATAGGAATGTGTGTATGTTCAGTTCAGATGTGTGAAAGGATCCCTCGAGATTTTCCAGTGTCTGGTCTGAAATCTGAATGGCCCAATTTATTTTCATGACAAGCAACAAGAGTCTGTCCGTCTCCTGATAGGCCACTCCATGTTAACTGAGATGCCAATCATCAACATATACTAAAAGCTATTTATTTTCCTTTCTGACACTTTACAGCAGATGCCCATCCATTTTTAGTTTGCATGTGTGTAGATTCCTGTAAAACTCCTGCAGGCAAAGATTTAGCATCAATATTTTGAAAAGGAGTGTGTTGGCATATAGAGCGCTGAAAATAATGCCAATAATAAAATCAGCTTTGTTCTGCACAACTAACTAGAGTTGAACCAGTAACAGTAATATTGGTATTGCACATGTGGTTGCTCGTGTGCGCATGCACATGTGCATGCACACACACACATACAGAGATAGGGAGGGAGGGAGAACACAGAAAAATGTATTTCTAAATAAACAAAATAGCTATGAATGTTTACTTAATATGGAAGATTAATCATTCTGAAGAACTTTCTGCCATCAATTATTTATTAACTTAAAGGTATCATTTTAGTCTAATGTGGAGTTAGTTGAAAATGAGGTCTTTTATTTGACTCAGTGGGCAAAAGGTATAACCAGAGATTATCTGAGGCTATCTACAAGCGCAAGTAGCTTGAAGATTTATTTAAATCACAACAGATAATCGGAGAATGATTCATGAAATAAAAGCACAATATAAAAGAAACCAAAGCAAAATCAATGCATTTCTAACATAATGCAATGATGAAACAAAAAAATTAAAGCAAAACTGATTGTATTTAAGTATTAAATGAAACTACAGTTATGCAAAATTAGCCACAGTTAGTCCTTTATAAAACACTGTATTTTCCCCTAACCTTCCACCAGTCCTATAGTTGAACATGTATTCCAGCTAAAGACTGAAAATATTTGTTCTTAGGAGCAGGTTTCTCCCCCCACCCCCCTTAGGAGCAGATTCCTGAAGACTCAGGGGAATGTGCAGAGGAATTAATCCAGGAGAATCCAGATGGGAAAATCATAAGGAAAAATGTAAAACCAAGTAGTGAAATTTCTTGTGTGCTCTCTCTCTCTCTCTCTCTCTCAACAAGCTAAGGCCCCAAAGCAGTCAAAATCTGCAGAAGAAAAAAAATTACATGAGAAAACAAATGAACTGAAAAGCATCTCAATGGGAGCATAGGTGCGAGGATGAATAAACGTGATTCTTGACTTCCAAGCAACAATTGCATTTTTCCTCCACTGATGCGCCTACTTCTCCTTCATTCTGGTTGGCTTCCTTACTTTCACTGCTAAAATTTGGTTTTGTGTGGGTAGATGGCAAATCAGGAGAAAAAGTGTGTTGCACCGCTTTTCTTTGTTCCCATCTCTTTGTTCTGCACCACACCCTTATTAGGGTACACTCTGGGCCTGAAGCCATTGAAATATCTAACCTTGTAGCTTTTCCATACTGTTCTATTGCCTTCCCACTTAGATAGAGACATACTGCCACAGCAAACAGAGAATCATAGGCTCATAGAGTTGGAAGAGACCTCAAGGGCCATCCAGTCCAACCCCCTGCCATGCAGGAACCCCCATGAAGTTCATGTCTTCTCATACAATTCATTAATGACATTCAAACATGCCAGAAACACAGGTAGATCATACCGCCCCCCCCGCACCTCAGTTTTCTTCATGTATCCTTTAGCAGATAGTACATGCACCTGTTTTGTTTTGTTCCCCCCCCCCCATTCCATCAAGCAAAGGTCTAGGGCTAGGCTAAAGGGTATCCTCAGGAAACAATCAGATGTGCTATATATGAAATAAACCAAATATTTCCTCAGTGCCATTCCATAGGCAGATCATTCCACAGGTCAGTAGTCCATTCCACAGGCCATACTGTACATCTGTAGGTCAGTTCAGTCCATAAGTCTAGATGCCCTTTGCCCAAATTGCCCTTGTACCATAAATGATGGGCCTGATTAACACCAGCATGATGTTTAAAGAACAAAATCATTTTATTGGGTCTAACACAATTTCTTATTCCCAAAATCATTGTATCAAAAACTCGGTATTGTTGAAAAAGGGAAGAAGAAAGAAAAAGCTGTACATTTTCCCCTAAGACATGATATGCTCAAAAAGACACTGCTTAGTTGTTATGCTTTGCAATATTAGGCTCTGGATTTGTGCAACAAATCACCCACAACCTCCCAAAGCTCACAGGATTAAAATACTGTAAAATGTCTAGTGTAAGGAACAGGTGTCAAATGGTATTCTAATGTCCCTGCTGCTCCAACTGGGCTTTCCAGTAAGCCTTCACATTTGCTTAAGCTCCCTGCATGTGCTGGCATATCAAATATTTACAATTTTTTTCATTTTATTTAAAAAATGTGGATGTGTAGGGATATGTGAATGTGTGAATGATCCAAGGAAATAAGTGAATAGTTGGGCATTAAGTTACTCTTCGGTATCAGGGTCCATTCCTACAACTACTTTCTTGGCCTCTTAATTTTAAACTGCATAGTTTTGAATGTACATGTGGTAAATTAGTAATGAGAATGTGCTGTCATAGCCCCAAATCTCATCACAAGCTCTGAGGATTTTCTCACCCAGATAAAGGTATGTGTATTGATGCTTTGGGGTGTAACGGCTAATTCTCTTGACCAAATTCTCCACATACCCATTCAGTTATACAGGGTAAAATACTACTTGTGTATTAGTACTTCACTTTTAAAGGAGTTCATTGTGGGGTTACCTCACGCTAGGCATGTAAGATAAACATGGAATTAGAGCACAAAAGGAATAACTTTTCCTGGGACCACAAAATGGGTAACTGACCCTGAGATGACCACAGTTGTGTTGGTTGTGTCAAGTAAAGCTAGAAAGTTCCATGCCTACTATGCTTTAAAGCTGCCATATTCCAGTCTTCCAAATGTAGGTAGGCAGCCCAGTTTTCTGTTTCGTGCCCACCTCTAGAGATTATACATATAGAAAATGTATATAGAAATAAATAACATAAAGTTTGTTATCTGCAAGATCCTATCAAAGTGAATAATTTGCTCATTGGTTCATACTGAAAAGTCTAGTTTCTTGCAAAACAATTTGCCAAAATAATTTGTATCTCAAATTCTATCAGGGCTAGAGAATCTGAGAGGCTTGAAATTTGGGATAGCTGATTGTCTCAACAGTCAATCGGGTGGCATGCCTAAAATCTGGAGAAAACCCAACCTGCAAGGTAATATGGCTTTTCCACATATGCCACCTACTTACTATACTGCTCTGAAACAAATCCAATTTCATAGCCTTTGAATTTTCTGTCAGCAAATAAAAAAGACTGCTATGAATCCTAGAAATGCAGTGGTGTTGCATGATTTTATGGTGCCATAGTGTTTTAAATTACAGAAGGAACGTGACTTCTATGAAAGCACACACTAGTGCAATTGAAGAGGTTATGATATTCTTTGTCAGGATTTCAAAATATAGTACAGTAATAGGAAAGTTAGTATATAAGGTGCTCCAAGATTCTGCTGTTTTTGCTGTAAAGGAATATAGACTAACATGACTTCCAGTTACCCATCCAGATATTAAGAAATTATGTTCTCTAGATTATGCTCTGTATTCCCAAAATCTAATATGACAGATCGTCACTGCTAGTAATTAAAATTCTAAAAAATAAGAGAGCCCCTTAAAGTATGGGCTATTTTAAAATGCAGTGGTGTTTTTTTTTCTTTTAAATTGAAATGACACACTTGTAATGAAGCTTAATGAGGACTATTTGATAATGTACAAGTAAGCTGTTATTTTATTAGTGTTTGGTGATATTTAAAGTATGGTATTGTAAGCAAGAAAATAACTTTAAAATAGCCTGAAATGAATAAATTATGTATCAGGTAAATCTAAAAAACAACAACAACAACAAACAGTGGTTTAGGTAAGTGTTAACTGATGAGTCCTCAAAAGTTCCTGGTTACAACATCAGCTTTGTTTCCTGCATTGCAAACGTAGTTCATTCCCACAGAGAATCCACTTCTCATTTTCCTATTGCTTAGAAACACACACCCCCAAAGTTGGAATCATGCATCTTACTAAGTATTTCAGTTATGCTATTGACGTCAATGCAGTCATTAAATAGATTGCTGGCCCTCCCAGCACTAAGTGTGTGCCAAAGACCTAGAGGCAGACACGTTTTAAAAGAAGAACATCAAGTTTTCTTTAAGCTGCTCTAGAGGATAAGGTGAAAAGTTTCTTCCTTAATGCCTCTGTGTTCTTCACACCTCTTCTGACTATTTTGTGGGGGCAGCAGCCCTGTCACTTTTCATTGCGGAGAAAGGTTGGTGGACTCCTCAGATGTTGTCCTTCAGTTACTAGGTACATAACAACTTCAAATGAGTGACCAAAGAGTAATTTCTTATGACCAGCTCCAACTGAAAAGTGACCCTAATTTTACATCTTGTAGCTCGAGGGACTTACATGTATCATGTAACATTAGTCAGCCAAACCGTTTTAGCCTTTGACTCCAGACGTTCTCCAGGGATTGATTTCATAGGGTCAGCTTAAAAAAAAATAACTGCCATTTCTCCTCAGCAAGCCCACTGCAGGCACTGAAGACATGTAAGCCATTCCCCATTGCCTGGCAACAGATATAAACTGTTCCCCGTCAGCCACACCTGTGGACCCTCATGTCAGGCATTCCAGACGTGCTCTATCCATCATGTGTTCAGCCATTCCGGTCAGTCCAACTGCCATCTAGGGCAGCTGAGCAAGTAGCAGTGATGTCAGGGGGACTCCCCCGAGCGAGCGTAGTCAAGGAACCCTTCTGAAGTTCCAGCCGGGAGGAGAAGGAGGGAAGGACCCTTCCAAGCTTTGAGTGACTGAGAGATTCATTCATTATGTTAACCAGGGCAATGCATACTTCATAGAGCTGCCCCCATCTTCCTTAGATACACAGTACAGGACATGGAGCTGCCCCAGGCCAAATGGATTGGACCGAGCAGAGTTTTCCTTAAAAAGAATCTCTAAGCTCCACAATTGGGGGATAGATCGCACACCTCTAAACATGCGGCGGACAACTTTACCCTTTGGTGGAAAAATCAGGTATGTTTGAGATAAAATCAGAAGGTTGTTTTCCAGGTACTGAGCCCTTAACTTTCTTCTCATTTCCCTTTGTGGTTCCTTGTGTCCCCTAGCCCCCACCCCAGGTCTCTGTGTTAGAAAGAGTTTCTTTCTTCCAGACATGGAAGTCCGGTTCCTTTCAGAGTATTTTCCAATATAAGCAGGAGAACTCCAGATATTGCTCCATATTCCATTTCCCTCTCCCTCTACATTACTACTGTACCTACTAAAACCCATCAACTTTTCTTCATGGCCCTAATGTAGAAAAATGCAAGCTTAAAAAAAAAATGAGCCTGATTAAAAGTGAATCCCGGGTTCATCAGATATGCTTGACTTGAGAAGGCTGATAGCTTTGCTGCGCTGGCTTGTATTTAAAAGTGGAAGGTGCTTGACTGTAGAGGTAATCAGTGAATTTTAACTTTTTACTTAAAAGCCCACGTCCAAAGGACAATTTCATTCAGTGCTTGTGATATGATATTACTGTGGTCAGTCCTGCTGCTACTCAATGTAAGGCAGCTGCCTCAGACGGAAAATGCAGATGAAGGTGTGTGTGTGTGTCTGTGTCTGTGTCTGTGTCTGTGTGTTTGCGAGAGCGAGAGAGCATTCCTCCTGAATTCTCCTCTGCCAGACATGGCTATGTGTGTGCCACGTGCATGCTGTATTTTGTCTGCTACACTAGCATGTTGCAGCGCTGAACTAAAATTCAGCTGTCTGTGCCTTCCCATTGGGGGAGAGGGAAGAAATGTCATCTTCTCCTTTGCCTCAGGCAACAAAGGGGCTTCGGGCAGCCCTGGCTAAGTGGCTATTATTTCAAAACCTTGAACCTGGCCTTACCTGTCTTGGCTTCACAGATCTGTGCCTGCTGGGTATTGGAAAGGAATGCCAATAAGGGCTCCATATGACCTGTAAACATAAGGGAACTGATGAATGGTTTAAGGATTAGACACCAAACTGTGAAAATATATTTAAACTACAAATGTAAATGTCATTGAAGCCATGTTTTATAGTTTAGGAATATTTGCTGACAGATGAAGATTAATTCAGTTTTTGAAGAAGGTAGATGATAACAGTAACTTCTAGAATCTTGCATTCACTGTGTCTCATGCCTTCATTCTCCTCTGGTGCTCCTTTCTATCACTGCCAGTCAAGAAAAGTTAGGAGAAACCTTGAAGCCATTGCATGATATGATAAAGGATGCTCCCCAAATATCACCAGGGGTGGGAGGAGTTTAGGACTGCTGGCATCTCCAGTCTGTCCCTTGATGGGGAAGAATAAAAGTTTTTACAACTACCCCTTCTCCACTATTTTAATTTAGTTTATTTTATACATCTTTCTGTCTTATAATGCATTAAGTCTAATTATTAATCCCTACTAAAGTAGATCCATTAAATCAATAGGGAATTACCTCAGTATTGGCTTAGTCAGCCCCTTATTTATCCTTGAATTCAGTGAGCATGCTTTAGTTTGGACTAATAGGGGGATGCAGGCAGCATTTATTCCTTCTTCTTCACTGATTGAAGCAGTTCTGCTATAGAGATGGGTGTATGTTTGATTCTGCTGAGTGGTTGACATTTTAATGGGACCTGTGTCTGTGGAGTGGCAATTGACTCATCATTAAAAACAAATCTTTCTCGCTTTTGCAAATTGATGAAAGATATGCTTGTGCTCTTTGTTTTTATTTATAGCAGGGTTGGTAGGGGTTATCATCTAAACCAAGGCAAGGCCCTGTTTAGGTAAGAATACTTTGTTTCTAGGTGGGTATTTAGTTCCGGTGGTTAAAACAGTAGCATCTGAAATACATCTCAGTATTCGTTGATCACTAATTGACTACTAAAAAAATTCATACAGTAGCAGTACTGGCTGTACTATTACTTACGTACTTACTTACTTACTTCTACCCTGTGTTTCTCCCCAAAAGAACACAAGACTGGTTACATTATAAAATAGTACAGTATTTTAAAACTAAGAATTAGAAAGATGCAAATATATAAAAGGAGTTAAACAAGTATTATATTAAAATGGCTCAAGGGAAAATGTGGATTATTGTTTACTGCTTTGAGATTTGAGATTGGAAGCTTTAACAGAAGCAATGATCTTCAGTGATCTGCCACCCATGTAAACTTTTAACTACTTCATGCACAATATGAAAATTAATCACAAGGCTAAAATAAGTAGACTTTTGGGGGCTACAACCTAACTTTTTGTAGGGAGGTTTCAGACAGTCTATCATTTTTTAAAGCTTTTAAAGAAATAAATAAAATGTACTATGTAGCATTACAGTATGTTCTGAAAAATCACTCTCAGAATGGTTAACCACAGGACTTAGTTGTACACTGTTTGGGAGGAAATAGTCAAAATCCACACTCATTATACTAACCAAAGATGGCTTCAAAAGCCCTGTTTACCAAAAGTCTGCTTTGAGTGGAAATGGTATGGCCCATGAGCTTCATGTGGTTCATGCCGGTGTGGCATCCAGCCCCTCCCCACTCCCCACCCCTGAAAGAAAAATGGCCAAGTACCACCTCAGACCCCCGCTCCAAGGGATGCAATTAGCCATTTAAAGACTGTTTTAAGGGAATACTCAGGTTCTTTGGGATTAAAATAAGCTCTCTCTTTTTCCCAGAATGGGAATTTCCAGTTTTGAGAAAGGGGGCAGGTGAAGTGTTAATCTGAGTACAGTGAAATATTGAGTGTCAGCGAACAAATGGGGATCCTGTTTTTCAGGAGACAGTCCAGTCCTCCTCTGCATAACATTATTCAACCCCAGAAAAGTCTCTCTCTAATCTGTACAGCTTGGCAGGGGGAGGGGAGATTCTCCCGGATGTAACACAGCTCATGTAAGTCTTAAGCATCAACAATAAGCAGGTGCAACTTCAGTTGATAGGGCAGCTGCATCATTTCCCAGGAGAGATCTTAATTACCTCACTGCCTTACTCTAATGTACCATCTTCAGGTGCTTTCAGAAAGCAAACAGGCCACATGGGAGGAGGTCAAACCATCTTAAACTGGCTAAGCCCTGCATCCCAAAGGGCAGCATAATATTTGTCATAAAGTATATTCTAGATTTCCTGCAAAAGCTTTCCCAAGTAGAACCGGTCAGGTCAGGCAAGGAAATGGTCTTATAAAAAGAGACAACATAAGGTATAAAATAAAATAAAATAATCTTTTTTTTTTTCATTTATTTGTGGCCTCATTGGGGGGAGGCACTAACTATCCTATTGGCTTTGGTTTTAAAAGAACAAGGCAAAATATCCTTGAGGATTCAATTACATTTTTTAAAGAAGACTACCAAACACAGCATTACCCACCACAGTCCTGCTCTCATTTGGCAGTGAGTTCTTCTAGCTTAAGGACTCAAACACAACAAACAATGTGCTGAGGCTGCTACAAATCAGAGAGAAAAGTGACAGCACTTAGATTGGCGCCAAATGGAAGTAGCAAAATGCAGGAAACATTTTGTCAAATGTCACTTAGCAATGATATCACGGAGGAATCAGGGAATGGGATTTGCCTGCATACTAGAAATACCACAGTCAATGGATACCTTGGGAGCAGAAATAGCAAGAGTAGAAGGAGACTTATCTTAGGGCGTTGATTTAAGAAGAATGATTACGCATATCAAGCTCCAAGAGCAAAGGGGTTGTTTGCATTGTCATTTTACAGAGTTTTTGTCTGCAACACTCAGTTGAATTTGTGTTTATATTTATCAGTAAAAATGAGTCACTGTTAATTCTGATGATAAATTCATTCCACTAAGATAACCTCCCTGATAGTTAACAAGTGCTGCTGCTTCTTATTCCTAGCCTTTTCCTGCAGGTGAGGAGTCTGCTTTTCAGAATTTTATAGACAAAATTTCAAAATGAAATAAATAGTTTTACAGCTGCCTAGATGGAACCTTAAAGAGATCTATGCACAGGTTTTCCAATATAGAGAGAGATAATTGGCATAGAAGGAAACAGAAAGTGGTTAAGTAAATCATCACACTATCCGTTTATTGCACAATTCTGTTTACTTATTTTGCTCATAATGATAGCACGGTAGAAACCGCATCAAAAGTGGACTCCCATATCCACAAAATACATTTGACAGATTTTCCTTGATTTTATAAGGTTCTAGATCAGGTATTTTGAAAAATATTGCCCAGATGAAAGTGCAGGAACCCCTAAAGTCATGTTATGATGAGACTCGGCTAATCTTATTATGAGTTTTTTGGGCTGTTTGGCCAGGAAGAAAAACTTCCAGAACACGGCCAAACAGCCCGAAAAACTCACAACAACTATTGGATCACGGCCATGAAAGCCTTCAACAATGCATTAATCTTGTAGTCTTCAACTCTTAAAATGAGAAGTACAAATTATTTCAATAAAAAACAAATTTCAAAGACTTAAGAATTCTAACACTTTCTAAAGAAGAGCTGTGAGTTAATCTGTTGTAGCAATACCCATCTTAAATATTATATTTATTATGGTGTAAACTTTGGAAGAAGAGCCCAGTGTGAGGTAATAGATAGCGTAATGGACTAGGACTCAGGAGGTCTGGGTTCATATCCCTCTCCACTCATCCATGGAAGCTCACTCAGGGTGTAGAACTGGTAAAACCATTTCTTAAATACTGTATCTCAGTTTATTTGAAAGCCCTATTAGAGTTGGTATAAATTGGTTCTTATCTGGTGGCACATAGCAACATAAACAAGCTTTATTCAACACTGTACACTTCACAATACACTGTACATGAAGTGTTAATTTCAAGTTGGCACTTGGCAGGTTTATACAGTATATGCATGCCTGAAGGAGGGTAAATCTCACACACTGCTAGGTGATAACACAGAAACATTAATCGCCTTCACAGTGCAACAATTTCTCTATTGTCATTAAAAAACAATAGCCACTGTTAAGATTACTATCACTGTCATCTTGATACACTTCATTTCCATCTGAGGTCAGTGTATACACTCACCTTTTTTTTAAAAAAAAATAGATGAATAAAATTAATTGAAAGATAGGCATAATGATGGATTTCAAGCAACTGTGTCTGTATCAGGTATGGTCTAAAAGGCCTGATGTAAATCTAATGCTAGCTTTACCGTTTTTCTGTAGGTACCATAGGCTATCATAAATGATTGTGGTCTTGTGAGGGGACACCTCAAAATTCAGGATGAGGTACCCCTGTTAGGTAATCCACTACTCATGGGAAGAGGCATGCTATGTTACATTTGTTCATCTTGGCCTTTATTGCTGATTATTACATTTGAGTATGTCTGTGAATATTCTCAGTCATCCAGGTGAGGTTATCCAAAAGTTGAGTCATGGCAACTGGACTTACTTTCTTGTGAGACTGAAATGTTTCACTACTAATCCAAGTAGCTTCATCAGTCTGAGGAAATTTGGTGTGAGACTTCCAATTTATTTTAGTATTGTTAACCACAGTAAAAGCAAAATAAGACCATAATCACCTCTGCTGTTTGAACCCTAGAATGCATAGTATTGGGTAAGAGTTAATCCAGACTGTTTGGAATTAAAGAATCTGTAGACATCCAGTTATTGTTGGACTACAATTCGCATCATCCTTCACAATTGGTTATGCTTGCTAATGCTGGCAGGAATCAAAGTAATCCCCCCCTCTCTGTCTCAATAGCAGGAATGTTAAAGGAGCTTAAGTGCAGTGTGTGGAGACAGCACTTGAAGCTTCATTGGAAAATGTTGCATATTTAGCTTTAGTGCCGGTTAAGCCGAAAACAAAGAAAAGTCTTACAGTTTTTCACTCATCATAATTCCCTATCTATCTATAACAGTGGTTCTCAACCTTCCTAATGCCACAACCTTTAATACTGTTCCTCATGTTGTGGTGACCCCTTGCCCTGCTTGGAAGAGGCCACAAGCCCCCTTTGGCAGGCCACTGCCACAGGTGCCATAGAGAACTTCCCTCTACCCTAACCCTAACCCTAACCGTAACACCAGATTACCATATACAAAATCCACACATCATAATCAGGAGTTTTATAGGAGCCCCTAACCTTGATTGTGATAGAACAGAAATATAAGAATGATCAAGTTAAAAGGATTTATGATTTTCTAAAAAGTGATGGAATTGATTTGGGTAAGGACAATACTGTATTTTTCTAAATTGGGTAAAGTATTATAACTCACATGTGGCCTTTCTCCTCCTAAATTCTCTTTATGACAGTGCCAAGATCGTTGTCTCAAACATAAGATTCTGAGGTAAATGTAGGGATTGAATAGTAACGGTTAAGAATGATACTTCCATTTGCTGTGAATAAGAATTTGCCAGCATTCACAAAAATTTTAATATTTAGGAAAATTAATGTGGGAGGAAAATAAGAATTGGCAGATATACCTAACCAGGATTTTGAGTGCATAGGTCCTAAATCTGAATCTGGGTTCAAACCTCTGTATATTAAACATATTTGGGTATTTGATTATTTTTGACAGTAGCTAGTTATGTGGCAATCAGATAAAACAAGGACATATATTTGCTTAGAGACTGGTGGAGACAGTTGAGATCTTGTTCTGATTCATTTTATATTAAAGCTTGCCAGAATCTGCTAGTCTATTCAGAATTCAAGAGAAATAATTGAAATGTGGAATGTGAAAGAAAGTGAAACTGACAGACTTTGGGAAATTTACTTCCTTTGGGTTACAATATGCAGAATCCCATTCTTGCTGGGAAATGTGACAGGCACAAATAGTAATTTTCCAACACTGTTCTTTGCGAGAATGAATTCTCATCAAAGTCCTCAGGGCTTGCAGTGCAGCTAGGCAATAACTTTTGTCTCAGCTTTTTTATATATACAATAATAGGGGAAATGCTAATTTTGGAATAGAAAGGACCTTGGATTTAATCATTTCTGAATGTGAGAAAAAGTGAAACTAACAGAGATGCACAACCTTTATGCAGTTATTGTAGAGAAAATCCGCCCCTTAGGTATGGAATATGGAGTTTACACAAATCTTTGGACTGTGTTGCTGCTGGTGTATCCTACAAGGGCTGGGAGATTCTGGGAGTTCTTCCATTTTTTATTTTTTATTTTGAGGAGGGAATATCAAAATAAAGTGGTTTACATTTTTAATTACAGTAATGCAAGCTATATATCCCCCTCCCCCCCGCAAATTGGGTACTCATTTTGGCAACCTCAGAAAGATGGAAGCTGAGTCAGTTGCTTTAGATTACTGTTTCTCTTTCTCAACCCCATGTCTAATCTCCCATGTGACTGCATTGCACATGGTGTATAATCAGTAAAATACTGCTTGGAAGGAATAAAACTGACATATATTCTGTTGTCTGTACTTGGGAGTTTCTAGCCTTAAATTATCAGAAATCTTCTTTGTCCTGTTAAATCACATTTCTGCCATGCCTATTTAATTGTGGGATTTTCTCTCTGAATCACTTCTAAACCGTCGTGGTAGAAAACAATAAAGAATAATCATACATAAAGCTATTAAGCCATAATGTATCTCATTTATGTATAGCTAAATGAGGCCACTCCTTCAGAGGAAGGAAAAGTGGTTCATTTCCAGTGCAGAATGATTTTCTCTCTAAACCCCTGTATAAATAATCTGTGATATTGCTGCTATAACCAGAATACACAATTTTCATTCAACTGGTCGGGAATGTGTTACATTACCTAGCCATATGCTCATATTTTTCCATCTATAAGATGCCCCCATGTATTAGACCACCCACACTTTTCCAACCCAAAATTACAATTTCATAATTGCACAGTTCTCTCCTCAGATTACTCCCATGTATAATATAATCCATTTTTAAGTCTAAGAATTATAGGAAAATTATAGTCATACTGTACACAGAAAAATACTGTATATGGGTTTTTTTTTTCTGATGGCAGAAATTAAGGGCAATTTGATGACGGCTGGATTATGAAACAAATTAACTATGATTGCCACATGACACTTGTGCAATCTAACAAGATACTGTTTTAAAAATTTCTAGTAGGGAGCCTTCTTGACAGCCTGGTTTAAGTACCTGTGATTTTTGTAACGTGGTTCTACTTTTCGCAGTAATCTTGCACTCAAGGTTTTTTAAAATCAGTTTTATGATTTGATTTAAACAGTTTAATGAGTAGGCATTCAAGACACCCAGCAATTTTCAGTAACTGGATAAAGCAATTTGGGAAGGACTGTACTCCATTATTTTAAATCCGATGCTTTAATAATTGTCTGCTGTTATAAGTCCAGCATTAATGTTAGGGCACTTTTACCTGACCCTTAAAATCCACTGGCAACTTAAATTCGGACCAGATATCTTGGGGGTTTGTCGCTCTTCCTGTGTTCCCATCCCTCTGCACTTCCTTGCTCCTGTCTGCGTGAGGGGAGGGAGAAAAAAAGAGAGAAAAGAATGCAGGCTCACCTCTGCTCTGCCATCAAGCTGCTCCGGGAACCATTCCAGTCTCTTTCAATCTCTTAAAGGGGCGGGGGCAAAAAAACAACAACATAAGGCGAGGAGAGCCCGGCACTCACTGCTTTACATCCGCATCACAAATTTTTCACCTTCGGAGACCAGGTACTTGGAAAATGCACTGGGACGTGCTTAGGTGGGTGTGGTCGTACTTTATTTTGTTTAAAGTCCAGAGCTGGTGGGAAAACATTTTAGGGGTCATGTAAAAGCGGCCTTAGTGATTAGTAGAGATGGGCATGAACTGCCAAACCAGAGGTTTGGGCTGGTTTGTTTTTCAGGTGTTGAGCACTTCCCAGCCTTGCCTCCTCCAGTGGGTGCCTGCTCAGAGACACTGCCCCAGCTTCCCTGCCCTCCTTCCTCTGGCAGCTCCCTCAGAGGAGTCAGAGCTGGGAAGCCTGAAAACCTATACAGCCCCCCCCCCAAAAAAAAGAACTGGCACAAACCAGTCTGGCGGTTCATGCCCCTCTCGAGCGACAAGGGTTCCAAAGTCAGAAGCGCTGCCTTCCCTGAGAGCAGAGGAGGGACCCTTATGGCATCACAGGAATTAGGTTAAGAGCTGGAGCAGGCAAAGGTTTGAAAGGGAAATTCTTTGTCCTAAGAATATATCGAATACTTTATAAATGTTCCTGTTCTTGATGAAAAATATTGTCCCAACACATTAAAGGTGTGGCTAGATGGAGAAACAGAGTTCACACAGAATGGATTGCAAGCTGATGTTTCAGTGCTCGTGACGCTTTCTTTCTTTCTAGGCTAAATATTCTTGAACTCCTGCCCCATTTATAATTAAGAAGACATGCCACAACTTGATGTCCCACATCTGCTTATTTCCTTGTCAGTCCTTGCCAGGCCAGCTCAGCAGGGCTTATAGGATGAGTCATGCCCAGATTTAGTAATCTTATCCTTTGTTCAGCCATGATGTGAAGCTTGCCTATACTTCTAATGGAATTTTTAGTCCATCTATTTATTATTATTATTATTATTATTATTATTATTATTATTATTATTATTATTATTATTATTATTATTATTATTAT
>JAHTLZ010000129.1:36555104-36577583 GCA_023846285.1 Phrynocephalus versicolor | reverse complement strand
TACTACTACTACTACTACTACTACTACTACTACTACTACTACTACTACTACTACTACTACTACTACCATGCAAGAGGCAGAACTTGGGGTGTATTCCATCATTCATTAGAATGGCAGGAAATAAATTTGTTATCATTAATATGATCAGGAGGTGAAAGAGTGACATCACACACTGCCCATGACATTGTTTGCCATGTAATTATCACTGATGCAGAAGACGTATCTCTGATTATCATGGCTGCACAAAGTGGCCAGTAGGGAGGTGTTCTGTTTTTCCAGGATTTGGCCTGTTGCTGACATACTGAGGAAAGCCTCTTTTTCTGTCCTCACTTGACAGTAGAGTGCCACATGATGTATGGCTCCTGAGAGTGGGGCTAGAAGGCCTTTATTAAACTGCCCTGAGAGCACTCATTCTACCAGGAAATATAGCAAGCTGATAGACTCCCTGTGGAATAATAATTGTATTGTTCTCTAGTGCTGAAAGGGGAATGGTGAAAAAATGTACAGGTAGAGGGAATATATAACTAACTTTCTGCAACAGCTGCACTGGCTACTAGAGATGGGCACAAAATGGAAAATTAATGTCTCATTTTGTTTCGTTACTCTCGTGTTTTGTTTCGTTACTAAATGATTTTTAATTGAATTTTAGTAACAAAATGAAATGAGTAACAATACAGTTCGGAAGCTGCTGCCATCCAGGTGAGGTTTTTTTGACAGGTTAGGCTGTTCCCACTAGGGCAGCCCCACCTGTCAAAAAAAAAAACCTCACCTTGGTGGCGGCAGCTTCCCAATTGTTCTGACCTGCCAAACCCAGCTGGGAGGCAGGCGGCAAGGCAGAATGGACCATGCAGCACTCTCTTTGAATTTCCTGCTGCTTGCTCCATTCTCCCTTGCCACCCTGCTTCGCAGCTGGGGCTTTCTGACAGGTTGGGGGGTAGTAGGTGGGGAGGGGGAGTTCCTTCCCTTCCCACCCACCCCACCTGTCAAAAAGCCCCAGTTGGAAGGCAGGGGTAGGGGCAAAAGGCAGAAAGGAGCAGTTTTTTAAATCACTGCCTGCTCCTTTCTGCTTTTTGCCCCTCACCCCACCCCCCAGCTAGGTTTTTTCCCTTACAGGTTGGGGTGGGGGTGCCCCCCATCCCCCTAGCCCTCCCTGTAAAAAGAACCCAGTTGGGAGGCACTGGAAGACCAGGGGACCCCCTGGTCTTCCCTGAAACAGCAGGGGGCTGAGAGGAGAATCCTGACATCTACACTCTCCCTCTCAGACCCATGCACCCAGGGGGGATTGCCTGCTGCTGTGAGCTCATTGCCTGTAGCAGCAGAGTATCCCCTAATCTTCTAGCATCTCCCAACTGGGTATTTTTTTACAGGGAGGTGCCCACTCCTCACAGACCTACCTGTAAAAAAAAGCCAGCTGGGAGGCAGAGATCGCAAGGGAGAAGAAAGGAGGAAGCGGTAAATTCAAGCTCCATTTGAATTTATGTCTGCCTCATTCCTTCTCCTGTGCTCTCCCCACAACCCAGGGGAGTTTCTGGACAGGGAGGGCTGTGGGCTCAGCCCCCACTGCCCATAGCACTCCCTGTCCAAAACACACACCCCTGGGGGGAGGGGGTGGCAGGAGGGAAAAGAGCAGTCAGGCAGTGAATTTACTGCTGCCTGGCTGCTCAGGTCTCCCTAGCCGCCCACCTCCCAGCTGGGATTTTTGGAGAGCTTGAGAGATGTCTTCAGGTAGGACATGTCTCCCACTCCTAATATACCTCTACAACTTGAATACAAAGCTGTTTATTAAACAGGACTGGGAACCAGCAACTCCTAACACTGCTGCTGATACTTTGGACCTGAATATCTTGGCCTTTGCTGTCCTTTTTGACAGTGGAATGTGCTAAACTTGAATCATGCAAACACATTTTCAAGCTTTTCACTTAAATAGCACTTTTATAAAAATCAGATTTTTTCTTGCTCCAAAATTATACAAAATGGGACTCTGAAGGTGAAATATTTAATACTTAAAAACAACATTTTTTGGTTTTTCAAAGGTTGTCTAATTTTTCTCTTGAGATGAATTAGGCCCTTTTCCAAGTTTTCTGGTTTCTGATGAAGGCTACTTATCTCTATTGATTTCCACAAATACTTCTTGTTTAGCTCTTCTTCTGCTCAGTATCAGCCATAAACAATATTCTTTGTGTGATAAATAACAACCATGGGCCATTAAGTCAATTCTGACTTATGGTGGCCCTTTTCAGGTAGAGAGTACTTAAAAGTGGTTTACCGTCTCCTTACTCTGAGAACACCCTGGGAATCTGCAGCTTGTCCAAGGCCACATGGGCTTACTCTACTTGCAGGAGGCACAGTGGAGAATCAGATTCTCAGCCTTTAGCTCCACAACCAGATACACCTGACTCACTGAGCCAACTATCCAACAAGCTTTATCTGTTATGTGGATTGGTGCTACAATATGTGTAGTTGCTGTGGATTATATCACGTTTATGCTATGAGTTATATTATTCAAAATAGGTTCAAAGGATACTAAAGATTTCTTTCTTCCTTTGGAAAAAAAATCAAAATAATTTTAAGCATTGTTGAAGCAGTTACAAAAATAAATGGCTAGGGAGCTGATGGTGGAAACTTCCCATGGCATGCAATCTGGCTGTAGCCAGGGAGATGTCTGGCAAATGTTGTAGTTTACTTAAGGCTACAAATAGAGCTATAATACCCAGTTAATTAGCATGGCCTCCTTTCAAGAGGTGGGACTCTTTCAAGTAGCTCACAGCTTTACAAATTCTCGACACAGACAAACATTACAGCCACCTGTAGAGAACTGCA
Source organism: Phrynocephalus versicolor (assembly GCA_023846285.1). Lineage (NCBI taxonomy): Eukaryota > Metazoa > Chordata > Lepidosauria > Squamata > Agamidae > Phrynocephalus > Phrynocephalus versicolor. The sequence continues at coordinate 36,574,763 of JAHTLZ010000129.1, read as the reverse complement.
ACAGACTAGCAGTTCTCTACAGGTGGCTGTAAAGTTGAGATGTAAGGTTGTGTGTATCAGGTGGGACACTGACTCCTTACCTATTCCGGTTAATGGGATTAGATATCCAACGCACCATGTAGTCGGGGGTATATTAGAATAGTTTCAGCGAGTAAGGCCTGAGTATGAGGACAAAGCACCCTTATGCTGTAAACCTACTACCTCTCTTTTAGATCCTTGTCCATTTGTGGCTGTTAAAATCTGCTGAGGATACAACAGTTCAATGAACCATTGGACCTTGTCCAAGAAACTTGTATTTTCCTGTGTAAGAGAAATTATAACAACACTTGTTTTAAGAAAACTTATTTGGCAACAGATACTATAGAACCATTTCAAATATTCCTTTCCTAGTTGATCAAGAGGGTGGTGGCTAATCAGTTACAGACATTCTTTGAAGATACTGATAGTCTGCATCCATTTCAGTTGGGATTTAGGCTGTCATATGATACCGAAACAGTACTAGTCACGCAGGAAGATGATCTCCTAAGAGACGCAGATGAGAAAATGTAACCCTGCTGGCCCTCTTTCTTCAGCCTTTTGATACTGTTGACCATGGTATCCTTCTGGGACAGCTACCAAGCTTAAGAATTCCCCCAGAAATCAGCCATTGGTCCCACCCACTCACTTCTTCCAATGTATGCTGTTAATACTTGCTCCACCAAGGGAGGCCAAAAAGGATTTGTGATTTCCCAGTTATGACTGTGTTCTGCTATTTGACAAGGATATGCAACCAGACATACAGTATGTGTGTAATAGAGTCTCGATCTATTGACTAGCCAACATATTAACAATAAAAACTCAATATGGTGTTTCAAAACTGTAACTATGAAAACTGAAGAAAGTGTTTCAAAATTAAGCAATACGCACTTAAAGTATTACAAGAGTATACTATTACATTTTTTTAAAAAAATCCTCTCAATCAAATCACATCTATATTAGTGCTATATTATTGCTTCTTGCTTAAGCTGTCTTTTTTTTACTGGTTTTAATACCTTTTTGAGTTAGTGGTTGTGAGTTTTTCAGGCTATTTGGCCATGTTCTGGAAGTTTTTCTTCCTTCCAGAACATGGCCAAATAGCCCAAACAACTCACAACAGCTATCACATCCCAGCCATGAAAGGCTTTGAGAACACATTTTTGAGTTGTTTATTTTACCTTTCCAACTGTCAGCAATTGATGCCAGCTTGTGAAGCAAATGGTTAACTTCTAAAATACATATCTAAATACTTCTATGGGAATTTACATTACCTTTGCTAACCCAGCAATTTGCAAAGATGGCAATCTGCCATCACAGCAAAACATTTTAATGTTAGGACTAGATCCCTTGAACATCTGTAAATTTCTTAGGTAAAGAGAGTTCCATTTAGTGGATTTATTAACACATTGGTCTATGTTGTAACATTTTACATCCTATAGCAGTGTTGGCAAGCCTATGGCATGGGTGCCAAAGGTGACACTCAGAGGACTTTCTGTGGACACCCAACATTGCCCCTTAACAGCCACCTGTATTCAGGTTAAAATGCTGCATTGACACTTTATGAAAAAAATAGTGGGTTTTGAATCACAGTTTGGACACTTGGTCTCTAAAATGTTTGCCATCGCTGTCCTATAGACTAATCAATAGACATTTCAATACTTTGCAACCTTAACAACATCATGGACCCATAGACTATATGTGCAATTGAGACATGATTCACACCCATCTGTTTTTTTATTTCTAGAATGTGTAGTTCACTTTTATTAATCCCAAAATGTGACTGAAGGGGACTCTCAGTTAGACTGACTTGAAAAAATGCAGTTAAAACTAAAATATAAGTTCAAATATTAAAGCACAAAATTAGAACTTAATTTAGAACCCATTTGAGAAGATAATGCAGTACATTACACACCTTCTGTAGCAATCAGCCACTTTCAAAAATGCTGTGTTTTCATTAAAATATGTACATTTCAGACATGTGCATGGAGAAAAGTGCACAACTGCTGTACTGCAACCAAAAGTCTACTCTCATTCTGGATTCAGTCCTAGAGAGCTGATTTGAGGTTTAGTCATCTATCCTTCATTGTCAGTTCAGGCTTGGAATTGTGGGACTTGTGGTCCAAAACATCTGGAGTGCCAAAGGTTTGCCACCACTGTTCTAGGGTCTGCAGACTGAGTACCCAGGTTGCTGAGAGGGCTGGGAATGTCTTGGTCAATGGCAGAATGTGTGCACAAAATGTATCCACTTGATAAACATGCACAAAACAATGCCCATATTGAAAAATGTGCATACTGTATAAAGATATTCAAATTTCTACTGGAAACATTTGATACAACTGTGGTTTGGGCAGCCTTTGATGTAGAAATTGTGAGTCTTGGGATGGCTATGTTTTGCAGATGCACCCATCTCTAACACTAGCCACAAGAATGTGGGAAGTTCAAAAGTGTGGAGAGGAGTGAGGAATGTTTATGCCTTTCCCCCCGAATTTGGAGGTTAAGAAGCAAAAGCATGGGGAAACTAGGCAGCTATTCCATAAATATAGTTATTTACCGGCAAAGGGGGGGCTGCAGAATGAGGACAGGAATCACATGCCACCTTGACTATGCTAGAGAAATCTGGGCATCAAATAAAGTAACTTTTCCAAGCATTAAGTCCATTAGGTTAATGACCCAAACTGAGATGCTTGTTATATCTGATTCTTGTTCATTTCTTCTGGGCTACTTGCAGCCCACCTTTGTCAGTGTCATAGTGTAATGGGCCTTTTGAATCTGACCAGTATAATGAAAACTGCAGTTTTATGCATCCCCAGTCAAATGTGTGAAGAAGAGTGTGTTACCAAAAGCTATAGGAATGTTTACTCCCTCTGGAAATCCAGTTCAGAATTTCCTTGTGACTTTAGCATGAACAAGAAGGAACCTCAGTTTGGTTAAGAAAAGCAGGATTTCCAATTTTTTTATGGAAAGGCTTCACTATTTCCACAATGTTTTTTTGTGTGAAGGACATTTTTACCAAAACACCCCGTTTAATAAACATTATGGCAACACATAAAATCCCCAGCGAAGAAGTGCTTGGGAAGAGGCACAATTTTAAAAACCTCGTGAATTTACTTCTGTTTATTGCTTTACTTTACACCTGAAACCAGTTCCCCACCCCCTACCCCAGAAACAAAGGCACGATTTGATTGCCAAATCTCACTTGATGATACTGGAAAAGTCTTACAGACGTGTCATCACTTTATACAAGAAACGCTGCGATGATTAACGCGTGGGGGGGGGAACCCTTTGCTTACGATGAACGCTCTTCCTTTCCTGCTCTGTGAAGGCATACCCCATGCAGAGGAGCCTGTCAGAGAGCGTCCCTCCTCCTCCTACACCCGTTTCTAGAGGAAGTTTGTTGATCTATTACTGACATCGCTTCTTCAAAGCCAACAAGAACAAAAAAGAAAGAGAGGTGGTGGTGCGGAGGGGGGGGGGGAGAGAGAACCCACCCCACCAAACCGCAAGAGCCATTCCAAGGCAAGACGTGCATTGATTTGTTCTGCCGGCGAGTGGAACAGCAGCGTGCAGGACACATGATGAAAGAGCACTCCAGTACCTACAGCAGCGTCGGTCCCAGCCGTGGCAGCGATTCCACCATGGAAAACCTGCAGTCGCTCAAGCCTAACTACATGCCTATGTGTTTGTTTGCAGAGGAATCCTATCAAAAATTAGCCATGGAAACTTTGGAAGAATTGGACTGGTGTTTAGACCAACTTGAAACTATTCAGACTTACCGGTCTGTGAGTGAGATGGCATCAAATAAGGTAAGAGAAACAGAATTTCGAATGTATCAGATAATACTTTAAAAAAAATTAAGATGGAAATGTGAAATAGCATGTAAAAACTTCAAAATATTTTAATATGCACTTGTCTCCACTAACACATCTGTAACTGGGTTACTGATATTTGTGCTTAAATTACTGAACAACAGAAAATGGATGAATTATTGCAGTGTACCCAATACCACCTCATCCCTCTGTCCAGTACTGCTCTTATTAAATTGTTGCAAAAATCCTAAAGCAGTGTAGATACATTCTTTCCATGCTTGTATGTCCATAACAGGCAGAAGACAATTGCACTAAGAATTCAAGTACTGTATTGTTGTTTGGTATTGTTGTATAAGCAGAATAGGTATTTTAGTACCTGTATCATTTTTCATTTAGCCAGCAAAGTATTGTTTACATATTGAAAATTGTTTATTTACTGTATTAGATGAAGAAAAGGAATAGTGAAATGAAGCATCAAATCGTTTTAGTCATTAAACAAAAATAAATAATGAACACCAGAAACTTAAAACACACAAACAAAAACATGGATACAACTACCAGGACTATAAATGTGAATTTCCCCTTCATGAACATATAGCAATTTCAGGAAATGCTTTTTTCCCCAATAAATTATAAATATAATATTTATTATAAAAATAAAGTATTTGTGATGTTGGTTGTTAGGAACTATATCCTTAAGCAGCATTTATGCTAGGCCCTGGTTTTAGTTAGTAGTTTTTACATTGACAAAATAGAAGCTTTTGATTTTGGTGAAGATAATACATTGCTTGCCAAAGACCAATTATTATCAAATCTGTTCAGGGTAAGACATTGTTGCTTTTGTTTTTGCTTTAAAGAAATATTTGGTTCCTATTTTCTTAAGATTTACAAATAAACCTTCCTTCCTGTAGTTAAAAAAAAAAAAGCAAAGGATCTATTTGTCTTCGCAGTAGGCACACCTTAACTGGCTACTGGCCTGAATGCTGATTGATCAACACAAAAGGCACACCCTTCCCCCCCTGAGGCTACAGGCCCCACCTCCCTAGTGCTCCCAGACTCAGGTCTATGGAACATGTGGCTCACGGCTCACCTGTGTCTGAGGCGGCCAATGAATTCTTCTGAAGTGTTAATGCAGGAGACTTCTAAATAGTTGAGCTACAGCATATTTGACTTCCTCCAGGTCTACCTAGTTATCTCAAAACATGGTCCTACTATGATATGCAAGCTGTATGGCACTTAGAATGTGTTTACACTTACCTCTGCACCCATTGGTTTTCATGCAATGCTTTCAGGGTTTCTTATTAGGTCTTTCTTGTAGCCCCTTTTGTATACTATGTGGTGAAAACTGTAGTGGCAATTCTACTTTCAGATGGTTGCACCTGAAGTCTTTGCATGTATAGGCCAGAATGTTCTGGCTTAGCTACTGAGATTTTCCTTCACCTTTGACAGGTTACCGTATTGTCCTTTGCTGTTCATTGCTAATTAAATCAATACCAGAGTTATTGTAAATAATAATAAAATGATAATTATATAACTTTTCAAATGTCCTATATGAAATATAACTGAATCTGGGGACCATAAAAAGCTTTTCATTGGGTAGTTTTCCCTAAAGGTTATGTCTCCCTTTTAGTTTTTAACGTGCTAAAACAAAAATGCAGGGGACTTCAGAAATAGACATTAAGGGCTGCCATGACCTTTTCAATTTTAGTATGAGTTTCCATGTATCACCCTTGAATATCCTTATGTTTTTTAGAATATGGGTACTGGAAGGGAGTAATGAAGGTGATACAGTTGAAAGTAAAGCGTAAATTGATCTTTCCTGAGGCTCTTCAAAAGCCTCTTAAAAGAATGAAGTTATTGTCAGTTTTTCTACATCTGTGAAATATCTGATTAATCTCCTTTTCTTCCATCAAAGGCTTTTCTGCACAGCAATTTGGTAATAGCACAACAGTCTGATGTCTTGAAAACAGGATGTTTCTAGGGCCCCATTAGTAAAGAAGAACGGAAAGAGAAACAGTAAAAAGAGGAAGAAAGCAAATAGACCCAGCATGATCCCAAGTGCAAGAGCTGAATAAACAGTGACCTATCTTCCTGACCTCTCCTATTGCTAAGTTCCTGGCACTGTGCCACTGAAGCCCAAACTACGTCATTTGAGAATGATAGTGGGCACGGCACAGCTGTTGTAAGTGTGACTCGAATTTCCTGTCTCCTTCCTGACAGACGTAGTTTTGAAAGTACAGCATTGCAAAAACAGTAGACAAAGAGAGGACGACTCAGTTTGAGTGCCTTTATTTAAAGGGGTCACCAAAAGATGTTTCTTCATGGAATGCTCATGGGCAAAAAGAACTTTGCAGTTAAGAATTTTGTTTGTTAAAAAGTTCCAATAATAAGGTTCAAATGCTTATACACTATAAAGAAATCAGAGCTTAGAAGGCTCCTTTCAAAAGCAACTGTCCCAAAGCAGCAATGTGTGTTACACTGTGGTTTGATAAGTGCTAGTTCAGTTAGAATCTTACATAGATTTTTCTGCTATAAAGTACTAAGTAATTCAGTCACTGCTGCTTTGAAGAATTAACTAATGATGTGTAACTTTCTGTGTTAATGAAGACTCGATTAGGTTAATACAGTAGTACCCTGTACCCACAGGTGATCCATTCTAGGATCAGTTGGAAACTCAGACAAAAGGGAAACTTATTTTATTTTTAATTTTAAAAAATGTTTTAAATTATACACTATAATATGACAATAATGAACCAGCCAAAACCAAAACATCGGCAAGGAAATTCAGTGGATATATTAATAAAACAAAACAAAACAAAACAAAACAAATACACAAAAAAGCACAATATAGCATACATAATTTGCCCTGTCCTCCCTACCACCCTTGGGACTAATTTACTTATTTTTAAAATATATATATATTGTTGCTGCCCCATTTCTCTCCAGAAGTGTAATGATTCTTCTCCAAGGGTATAATCTTTCCCATAAACTAAAAATCAGTTCCTTATGTCTTTAAAATGTTTTGTGTTTAATGTTCCTTTTCTCATCTTACTTTCACGTTAGTTTATCATTTATGGCCATATTCCCATTTCTTTGTGCCATTCCTCCATATCAATTTGATTATTCCTCCAATTCCTTACAAATATCAATCTTGCCACCATTACCATAATAATAATTTCCATTTCTTCCTCTTTTAGTGAATTATTATTACCCACATTCAACAAAGCTATCATTGGACACAATCGTATATCAATCCCCATAATTTCCATAGTCTCTCTTTTAAAAGGAAGCCCATTAAATAAAGCAAAAGCAAACGGAGGGGGGAAGGACAACAGGAGGTAGAAGTGTGTGCAAGATCTCAGGATTGGGTTACAGCGGTAGCAGCAACTGAAGATAACTAAAACTGGAGATAGTGAATTTATGGATACAGAAGAGCTACTTACTGTACAATATTTGGATTCTTACAGTCCACAATCAGTGTCCAAGTCTGAACATTTATTTTAGCTAATGCCTAACAATTGGGCATGTGGTCTATCTGTTTGTAACCCCCATGAGAAGTTATGCAGACATTACTTTATAGTTATACTATATCAAGCGCTATAGAATTTCATCATTGACCCAATGGCTGACTGGTAAGCGGACACCAATGTAAATATCTTTGATTCCATGGTTCTTTTCCAAGTGGGACCAGCAGTTGGATTAGGCGAGAATAATTTCATTGAATATTTAAAAATTGATACAGATGTATCAATATAATACAGAGGTCCTCTTTTCAGAAAATGAGTAATATCAGCACATATATCTCACGCCACGTGGAGCTATTTTTGTTGTTTCAGTAGTAGTGTATAGAGCCAATGCTTCTGAGACATAATTATACTAACAGTGTCAGTCACTGTTACTGCTTTTGCCCTGAAAGACTGCGGGAGGTAAACTACTGATGCAAAACATGTTTCTAATGATACTGACTAAGAACTTGTTCAGCATCTTCATTAATTTTTCTATTATTAAAAAACAATTCCAAGGTTGTAAAATTTAATTCTTTGCAGAGTATACAGTACTCTAAAAAATGAGAATTTCTTCCTAATAGTAAAAAAAAAACTGCTGCTAAATATTTTTTGCACTTACATTTTCTCTCTCCCTGTGTGAAGGTGCGGATCGGGTTGTATATGCCACAGATTAAAGCAAGTTAACTGGGGTTTTGCCCACAGTGCCATCATTTAGGGCAGGCATGTCCAAACTTCGGCCCTCCAGATGTTTTGGACAGCAACTCCCACAGTCCTTTGCCATTGGCAATCTAAGCTCAGAATTCTGGGAGTTGTGGTCAAAAACATCAGGAGGGCCAAAGTTTGGACATGCCTGATTTAGGGTGTGCGTGGAGGGTATCAGAAAAAATGAATTGGAATTCTTTCCTCTACTATGCATAAAGTGCTACCCCATAAAATTTTTCCACCTTGGTGTTTCACACAAGGGGCTGGGAAGAATGTTTGGAATTTCAAGGAAAGCAAAGTGCCTACTATGGCACCACGTCCATCCTCTGCCCTTTCAGACAATGACCAGGACTGGCACAGCTATAAGGTACCTTCTCTGAGGTGATGACAGTGGTAGCAGCAGCATTGTGGATTAGCCCTCCACTCCCTTCCCAGTACCTCCACCCCCCAACAGAGGAGGGGTGCTACAGGACCTAGGAAGTGATACTGTTTGTCCTGAGTGCCAGAAGGCCTTCTAATGACTCTGATATTCCAGTGTGGGCTACAGTTATGCATCTGAGATGCTGGGCTGCATCCTCAAAAGCTTACCTTAAGAATAATCTTACTGGTGTTTGCATAAGTTGTTGCAGCTAATTGTAGCTAATTGAAAATCTCCTGAGAAACATCTCAGCTGTACAACGGATCAGGCATGCCCTGGCATCTCATCACTTAACTCTAGTTCATTTGGCTGAAGTCACTTACAGAGCTCCTGTGACCTGAAACCCTCATGAGAGGGCACCACGTTGCAAGAGTTCTGGAAACACATTTGTCCCACTAGGTTTACAGTGCCCTTTTCAGGTCTTTGCATTCAATGAGTGAAGATCTAAGTGGCCTTCAGGTAGGAGTTTACGTGTGTTCCCCTGTTCCCTCTCTGAGTACAACTCTATTATTGTACTCTTTGCTTCTTTTGTGTATGGAATGTGTGGCGTGACTGAAGTCAAGGAAGCAGTGGCCTTCACAAAACACACCAGCCTAGGGTTTTCAGTACCACTGTGATGACCCGGGGGGGGGGGTATGCGCCCCGGCATCACGTAGGCACTTGCTAAAATGATTCATTATGGCTCTTCTCTCTTTTGTTTGCAAATACATTATCTTTGTTATCTGTAAACTGTAATCTATTGGAGTATACAAAACTTTCATTGCATCGTTCAAAAGCGGTTTCTGTCGCATAAGACACACAGGGTCACACCCCAGTTTTAGAAGGCTAAATAAACTAAACACGAGGAGAGTAATGTAAACTCTAGTGGTAATTTCTGGCTACCAGCCAGTGGTCTATGTGCCTGATTGCACAGTACCCATATTGGGAAAGGGGAGGGGTGTCTTTATTATGAGTCTGCCAGTTCTGAATCTTGCTCACTTGGTACGTGATGTTTGCCTGAAGGTGTGCCACAGTGTTCTTCCTTTTTAGTTTACTGTAACTTCCTTTGTTTAATATACATTACCAAATAGGCGTATGCTTCCGAAAGATGGGCTTGGATTAATTGTTGGGCAATCAGCTAGAAAATCAACTGCTTCCACTCCCTTGACTTTGAAAATGAAGCGTAATCACTAGAAACTACAAAATTTCACCATCAGTGCAGGATCTTCTGTTTAGCTATAACTTTCCTCCTCTAACGCTTGGTTGCCACTTACTTTTAAAAGCACTTGGAGAAAGTTGTTACCTCCAGAACGAAACAAAAAAAAAGTCTAAGCAGTTATAAAAACACTTGCAGAATCATCAATGAATTTCTTAAATACAGTATATGAAAGACTTATAATAAATTTATAATAAGAAATCTGCAGAGCCTTGTAGCAACCTAAAACACTGAAATGCTATATTTTAGCTAATTTAAATCACTGCATGTTCATTATTTTATATTCTAAGACCTGAATTTACATCATAGTTATACATTATGATGAACCCACGAAATCAGTGAGGTTTACATAAGTGTTGACTCACCATTCAACAGTATGGTCATTGAGTCTAATCTAGTAGGGATTAGCTGTTGAATTTAGAGTAAAAATATTCAATTTCATATAACACAGGTTTTGTTTTCAATAAATTAAATCCAGGAGGACATACACATGACTCTTTGTATGGAAAGGGGTGAATAGGAATGAGATTGTTCACATTTAATGACCTAGAACATGGATGATGGAGGACATCTACTATGGCTTGGAAGGGGCTTGCCTGCAACAGTAGAAAACAGAATGTAGCCCACAGATTTTTCCTGATCTTTATATTGAGAGGCAAAACAACCAAATCTCTGGCAAATATGGAATCTGTTTGTTTTGAATCCTTTAGATTACTAGTCTTCCAAAATTTAAAAATAATGTACCAATACACACACACATACACACACACAATTTATCCAGACATCTTAACATGGAAGGGTTTTAAAAAAAACATTCTAGGCAAGTGGCTCAATAAGGTATAAGAAGGCATAAAAAGGCTCAGCAAGCAGGTTAAGCAGGCATGAGCTGTCAGTCTTCAGGTTTGTTTTGATGAAGATACCCCATGTGTTATCCCACTGTTGGCACAAGCAAATGAAACCTTCAGCTAACTCCTCTTTCTATGTGTGGATGCTCCAGGTTTTCATACAGTATCATGAGATTCTTTAACAGAGTCATAACAACAAAAGAGAAGGGAGGTAAATTACAATATTGCATATGCTTCAAAAGAGTTTTTTCAACTACATCTAACGGGGTGGGTCCTTTGATAGCAAAATCTTCATGAGGTACTATTCTGGATCCTTCTTTCTTGGAAAATGTGTCTCATTATACCACTGTTGAAAGACAGAGTCTGAGTCCTGCTTGAAACATTTTAGAGTCAGCGTGAGAAGTACACTTCTTTTACCTCAGCTGGCAAAATAATATATTTGAGATCAAAATAGACTATTAGGTTGGAAGTAGGTATAGGTAGGTATTCAGGAAATGTACATTTTGGGGGTGTTTAAGTCTCCGATTTTCCAAACATGCTGCTAGAATACCAGTGTCTTTCACATGTTCTCCTATTGTGCTTCCTCCTCCCATGTACATTCTGTATCAGTTTTTAAAACATGACATTCATTAAAAGATGCGTACTAAGTAGAAAACAATCTTCCCATGGGACAGATTATTTTTTTTACCATGAAATAAATGTGCCTCAGAGAAAGATATGAAGGGCTCTGACACAATTCTCTGTGGCATCACACTGTGAAACAATTTGAAACTTTAATTCCATCCTCAGATAAGATCCAGTCTATCTGGAAACTCAATGAGTGGCTTCTTGGTGAATGGCATTTATGAAGCTGGCCAGGGCAATATAAAATAACAGCATTCAGGTTTAATTTTTTTCTCAAATCAATCTATTTGGCACACCTTTCGTGCATTTTCCCATTAAACAAAAAACCAAGAGAAACACAGTGCTCTGAATGCCTTAAAAATAAACAAAACCCATGTTGCCTAACCGTTGTGATATCAGCATTATGGATGTAAAGAATATTTCCTAAATTCTTCATTGTCTTCAGTTTATACTTTCTTGAAGAAACCCCTTAATAAGAAATTTCCAAGCCTCATAACAATTCCTCACCTCTCGGCAAGGGGGAAATCAAGTTTTCCCCCCTCATCAATATTTTTGCCGCCCGCACATATTGACTCTAAGCAAACTCAGTCCCTTCCTCTTTGAGAAGCAACATGCACATGCATGCATGCACATACGAGTACACATACAGTGCTAGCATAGACTAAGTGGCCTGTTGTTTGGGTTTTTTAAAGAATGAAAGATAGAAACAACATCTCTGATGCTTCTTGCCCTTTCAACTTCATATAAGTATGCAGCAGCCATTTCTGTTGTGTTAATTCCCTGCCTATAGTGGGGGTCAGAGACCCGACCCATGATAATGGAAAATCCATGATATGTGGATGCTGGGTCAGGTCGGGACTGGGTGACTTCTCTGGGGGCTCCTACACTTACCTGAGGCCTGGTGCTGCACCAAAGGGTACTCCGACAGGCTTCCCGAGCCTGTCAGAGGCCCCAGAAGTGGTTTCCAATGAACGTGAAGGGACTTCCAGTTTTCTGGAAGTGACTTCCGGTTCACTGGAAACTACTTCTGAGGCCTCCGACAGACCCGGGAAGCCTGTCAGAGGCCTGTCTGTGGCAGCACCAGGCCTGGAGTAAGTGCAGGAGTCCTGAAACGGGCCCATCCACCTTACCCCAGGGGGCCTTTCCTTTAATATACTGCAGTCCCGTGATATACCGGGACTGCAGTATATGAACTGCACAATGGTGGTGGACCACTGTATATGCTTCTGCTTAAATTAAACTACCCCCCCCCAACACACACACACAGAGGTTCTTTTTCTTTGCTGTTGTCAAACTTGTCACAAAATACTTTCCCATTCCTCTGGAGGAGGAGCATATGTTTGCAGTCACTTATCCGAGTGTGTGGAAACAAAGTAAATGAGGATGTACATCACTAATCAGCATGATGTCAGGTTTCTTTGCCCTGTAAAGCATATACAGAACAGGGAAATATTTTCTACGCTTAAAGGAAGAGGTCCCTTTCCCACTTGCCTTCCAACTAGTTTGCAATCCAAAATCAATCTAGAAAGTTTATGCCTTTATCTCCCTGGTCAATTTCCTAGAAATTATAATAAATATTAAGCTGTAACACCCTTAATTTTCACCGTCGATTGGAGACAAAAGCTAGGATCCTACTGGGCACCAGTGGTATATAAGGCCCCTCTAGTGGGACTTCCTGCTTGTGTGGGCATTGCCTTTGCACAGAAGTCCCCATTCCAAAGAGCTATCTTGTCCTGTGCAAGAAGTTCCTGGATATTCCTTTGCAATAGGTATAAACCTCAAACCACTCACACTGCTTTTGTCATCAGTCTTAACAGGAGCCCAGCCAAAGAGTTTTAGAAGAAAATACAATTATACCCTGGCTTCTCCACTGGCTTTTTTTCTGCTGAAACGTTGCTCACATGAACAAAAGAAGACACATGTTTGGCTCACTCCTATTTGAATGGCTGGCTAATTTTTTTCTCTCTCTCATTGCCTTGTTTTATTTCACTGATATGAAATCCAAATTTAATGGTTGCTTATATTCAGAGAGTGCTAAAAAAGTTATGATATTTTCCCCATTGCAAATCAAAATATGTTGGGGGCCTTCAGTTACTACTAATGCTATGGCTGTAACTTTTCATCAGAATGCTTTTCAAACTTTTTACTTCTCACCCCATCCCAAGTTCCATAATGCCCAGTCTCATGACCAGTTATGATAGACTCATCTTGATGTAGATTTTTGTTTTCCGCAAAGGAACAATCCAATTTGTAATAAAGTTATGGAAATTATTAACAATCCAATTTGTATCAATGTTATGGAAATTATTTATCAAATAGAATACAGGAAATGGTAACACATTAACAAGTATAAGATTTGTTATATAGTGTGATTTTCCCCTTCTTGAACAGATGTATATAACTAATATGCTTTTTAAAAATTAAAATGTGATTATCAGTATTTTACATATAGTTCCTTCTATTGAAGAAACAGCCCAATCAGTTAGTGGTATAGACTTATTAAAAACATGTTGCTTGTATGTAAATTTAAGAAACAGTAGACGAATAACTTAAATATCAGAAGAAAGTCACTTTGCAAACATCAGTGCAACCTACTCATATGTGCTTCCTGTTTCATATGCATATACTGTATATTTTTACAACATTTTTCAGCCCCTTAGGCAAGAACCATTTAAAAAATCAATAATGGCATTAACCTTTAAGACACTTTATTCAAGATTACTGTATACAAGATTTAAGACACTCGAGATTACTTGAGCACCAAGCTGTGGGCATCAAAACTAGACATGGGTATCTGCAAATGGATGGATTGTACTTCATCTTTCTGACATACATACAGAACGTGATACAGTGGTACCTTGTATAAAGGAATTAATTCATTCCAAATGAAATTATGTTAAGCAAATTTTGCTTAATTCCCATAGGAATACATTGAACTGAGTAATCCCATTTTTATGTTGTACGGATACTGTTAAGCAAATTTCCCCTATCCCCGGAATTTTTTATGTTGTACGGATTTTATGTTATACAAACTGTTTGTTATACAAGGGTCCACTGTAGATTATTTATCATTTTTGCAACTTATTTCTATGCCGTGCAAGTTCCTAAGTAGGACAAGCAAGTGGGGAAATGGGCAAGATAACATTCTGAAGAAAATGTGTGAATTGTAACTAACTCTTTGGGGGGGGGATGCTACAAATGGCAACGGGTGGCTGTATTCAGAATACTTGATATATTTTTGTTTGTTGAAAAGTACCTCTCTTTTTGTACAGTTTTTCAATGGCTACTCAATCGGGTTTGGTTAGAGCATAAGCAGCTTTGTATTTACAGTCCAGTCCTAAGCACATTTAGGCAGACATCAGTCCTCCTAAATTCCATTAGATTGCACACCAAATGGGTTTAGAATATCAGCTGCAAAAGCAGTAACAGCTCTGATCAATGTGGATGGAAATATTGCATTTCGCAAAGAAATCTTGTGTATTTTTATAGAAATTGAGGACTTATTCCCCAAGTAGTTTTGTGTACAATTTCATCTCTAAATTGCTCTTAATACAATGAATTTCAAGTTGAAGTCTCACATAAAACTTTGCAGGAATAAGTCTTGTTAAATTAGATTAGATTGAAATGATACATTGAAAAGAAGAATATGAAATCTTCTCTGTTGGTGAAGGATTGTTGGTGGGGAAGTTTATTTCTTTCTCTAAGTTAGGAATGTGTCCATCTATTATAGAACAAGAGGCTGCTATTCTTTTTTCAACCCCACTGGATCCCCACCCCCCATATGCTCTGTTTAATCCAACATACTTTGGCTAGATTCTTAATAACTCACTCCATATATCAGCCTTCAATAGACAGTGGAGACCTATCTTGCCTAGAGTCCAAAGCAAAGACACTAATTAGCATTTACATCTCCTTACCTCCTGGCAGAAATGCTCAGCAATCTTCCAACATGCATTTCCAGATTCTACCTGTTATCAGCTTCAGGCAATATCTAGCATCTCTATCACTCTCTAATAAATTCATAAAGCCCCTGTTCACTGTAGGTAGGTAATGGTAAAGGTTCCCCCCACATATGTGTACTAGTCATGTCCGACTCTAGGGGCGGTGCTCATCTTCGTTTTCAAGCCAAAGAGCCAGTGCTGTGCAAGTCTGTGGCTACGTGGCAGGCATGGCTCTTCCAAACAGTTTAGCTTCCCACTTTTTATGGCAGTACCTATTTATACACTTGCATTTACATGCTTTTGAACTGCTAGGTTGGCAGGAGCTGGGGTTAACAACAGGCGCTCACTCCACTGCGTGGCATCTGTGATTTGAACCTCCGAGCTGTTGACTTTGCAGCCAACAGTTTCAGCACTCTAATCCACTGAGCCACCACACCCTGCATATTGTGGGTATCAGCCTCTTAATCATTGGGGTATTCAGGCATAGACAACAGAAACAAAACAAGTCTGTCAGAAAAATCTTAAGAAAGAAGCCTAAGATGAACACATGAACCATGACTAAATTTCTACCCATTGTACAAGAAATTTTATTCTTTTTTTAAAGGGATACACAATGAAATCCACCTATAATGTTTCATTTGCCATATGCATCTGTTGCAAATGTCATTTGTCTTACAGGTGACATGTATAGAGCACTGTAGATGTTTTTAAAAATCAGTATTAGGAAATACTGGAAATACTGGAGAAATTGGAATTAAAAATTACTGATGCTACTGTAAATTGAAGAGGCATTGTCCCAGCAAAACTAGAGGTACCAACATAGTTAGGCATTCTTATCTAACTAGCCCTGTTAGTCAAAGCATGACTCATTTTTGGCAGATTTAATTAGCTCATAATTACTTTTACAGTCAATTGAAAACTTGCATAACAGGAAGACTTTACAATTGGGATATGTTTTTCACAGCTTTACACATGCATTAACCATTGTTTAAAGATATGCTCACAGATTTTGCACTTAATCATTTATTCAGATGTGCATAAACTTATAATTCACAATTCTCTTTACTTTAGTGCAACCATCTATTAAAGCATGCAGTTAAATCTCATTCTCCTCCAGGATAGAAATATTGTTAACAATATTTTAAACATAAATGTTCTTTAAGAGATGCAAGCTGCTGCTTTTTTAATTGTCATTTTCTGTGGTATATATGGCTGGCTAAATTGCTCAGTGAGTTAAATGTTTGGCTGTAAAGCAAGACCTTGGAAGTTCAATTCTCCCTTGTATGTTCCTGGAGGAGGGCCCACCTGTGTAGCCTTGGGCAAGCTCCAGAATCTCTGGCTGTCCTCCCAGAGCAAGCCAATGGTAAGTCACTTCTGAGTACAGTATTCTGTCTCTCGAAAACCATGGAAGGGATTACCAGAAGTCAGAATTGGCTTGGCAGCATGTAATTATTACGTGCAATACATTAGCTTTGCCTTCTGCTGTTTTTTTTTTGTTTAGCTTAACAAATCTTTACAGGGAATTATATGTCATAGCAGTCATTGATTTACATGGGAAATGCAATATGTATAAATTTTGTAGACATGGCTTTCTTTCTGTGGACAATTTGAAATTAGCCAATACTTCAGAAATTTGTTCCTAATAGTTGTGTGTGGAGTATATTAAATGTGAGCATTACAGATAAAGTTGGTGGGCAAAGTATACACAACAGCTGTTTCAAACATTCACTGAACTGCATTTTATTAATACTGTATAAGTCAATTCTACTTTTGGCAACTCTTTTGTGGGTTTTCTTGGTATAACGTACTCTGGAGTGGTGTATGTATTCTTTTTATCTGGGGGTGCTTTGGAACCAAGGTCACACAGGCTGGCTGCTATTCTTCAAAGCATAATAGGGATCTAATTCCCAGCCACTGCTCTGCAAGACCCCCCCCCTGAAAAAAACCCTACTTCTTTACTTGAAGAATAGCCGTACGCCATAATCATCACAATTTTACCAAAGTAAGGCTTGACATATCTTGCTTTGCATGCAATGAGTCTATCTCATATATTAGTTTCGCCTTTTGAGTTGACTAACTGAAATAAATGAACATTTGCACTACATTTTAATTTTTTGGAGTTTCACCTGTAATGCCAATGAATGGCAGAGGTTTCACAGTTTTTGATTTATAGACAGCTGGGCTCTCAAAACATAAATAAGGGTGATTATTGTCTTTAAAATATTGGCTAGATCCAGAAGGATATCTATTTTTTTCTCGGAGAGAAGAAAGGCCTTCCTCAATATCTACTTGGAATGCCTGGTGAACAAGACAAAATTGTATGAGGCAAAATATTTGGTCTGTTTCTCAGAACCAAAAGTCAAATTATTATTCTTTATTTATTTATTTTGTCTAAGCTGGAGTTACACCAGTTCATTGATGTGAGTCCAAAATGAGACTGATGATTTGAAAGTCAGTACCCTGTATGCCCACACGGCTGGGATTCCTGACCTTCAAGCTGAGCATCATTCACACCTTCCATTGGCCATATCTTATGACATATTCCTGAGAACACTGACCATGAGCCAGCAGGAGACTGACGCACACCAGAAACAGCCTTTGTCCATGTGATGCTGCTCTTACATCCACTTTGAAGCACAGAATACTCTCTGTTGGTTTGAAGGGCTTCCTTTCGCTGTCTGTCCCAACTACAGTAATAGCTACCAATGTACCCTCTGCCTCCTAAAAGAAAGAAAATTGCATGGATATATTTTATCTATTATTTCAATTCAAAGCCTCATAGCAGCTGGTTCTAAGCCTTGTCTTCCAAGTGTGAAGTATAGTTATAACCCAAAATCCAATCCAGAAAGAAAGAAAGAAAGAAAGAAAGAAAGAAAGAAAGAAAGGCTGCTTTTATATGACCCCTAAAATCCGAGGCAAAGGGCTCCCAGATGCAGAGCTTAAAATTGTTTTCCCACCAGCTGCAGACTTTAAAAAAAATTAAGTATGACTACACCCACCTAAGCGTGCCCCAGCACATTTTACAAGTACCTGGTCTCCGGAGGTAAAAAAATTTCCCATGCGAATTATAAGGCTGTGGATGCCGGCTGTCCTTGCCTTCTGTTTGTTTTTGTTTTTTGTTCCTGCCGCCCCTTTAACAACCTGGAATCCCTACTGGGCTGCTTGGCAGACCAAGGTGAGCAGAGGTGAACATGCATTCTTTTCTCCCCTTTTTCCTCCCTCCCCTCACTGCAGACAGGAGCAATGGAGTGCAGAAGGGTGGGAACACAGGAAGCGAAACAAACCCCCACGATCTCTGGTCCGAATTTAAGTTGCCAGCGGATTTTAGAGGTCATGTAAAAGTGCTCAAAGAAAGAAAGAAAGAAAGAAAGAAAGAAAGAAAGAAAGAAAGAAAGAAAGAAAGAAAGAAAGAAAGAAAGAAAGAAAGAAAGAAAGAAAGAAAGAAAGAAAGCGATATGGCACCTTAAAGACTAACTGCTGTATTATAGTGAGATGAAACCTGATCTGGTAGTACAGACTAAAACAGCTACCTCTTCTAAAACCCCAAATTCAAAGTATTTTAAAATTAAAAGATTCAGAGACATATACCAGGAGCTGTCATCTATATTTCTTTACACATATCTTTATATTTGCTGTTATTGGTGCTGCATATCATACTTAAATTGTAAAGTACAATGAGAGCAGGGCAGTAAGAAACCAGAGCAGGTGAAAATTCTTCATGTTCTCTGTGAGCGGATATTTAGAACTGGAGACTAATTATATTTTTTAAAAAATTAGGAATAGTTATTCTCTGTGATTAACCCCTTTTACCTTCTGAATCACAATTTCCTTTGAGATTTATGCATCAGCAATTAGACTAGTGTTGATTTTCCAGAGACCAATCCCACATACCTAGGTGTGAAAAATGTGAAAAATACATGTTATCTCAAACAGACATATTTCATCACTTGGAGAAGCCCCATTTCTAACAACTTTCTACATGTATTATCTAGTTTCACTCTTGCTTTTACTCTGTCAAAGCATGTATTGGTAACATATGGATCTTTGGTTTTCCCTGTAGCCTTTAAGATCACTGGGGAATGGTGTCAATGCCGATACTACTGTTTGGGTGCTTAGGTAACATTTTTAGTCTTCCATTTGATAGGTGAATATGCAGCCAGGCTGCCTTCCTAAAGAGCAATTGAGAAAATAAGTTAAGCAATAATGTAGGCTATGAAAGTAGCATAGCATATCAAGTAGTCTGGCTGTGTGGTAGCTAAATTTGATCTGCAGTGGTTCTTTATCTGCTGTTTCTCGGTGTAATGTTGCTTTATCAGCTGTTCTTTTGTGATTGTTGCTATGTGCCAACAAGTTGAGACAAACTTCATAGTGATCTTAATAGGGCTTTCAGGTTAAATGGAATATTTAAGGATGTGTTTTACCAGCCACACATACATACACACACACAGAGAGAGAGAGAGACAGAGACAGAGACAGAGACAGAGACAGAGACAGAGAGACAGACAGACAGACAGACAGACACACACACACACACACACACACACACACACACACACACACAGAGAGAGAGAGAGAGAGAGAGAGAGAGAGAGAGAGAGAGAGAGAGA
>JAHTLZ010000129.1:36530189-36546853 GCA_023846285.1 Phrynocephalus versicolor | reverse complement strand
TATAGAGTTGGGGGGGTGGATAGGGGAGGGGGAAGAAGGGGAGGGAGAGTTTATTAGTAGAGATGGTGGGAAGGAGGGTTTGGCCAGGCTCTGTAGATAGGTTAGTTATAGTTTTATGGCTCTGAGGCCAGGATCCGTTTATATGTTAAGTGTAGTATTTTGGCTCCAAGGTAAATTCCTCAAGAATTGATGATGATGGTGATGATCATGACGACAACAACAACAACAACAACCACAATAGCAGCAGTAGCTTAGATTTTTGCATTTTAGCTCAGATCCTATTGGTGTTTGCATAAGGTTAGCTAATTGCAGCTAATTAAAAGAGGTGCCAAAGTACATCTTAGTTGCAGAGTCAGGTAGGTGACCAAGCTCAGTACTGTGATGTGCCTGACATGCCACCTGCAATTTGCTCCAGCAAATTACACAAACATTATGCAAACATCAGTTGAATTGCCTAGGTCAGCCTCTCCATCCTTTCTCACAGAAATGAAATCCAAAGGTTTGTATCATTTTATGCAATTTTATTTCCTTCAGGAGAGAGACCTCCTGAAGACATTCAAGATCTCATCAGACACTTTTATAGCTTACATGATGACTCTGGAAGACCACTACCATTCCGATGTAGCTTACCACAACAGTCTCCATGCCGCTGATGTAGCCCAGTCAACTCATGTTCTTTTGTCTACTCCAGCCTTGGACGTAAGTAGTTCAACCTCCCCCAACTTCCAGATGAATATTCATTATGGTAATAATGAATCTTGTGCTATGCCAGAGGATTCTATTTTCTCCTAGCATCGACCTCAATGAATATCCTCACTTAGAAGTACACCATCAAATTTATATGAATCATTCAGTTGTTTTGACAACACATGTGCAATGCCACAGCTGCTTCCATGTATTCTTGCAGGCTGGCTAATTGTGTGATTAAACTGTGGTATAGGACAAAACAGCTGTGGGAGTTCCTTGGCTGAATAATCAGACTGCCCTTAATGTGAAGCAGGGCTGCACTCCCTTTGAATTGTAGGCATGGCTGTCACGAAGATTTCAGAAAAATGTTAGAGACAAGACTCATCGGTCATCGTGCAGATGCCGATTCAAGAATGTATTTGTTTCCTCCTCTCTTCTGTGTGACCACACTCTTCTTTTTGTCAGTGTTGTAGATTGTAGTAGCTTCCTATCAATCTTATTTCTCAATATTGGTGCATAACTGCAAAAGCAAGGTCTGCACGCAAGGTTTATTAGCAGCCTGGCATGTGTGATGATATGGTTGCATTTCATCATATTGTAAGACTACATACTTATTTAAACAATTTGTAGCCCTCTCCTTAGCAAAAAAAATCCTCAGAAGGGCTTAGATAAGGTTGATGATAAGACAGCCTCTGCCCTCAAGCTTACAGTCTAATAATATAATACAGAAGAAGGAGGGGTGGATCGTGTGGCACTGAGATGGGAACATGTAGGGAGATGCCTAGGCTGAACATTTACTGTGAATCTTTTTCCCATGGGAAAGTTTTCTTATTGAATGTAACAGTTTTACTTTAATGGAGATATTTACCATTCTGTACTAGAATTGTTGCATCTCAAGGGACATGTCAAGGTGGAGGCAAAGTGGCAGATGCTCCTGGATACTTTTTAAATCTATGTGTCACTGAATAACGTGACAGCTAAAATGGTTTTGTTAACTACAGTGTTATTTCAATCAATGCCAGTGATTTCTTTTGAGAAGCATAACATAACGTATGGGTTCGTCATTTACATGCTTGTTCTTCCTTCTCTTCCTAGGCTGTCTTCACTGATCTGGAAATTATCGCCGCGATTTTTGCAGCAGCAATTCATGATGTGGATCATCCTGGTGTCTCCAACCAATTTCTCATTAATACAAGTGAGTCCTTTTTGTTTGATTACATGAGTGTGCCTAGACACATTAAGGCAAACTAAAGCAAAGAGGACTGCTTATATACTGCCCCATAGGCCTTAAAGAACTCTCTGGGTGGTTTAGACAATTCAATTATGCAGGTTATATTTTGACTGGCACGCACATGCCCCTGTGAGCTGGGAACTCAATTTACCATCTTCAGAAGGATGAATTGCTTAGTTAGCCTCAAGTTGAATACCTGAGTCCATCAAGGTCAAACTCAAATCATGAGCAAGACTCTGTTATAGGTCAGTGGTGGCGAACCTTCGGCACTCCAGATGTTTTGGATCACAACTCCCAGAATTCTAAGCCTGTGCTGCCAATGACAAAGAACTGTGGGAGTTGTAGTCTAAAACATCTGGAGTGCCGAAGGTTCGCCACCACTGTTATAGGTGCTATCTTTATTTCAAGTCATGAGCAGAGACTTGACTGCAGTACTGCTCTCTAACCATGATGACTACGCACATGAGGCTCTCATGTTAACACTGGCCTGCATATAAAATTATTAGGAGTTGCAATCTTTCTTTCTCATGAAACCAGTTTACTAATTTGACTTTCTGAGGATATTCCATTCATATAAGCCTGTCCAGTGCACACAAGAGACACCAGATGCTCTAGTAGCATAAAGTACTTCAAATATAGTACGGTTGTATCAGGCATAATTTATCAGTGCAACCATTATCCATGAGTCACACATGGAATTATGCCAATCATTGCTCCATATTATTTGTATATCCTGCATACTACTGTGCAAATATTATGGAGGGCAGACTGGAATAGTTCTGTGTGGTTTATGGGAACTGACTGCATTGATAAATTATGCCTTATGTACGAAAATTATATTTTGTGTTGAGTACTTTATGGTGCCATGCCAATCATTTTATTATTATTTTTAAGAATAGTCAGTATAGTTAGAACCTTCAGCTGGATAATTCAGTGAGTTAGATATCTTTCCCCTAATGCATCCCAGAAAAGCCACCCAGTGTGACTTTGGTACAAGCTGCACAGTCCCAAGATGACCCCAGAAGAAGGAAATGGTAAGCCACTTTGGTACTTTGTACCTACGAAGCTTTGAGAAAGGTTACCATAAATGAGAATTGACTAGGTGGCGCATTGTTATTGTAAATAGGGATATAAAGTGTGGTGTAATGGATAGGGTGACTGACCAGGACTCAAGAAGCCTGAGTTCAAATCCCCTGTTCAGCCATAGAAATTTACTGGGGGAGTGGAACTGATAAAGGCACTTCTTAAATATTTCACTTTCCTTGAAAGCCATATTACAGGGGTGTCCAAACTTCAGCCCTCCAGATGTTTGGGGCCACAACTACCACAGTCCTTTGTCATTGGCAATCTAGGCTTGGAATTCTGGTAGTTGTGGTCCAAAACATCTGGAGGGTTGAAGTTTGGACACCCCTGCCCCATTAGGATCACTATAAATTGCTTCCAACTGGATGGCACAATACAACATCAGTATGCTAAACTAACTGTACTTCCTTCTGAAAGCATGCATTGTTCTTAATGGTGTCTTTTTTGCCCTCTTTTCTTCCAGATTCTGAACTTGCTCTAATGTATAATGATGAGTCAGTCTTAGAAAATCACCACCTCGCTGTGGGTTTTAAGCTGCTGCAAGAAGAAAACTGTGATATCTTTCAGAACCTGACCAAGAAGCAACGCCAAACTCTCAGGAAAATGGTGATAGATATGGTAGGAACTTATTTGAATTTATTGAGTTTATTGTAAACCGCCCAGAGTGGCAGTCATTCCAGATGGGTATTATATAAGATTAAAAGATTATTTATTCATTTATTCATTTATTTATTCATTTATCCATCCATCCATCCATCCATCCATCCAATTTATATACCGCCTATCTAGCTCAAGGGCCACTTAGTACTTACTTCTCAACCTTCTCAGTGCAGCCTTGCTTTCTATTGGAAGCACAATCTCCCTTTTTGTTTTCTCCCTACAATAATTCTTTCTTCTTTCCCAAGGTTTTGGCAACAGATATGTCGAAGCACATGTCTCTTCTGGCAGACTTGAAGACCATGGTTGAAACAAAAAAAGTGACAAGCTCCGGAGTGCTCCTTCTAGATAATTACACTGACAGAATACAGGTATGTATGAAGGAGTATGGCCCCTTCTTTGGAATCCAAGGCATCAAATCAGACTAAGTTAATCATCAAAGAGAGATTTTTTTTCCCTATCACACTTTCATAATTGCAGAGCCATTTCACAGCCTGAAAGATTTCTTGGACACAGTGTTTATTCTAATGCTGGTTGCAAGGGTCATTTCCAGAGGAAACGCTTTGGCTCGTAGCATATGGGCTGTAAGCCTTTTGAAAGGTGAACAAACAAGGCTGTCTGCAAAATTGTTTTGGGATGTACTAGAGAGGGTTGAACTAAAGGAAGTGGGTGGAACTGGGTGCCAGTGTAACTGCTGCAATATGAACCGCTGTTTGTGCTGCAGTTACGGATGGGAGCAGAACTAAGCTGACAAGTACATTTACATGTAAATGTTAAAACCCCATCAACGTCTTCACAAGACAGGAATACACTGGTTTGTGGTTTCCCGTTTTCCTCCCTCCACCCAACCTGGAGAAGACAGGATTTCACAGTCACAGTTTAGCATTCATTTGGGTTAGTAGGGCAAGTGTTGTGAAATCAACAAGTTTGTTCCTTCTGTATTTATGAGATTAAGCCTTCCCGAGAATAATGAAAGAAGTTGTCTTGTCTTTAGAGGAAGGAGATAATGGCTAATTTAGGGCCACCAAATATGCATCTTGGCTAATCTGGAATTTAAATCTGGGTCTCCCGATCCTTGTTTTATTAATCACTACATCACACTTGCTAGATTCCTTGAAACCCAAGATTAAGTCAGGGTCCTTTAAACTCTCCAATCTCATCCTCTCCTAATTGTCACTGAGTTTGCATTGCACACAAGATGTGTGAGTCTGGACCTTTTTTCTTTCCTTTTTTAAGACACAACATGGGCAGAATTGTCCACATCACTTCTGAACAAGTGATAGGATGCAGGCTAATAATATGTGAGGTAGCCTGCTGTCATTGCCCTAGTTCCAAAACTTAGTTGTGTGCATGAGTATTCAGGAGACTGTTCATGCAATTTGGGCAGAATGAACACATTGCTTCTGCTGCATATCCACACTTAATTAGGTTGACATAAAGTGACCTCCCACCAGATAATCTGAATCATGACTGGTAAAAAAATTCATTTTAATGAAGTTGTCTTTCATAAAATATTCCAAAACAAGTGTATTTTTGTGATCAAAATGTTCTAGTAATGCAAAATTGTACTGAATGTACCAGCAAAGAGAATGAAATGTTGTTCTATTCTGTCACATTATCTGAGCCTTCAGATTAATGCAGATTTTGCAATTACAGGTTCTCCGAAACATGGTTCATTGTGCTGATTTAAGTAACCCCACAAAATCTCTTGAACTCTATCGGCAGTGGACAGACAGAATCATGGAGGAGTTTTTCCAGCAAGGGGACAAGGAACGTGAGAGGGGAATGGAAATCAGCCCAATGTGTGACAAACACACAGCTTCTGTAGAGAAGTCACAGGTATTGAACATTCCTTCTCCAACACCAGCAGGGCTTGACCCAGTTCATAAATGAAAATTTTTTTGGGGGGGGGGGGTGTGCACGCGCGCGCGCTTCAACTAGCACCCCCTGTTGCATACTGTTTACTTATTTTTCTTCCTTGCTTACTTTTAGTGGCAGATACCCAGAGGATTTTTTTGTGGGACATTTAGTACTGAATGCAGTGGTGTCAGCAGAAAGACCCCAAACCTAGCATTCCAGGAGAAGGGCTGGGCTGCTTTGGAGCCCTCGAATTCAAAGTATTTCTGTCACCCAGTGGTGACTAAATATTAAATCTCCATCTATGTTACCTTGACTCTGGTATTGGTGTTTCTGGTGGAATCTCACCTCCCCAACCCCTAAAGATTAAGAATCCAAACCCTCTTCCCTACCTAACTTCCTCTTGCCTGCTTGTGTTCTGTTGTGGTGGCTCTCTAGTGCCTCTTCCTTTTGGATCATATCAGGTTTGTTCACTTACATGACTAGAACATTTTTCTTCTGTGATTTCCATTTTAAAAGGTCACTTAATATCTCCTTTTTGTGGACCAGAGCTAATTCTGAGTATGTAAATTAATGTTTGTTGTTGTATCCACAGGTCATAATTTAAAAATGAAATATAAAATTAATAAAAATAATATAGATAAAACTACAAAGCAAGAATTACAAAATAACTCTAGTAGTTGTAATAGAAATTACCAAATATATTTCAACCTGATACTAGAATTTCGTTAGATGTTTAGCAGGTTTGAGGGGGGGTGTCGTGCCTCAGCGAGCTAGAACGCTGAAACTCTCGGCTGCAAAGTCAGCAGCTTAGCAATTCGAATCCCGGATGCCACACAGCAGAGTGAGCTCCTATTGTTAACCGCAGCTCCTGACAACCTAGCAGTTCGAAAACATGTAAAAAGCAGGAAGGTAAACAGCGTTCCATGCGCAGAAATGTGTTCAGCCATGCCAGCCACATGGCCACAGACTTGCACAACGCTGGTTCTTTGGTTTAGAAACAATGATGAGTTCTACCCCTAGAGTCGGACATGACTAGCACGCATGTGCGGGGGGGGGACCTTTACCTTTATCTTCGCAGGTTTATTAGATATATATTATTTTAAATCTGTGTTTCCTAACCTTGGGTCCCGAGATGTTCTTGTACTATAGCTCCCAGAAATCCTGGCCAGCAAAGCTAGTGTTGAAAGCTTCTGGAGGTTTTAGTTCAAGAACATCTCATTATCCAAGTTTGGGAACCATGGTTTAAAATTATAAAAGTAAAAATGACCACACATTTGTTAACATAAGGTATTGTATCTGCCAGCAAGTAATTAATGCAGTCCACTTCTAAACTCATGAAGTCATTACATCCCATACTTTCTTTTCTCTTAATTCATAAAAGGGACAATATAGGACATAGTGGCTAAAACTTAAAAGCATAACTTTTAGTGAATTGCAGTATGTTCTGAAATTTCCATATGCATTTTCTGTTGTTCATTGAGTTGCATGACTCAGCATGCAACAGATAAACTTATGGGGAGGGATTTTTTTTTTAAAAAAAGCCCAGGGCCCTTTTCTCTGTCCCCCAAGCCCCACTTGCCCCCACCCCACCCCAGCACTCATCAACTGGCAGGCAGGGCTTCGGGGAGGGAAAAAGTTTAAAAAAAAAAGCCCCAGGCTTTAAAAAAAAAACCTTTTCCCTCACCCCAAGTCCTGCCGGCCCGCTGATCAGCATTAGGGTGGTAGTGGTGAAACCTTCCCCCCCCACCCTAGTGCCGATCAGCTGGCAGGCGGGGCTTGGGGGAGGGAAAAAATAGGCATTGTTGCACATTCCACTACCCCAAAGACTGTGCTAATGAAAAACCTTTTTTCCCCACCCCAGCGCCCATCAGCTAGCAGGTGGGGCTTTGGGCAGGGAAAAGGGTTTCTAAAAAGCCCAGGGCTTTAAAAAAAAAAACCTTTTTTCCCTTCATCCACTTTCCAGCCCTTCCCCATGAACCATTTTGTTAGTGGTTCATTTTGTATGTATTTTTTGGAAAAAAACCCACATGAAACAAAACAAAAATGGGGGGGGGCAAAGGAAATGAAACATATTTTTGTGCCCATCCCTAATTGGCAGTTTTGTGTGGGAGGGATCTGTCTTTTAGATATTCTGGCCTCAGTCTGTTTGGGGGCTTGTACAGCCAAATGGACATCTTGTCCTTTGCTCAGAAATAAATTGAAACCCAGTTCACTTGGCTGAAAGCCAGGGATACACAAGCTGCAAAGTGAACACCAGACAAAGTCTGACTATCACATTTTACATTAGGTATAAATTTCAGATATTTTTTTCAAGTTTCTACTCAGCTCACTGAATGATCTCTTTCTCTCTGAATAATGTACATCACAGGACAAATTGAAAGTGACTGGTGTGGTTCCTTGAATTCCTTAGAATAAAAGGTCCTGATGAAAATGTAATCAATTGCAATAACTAAAAAAAAAAGACATTTATTTCTGTTAAAACTAAAAAACTTATGTCCTTTAATTAAAAAAAAAAAAACACCTGGTGAACAACAGTCCATTTGACTCTTCTGAACTGAGCTATTTGCTGGGGACATTATTTTTTCAACTTGATTTGAAAATCAGAAACATTTCTTGTGGCTTTCTTCCTGAATTAAAAGAGCCAAAGAGCACTGTCTTCCAATAATCAAAGGTGTGTTCTCTCTCTGTCTCTCTGTCTCTGTCTCTGTCTCTGTCTCTGTCTCTGTCTCTGTCTCTCTCTCTCTCTCTCTCTCTCTCTCTGTGTGTGTGTGTGTGTGTGTGTGTGTGTGTGTGTGTGTGGACTTAAAAGTCTCTACTGAGTAAATCCTGCAGGAAGTTTTCATCACCTTTTGGCTTAGGCTGCCTAAATGGTTACAATAGAATTATAATGGCTCATTCAACATCCTGTTGTGTCTGAAGGATGCAAATGTGATTTCCAAACCAAACATCCTTGAACAGAGATGCGTTCCTCTGAGAGTCATTTTCCTGCCTGTAGAATGCAGTCCAGCAGCACTTGGATGTAGGTAGCAAACTCTGGCCAGACAAAAAGATTTTTACAGCTTATACAGTCCTTCAGTTTTCACCATTTTAAATTTCCTGTCTGTTAAGTAACTAAGAAGTAATATAGTTTAGAGCTGGCTTGTCAAGTAATACACAGAGCCATCACTATTTCCCTTCAACGACAATCCATTTCCTCAAAACATCACAGGATCACACCCTGAGAGTGAGACACTTAATTTTAAGGATGTTTGTTTTTTCCCTCTGTGCTGTACAAAACCTAGCAAAATGGGAAGGTGGGTGGATGTGCTGTACATAAATACTTCCTTGATAACATTAACCCTCTTATTTCATTTAAAGATATAGTATTACTAAATGGGATGTTTTGTATCCTAATTCAAGATCCTGTCTCTTATCGACAGAGCTCTAAACTGGAGTTGGGTTCTTTTAAAAACTGCCTTCACTCATATGGATCTGCCCTTGGCTTGTCAGCAAAGATTTTGTTACGTGTTTCCATTTTAACCCAGAAAACCTATGCTGGTGGGTACACAAGTTAGATACGTTTCTGTAGTACTCCCTGATGGAGCTTCCTCTTTAGAGGATCTAGGAAACACCTCAACATTATTAGATATCCAGTGAAGGTGGTGTCTTTCCCTTCAGTTTTCAGGGACTAACAGCCAGTTGCTTAGTTCACAACATTGCAACTAGAGTAGGCTCAGTAAGGATTTGGTGAGCGAGTTCTCCATAGGTTCTATTGATCCAATGGCCCTACTCTAGATGAGGCTAACGAGATTTCAACCAATGTATTTTAATGTTTGCTTTGTGTTTTATCTATAGAAGATTTAACCCTCTGTTTTAATGTTTTGTTTCAATGTGTCATTTAATGATTGTTGTTGTTCTATCATGTGATGCACATACAGTACTGCCTTCAATCCCCACTGGGCAATGTTGCAATTCATAAATATTACACACACACACACACACACACACACACACACACACACACAAGGTTGCTCTTAGGAATTTCAAGGCTGGAATAATCTTTACTTCTTTTTGTTTTATAGGTTGGGTTCATTGATTATATTGTACACCCACTTTGGGAGACATGGGCAGACTTAGTGCAGCCTGATGCCCAAGATATTCTGGACACCCTAGAAGATAACAGGAATTGGTACCAGAGTATGATCCCTCAGAGCCCCTCCCCTCCTCTTGAAGAATGCAACAGAGACTGTCCAGCCCTGAATGAGAAGTTCCAGTTTGAGCTGACCCTTGAAGAAGAGGATTCTGATGGACCTGAGAAAGAAAGTGACAGCATCAGCTATTTCAGCAGTACAAAGACACTCTGTGTGATTGAACCAGGAAGAAGGGGTTCCCAAAGGGAAGCCAATATAGAAATTTTGACTGAAGATACATCACCTACTGATACTTAATGTACTGTAATATGTTTCAGTGAATTTAATTCTTCATGCACATGCAGGTTTGTCGTGCTGACTAGCCTGGCACCTAGGTCTTAGGCCAGCATCTACAATTGGGTAAAAGACCTTTCCAGCTACTTGAGATTGGAGTCAGGGTTGAAGAGCATGTAGTTGGCTGCTCAGGAAATTAACCGGTGATTTATATTGCAGCTTCAAGCTATATCAGCCAAAAAAAACAAAACAAAACCCCCCAAATCATTGTGGTGGTCTGGAGCCAGTGTGATCTGTTACCGAACAAGTGTGATATGGGATGACACAAAGATGAAATGCTTTCAGTTCTTAAGGGGTTTGGAAATCTATACAGGTCTGACAGCTAGAACTACTGATTCATAATTCTACATTTAAAATTTCACCTCCTGTCTGCAGACCCGTGTGCCTTTTTTATAAATACTTCCACATTTTTCGAGAAACCTACTAAATACACAACAAAAATGTTTGTTATTGATGTATAATTTTAATTATTATTATTATTGTTATTATTCCTGTTTTAAAGAAAGAAGTCTTCCTTTTTAAGGGCAATACTTGTTACTTGATTGCAGATTAATCACTTCTGACTCACTAAATCAAGCAGGGTGCCCTCATTACATTACTGGTCCCTTTTATCAGTCCCACTAGATGTGTGTAGCTCTGCAGTTTGCTGGCTACCGAAAACAGAACTTCTCATTCAACTGTTTTTCAACTTCTGTTGTACACAGGGAAAGTGTAGCTTAATAGCACAACATGGCACCTGTAAACAAACCAGCAGATGGAGGTAGTATGGCATGTATTCTCCCCCTCCTGGTTTTCCTTTCCCCACTAAACTCAGTGGAAGTTGTCTGCTTGGCCTTTGTTCATTTTCTTTGCTGCATAGTTCATGTCTACTAGGTTAAAATTCCGTTTTTCCTCCTGCACTTGCCTTGAGCTCTAACACGTCCAGTACTGTTTATAACAGTGTATTTATTACTGAATGTATATAATGTAATGTTTTGTAAGTATTAATTTATATAAATTAACATTGCCTGACAGTGGTGATGTTACTTGTGTAGAACGCTCCGGACAAGAGTTGCCTTTCTTGTAACCTTTTTTGTACTGAGTAAAATAGAAGAACCTGAACATAGCTTAAAAGAGACATATGGAACCCAGAGAGGGCATTCAGGCGGCATTTGGCTCAGAGGGGCTGCATTTTCAATAGCATTTGGGAAACCAGCACTGTTAGAGGCAGAGGCAGATGTAGGATGGTCTGTTAAAATTAGGTGAAACTACTGAAATTCTGAAGAGCTCCTTGGTCAATGCCACCTGCGTAATGTGTCACATTTCGAATATGCGAACAAGCCAATGTGAATTTCCTGGACAAAAAATGTGAACTGATGTTATAATTGTGCTGTGAAACTTCTTCCAACAAAGCTTGTTAGGCATGTATACGGTGCCAATTTCAGTCTGTAAAACTATGTTTCAAGCTTTCAATCCAACTTGTGACTAACTAGTTGATGAAAATAGCACAGTTGTGCATGATCAGTGGGTTTATATGTCTGTTTAACACTGCATTGTTCCAGGTGGTTACTTTATTGTTTCAAAGTTTCACAAACTTGTATGTTGTTATAGTATTATATATTGTGTTCAGATGCATTCTTAAAAAAATTTTATATGACGTGAATAAATGGAAGCATGATTTAGATCGGGCTCTCCTTGATAAAACATTTTAGTCCTCTACTTTCTCTCAATTCCCTGAGTTTCCATTAATACAATGTTCTAAAACATCTTGTCATCAGTTCTGGTAGTGAACAAGGAAGGAATTGCTCCAAAATCATCATAATGTCTCTGTTTTGTACTTCTGTTTAACTTGCTGGCAGCTGATACTGGTCACCAGTGCAGATAATAATGAGCTCCAGATTGATTTCCTATTTAGTGTTTTGCATCGAAATGCAACAGTTTTAATCTTAAAACAAGGAATGCTCCTACCCTGAACTTATATATTCTGCCACATTTCACCGATTTCAGTCAATTTGTGCAGATTTTAACTAGCAACAGGGTTGTACATCAATCTGTGAAAAATCTTCTCATTTCTAACAGAGTGCCTAGTCCATCACAGAACAAAGTCTACTTAAATTTGTTCACTTCATAGGTGTATATTATCAGATCAACACCAGTTCCTCCCAACAAGACAAAACTTTCATCTTAAGTAATAAATGAATGCCAATATAATATATTGAAGTACAGTGGTACCTTGTATAAAGGAATTAATTTGTTCCAAATGAAATTATGTTAAGCAAATTTTCCTTTATACAAATTCCCATAGGAATGGATTGAAAACGGAGTAATCCCATTTTTATGTTGTATGGATTCTCCCCATAGGCAATTATGTTAAGCAAATTTCCCCTATCTCCGGAACTTTTTATGTTGTACAAATTTTATGTTATACAAGCTGTTTGTTATACAAGGGTCCACTGTAGTGGGGATCAAAGTGGCTCACAGTAATTAAAATGCAAGTACACACATCCATAAATACTTACGTGAGAAGGAGGTTACTGGCAAAATCATTCCTTAAATGCCTCACTTACCTTGAAATCCATGTCAGAGTTGCTATAAGTCAATTCCAACTTGATGGCACATATAAACATGCATTATAGTGGTATTCAAAGATAGGGCTTCAGCAGTGATCTTACTATTGCCTCCTTGAGGCATGCTGGAATCTTATCTTGCTACAAAGAGGCATTCACCATTCCTTTTAACCATTTGGATAGTTCCTCTCTGACCACATTTATGAGCCAGGAAGGGAAAAGATCCAGCACACAAATGGTGATCCTCACCTCTCCAAGGACTCTGCCCATATCCTTGGCTTGCACACTGAAATTTATAAATTTACACAGGACTCTGTGTGTGTGTGTGTGTGTGTGTGTGTGTGTGTGTGTGTGTTGTGTTGTGTTGTGTTGTGTTGTGTTGTGTTGTGTTGTGTTGTGTTGTGTTGTTACAGTTGTGACTAACTCTTCATGACTCCATGTCCATGGAGTTTTCTTGGCAGGAATACTGGAGTGGCTTACCAGTTCCTACCAGGGGTCAAAACTACATTCACAATTCCTGTATCAAATATAACAGGCCTGCTCAATGTGTCGACTGCAGGCAACTGGTAGCCCTCCAGGCATCACCTGCCAGCCTCCCAACCTGCTGTTGTTTTTTGTTTGTTTTTATGGCTACCTACCTGTCTGGGTGTTTGGTCCGGATTTCTACCCTTCCCTTCTGCTGCGGCCACACCATGTCCCCTTGTTCAGCTCCTCTGTAGGAGTCCTAACCCAGAGTACCGGCGAAGCACACACACTCCTGTAAGTAGACTGCAGGGCCTTTGATAGAGATTAACGGAGACCACGAGGCCATTTGGTAGAGCAAAGTAGACCATGGGCTGTACAAAGTTGGACAGCCCTGAAATATAACATGGAAGCTGGAGAGGCTCCAGTTGACCTTGTCTGGAAAATATTGTGCAGATTCACCAGAGTGGGCTGCTGAGTGCTCAGCATCTTTAATACTACCTGCAAGACTAACTTGGACAGTTTCAGAAGGGAGACTATTGAGCAACAGCATCAGCAATACCCCAACAGAATCCTTATTCCATCCCAGGCACCCACCTTCAAGTAGACACAGTCAAACCCAGAAGACTGTGGGACAGAACACTTGGTAAGAAGAATCACATCATGGTGGTCGACTGCAACTCCACCTTCTCATTCAAATGTATGTTGCTGTTGCACAGATTACCCATGTAGGCAGAGCTGAAAGAGATTAAGCATCCAACTAAGTGTCTGTATTACAGGGCAGGTCAACAGGTGCTTTCCCTTTCACTGGCCTAGAATTCAGCAATGGCACTTGCAACCAAGTGGCTTGTCTGAGTTGGAAGATATTTTGGGGATGACCAACACCTTGTTTCTACCCATTATCTCATAAGGACATACCTGCCTTTCTGCACTATAGCTCTACCTCCCACTAAAATTGCAGTGGATAAGTGAATGCAAAAAGTTACTTTTTAGGACTATAGCCAAATAATGATTGAAAATAATTAACTTTTAAAGGCTCCAAGTGATTCATTTGCTTCTAGCTCATCTATGCAGGGTAGGAGAACATTTTAATCATAATAGTCCACACTCAGAATTTGGGCCCTCTCCTGACTTTTCTGATAGTACCTTTAGTCCAGGCATGTCCAAACTTTGGACCTCCTGATGTTTTGGACCACATCTCCCAGAATTCTAAACTTAGATTGCCAATGACAAAGGACTGTGGGAGATGTGGTCCAAAACATCTGGAACTCTATTTGTTGGCTTTGAGGGATATTCCCTTCATGTTGAATGACTACATGGCTCATTCCATTCAGCATTTCCCCCTGCCATTCTGGAAGCATTTGGAGGAGGGTGGTTGCCTGTCATAGGAAGAATGAGAAATTAACTTTGGCCAGTCCAGTTGTGCAGACCTAGATCTGCATCCAACTCAGTGAGTCTCAACCCGCTTCAAGAAAACAGTAACAGAAAAGCTTCTTAAGGAGACAACATCATGACCTCTTGGTCAATATAGAGGGGGCTCTGCTCTTTATAAAGAATGCTCCAAATTAATGTGTGACATACATAATGCATTCATTTGTTTTCGATTTTACTTGGGATGGAAGCAATGCAAGGAGTAGCAGCATGAGGATATTGACATAGGAGCACAGATGAGACTCTTTAAACTACCATGTCCTTGCTGGCTTATCCTGCAAATATTGATGGCTTCATGCAGCATTTCTGTAAACAGAAGTGCTGCATCTGAATGGTATTCCACTGGCAATCCAACACTGAGAACAGAAGGTGACAATCCAAAGGCAAGTGGTATTTGAACAGCTGCCAAAAGACAAGTTATGTCTAACAAGCAATAGCAACATAGTGACAGCTGATTGACAAAGCAGGCATGTCCAAACTTTGGCTCTCCAGATGTTTTGGACCACATCTCCCACAGTCCTTTGTCATTGGCAATCTAAGTTTAGAATTCTGCCTTTGGATTGTCACCTTCTGTTCTCAGTGTTGGATTGCCAGTGGAATACCATTCAGATGCAGCACTTCTGTTTACGGAAATGCTGCATGAAGCCATCAATATTTGCAGGATAAGCCAGCAAGGACATGGTAGTTTAAAGAGTCTCATCTGTGCTCCTATGTCAATATCTTCATGCTGCTACTCCTTGCATTGCTTCCATCCCAAGTAAAATCGAAAACAAATGAATGCATTATGTATGTCACACATTAATTTGGAGCATTCTTTATAAAGAGCAGAGCCCCCTCTATATTGACCAAGAGGTCATGATGTTGTCTCCTTAAGAAGCTTTTCTGTTACTGTTTTCTTGAAGCGGGGTGAGACTCACTGAGTTGGATGCAGATCTAGGTCTGCACAACTGGACTGGCCGAAGCTAATTTCTCATTCTTCCTATGACAGGCAACCACCCTCCTCCAAATGCTTCCAGAATGGCAGGGGGAAATGCTGAATGGAATGAGCCATGTAGTCATTCAACATGAAGGGAATATCCCTCAAAGCCAACAAATAGAGTTCCTTTATTCAAGGAAGGCAAATCCTTGATTATTCTGTAAGACACTTGCCCTGCTAGCATCTTGTGTTTCTGCTATACAGTATCTGTTTTTCAATGTTTTCCTATTTTCATATAGCATAATACATTTAATCACATTTTATACAGCACAAACATATAATGAACTTCAAATGGATGCCCAAGGACAACTTCGTGGTTGGAGAGATAGGCAGGAGATCTCTCAATGCCATTTGTGCGGAATCTTAAGCAGGTGAAGATACCTTCTTGGGAATACCCTGAAGCAAATGGTGAGCCACTGTGTGAGACAGAATGCTGGACTGGATGGGTTGTGGCCTGTTCCAGCAAGACTGTTCTTATGTTCTTATGTTCTTAAATGTATTAATTACATCAGAAGTGTTGTTTATGGGCCTTCATCCATATTTTCCACCTGCACAATGTAAACATGAGTAAATATTTCACTTTGTGGGGCTGAGAAAATTGACTGCAAACAATGAAAAACTACAATGAAATAAATCTGCTGACCTGTAAGGTGCCATCAGCTGCTTCATCTTCATCTTCATCACCATTATATTCATCATAATCAATAATCCTCATCCTCATCCTCATATTTATTTATTTATTTATTTATTTGATTTATATAGCACAACCATTTAAGCAGAAAGCTGCTCTGGTGGTTTACAAATATAAACAAAATACAATAAAATACATTATACAACTTAAAACTGTAAATAAACAGACTAATCAACCAACCAACATAAGATAAATCAACTAAAGGCAAGTGAACATAAGTAAATAAAAAAACCATTCAGCATTTCAAAATAAAATACAAATGAAAAGAAAAAGTGCTGATAGAGAATTATCATACAGTAAGGCAGAAAAGACGAGCAGTTTATGTGAACAAGTTAGAATGGAATGGTCAGTGAAGGCCAACCTATAAAGCCAGGTTTTTGGTAATTTCTTAAAGACTTGTAGCAAGGGTGCCAGGCGAATTTCTTGTGGAACCTGGTTCCACAAGTGGAGTGCAACCACCAAGAAGACCTGATTCCTTGTTGCCACTTTCCAGGCCTTCTTTGGGGTTGGCACCTGCAGATGGCCGATGATGATGATGATGATGATGATGATGATGATGATGATGATGATGATGATG
>JAHTLZ010000129.1:36501279-36530179 GCA_023846285.1 Phrynocephalus versicolor | reverse complement strand
TGATGATGATGATGATGATGATGATGATGATGATGATGATGATGATGCCCAAATCCTGTAAGGGCGAGTTCCACCAGCACAGTGGAAATTTGATAGCATCATCAGACTGTTGTTGATTAAAGACTTCCTTTTAAAATTTCAGGATGCATGCAACTTTGTCTTATTGGATGTGAGTCATGTGATTCAAACAAGTCAGCCTGGAATCTGTGGTAATATTCCATAGGTGGCATCATTCCCATTTTGCAGATGAAACTGCAAAACAGGATTTTCGCCATGTTTTGTTATAAATACTGAACTAGATTAACATAACTGTTTGGATTTCTTTTTACAGAATGTTTTAATGTGTAACAAAGCACTGTAATTAAGTGATGGAAAAGTAAAATACAAACATTAAATAAAATATAATGTCCATAAACTAATAACTATGAACTGATACCCACAAAGAAAATACCTAGGACATAAAACTATGTACAACAAGTTTAAATTTCCCTATTGAGTCTTCATAAGTCTTCAACTATACGCTATTGGCACCATCTGGTGGAAAAAATGAGCAACAACATTTTGTATGCCTATACGTACAGTACAGTGGTACCTTGTATAACGGAATTAATTCGTTCCAAATAAAATTACGCTATACAAATTTTCCATTATACAAATTGCAATTTCCCATAGGAATGCATTGAAAATGGAATTAATCCGTTACAATGCATAGTCCAGTCTGGTGCTCTTTATGCCCCCACCCACAACCGGACCAGAAAGGAGGGGCACTAGTGCTAGCTTACAAAGCCCACCCCCAAGGAAACACCCCCATACAGATCACTGGTGGCTTGCAGAGTCCACCCCCCCAGCAACAACCCCCAGAGATCAGTCAGAACGCTGTGCTACTCCCCTGCTGAGCCAGAGCGTCCCGCTCATCAGCTGGCCAGCACTGGCTCTGCGCCAGCACTGTGAGCACTGGAAAGGGCTGGGGGGAAAGGCAGGGAGCTGTGCGTGCCCCATCGTGCTGCTGCTCCCTCACACTCTGCTGCTGAGAAAGCTGTTGCTGGCGGCTCCGTTTGGGTGCCGCCGCCGCCATGCGGCTTGAAGGGATTGGGGGGGGCGCTGAGCTCCGGCCTCCCTCGCCTTTCTGTGCAGTGTGGCCCGCTCCTTTTCTCAGCAGTGAAGGTGCTGAAAAGGGAGGAGGAGGAGGAGGAGGAGGAGGATGGGGCGGGGGAGGGGTGTCCATGATGATGCAGCAAGAGCAACCTCGGTGGCTTGGAGGAGAAACCTGGAAGTGGCGGTGGTGTGTGTGTGTGTGTGTGTGTGCGCGCGCGCGCGTGCGTGCGTGCGTGTGTGCGCGGGGGGGTGGATTGTAGACGCAAGAGGGAGAAAGAACGGCAGCAGGAGAGCAGCTCCATGTCGGAGGTTATCAATGGATGTGAGCTGGGAGTGGGCAGGTGGGGGTGGGGAGGTTGGAGGCGAGGGAGGAAGGAAGGGAGTGGACGCCTGGAATTCACAGCCGGGGAGGCAAGCGAGCGAGCGAGCAGAGCAAAGTCAAGTCAAGCCAAGCCAGCAGCCAGCCTGCCGGCCGGCTCCTTCCAATGCCTGCCAGCACAGCAACAGCCGCACTGATTGAGGGACGAAAGGCAAAAAGAAGGCGGGAAGAGGACACTCGTGCACATATACACGCACACGCGCCGCCGCTTGAAGGAGACAGCGGTGGCGGAACCCAAACGACGGGGCGCGCACAGCTCCCTGCCTCAACCCCCAGCCCTTTCCAGCAATCACGGTGCTGGCGCAGAGCCAGCGCTGGCCAGCTGATGAGCTGGAGACTCCGGGTCAGCAGGGGAGTAGCAGAGCATTCTGGCAGATCTGGGGGGGGGGTTGCTGGGGGGGTGGACTCTGCAAGCCACTGGTGATCTGTGTGGGGGGTGTTTCCTTGGGGGTGGGCTTTGTAAGCCAGCGGCGGCGGCGTTCAGAGGCCATGGACTCCTTTTAAAAGGGCGGGTGCTGGCGGATAAACATTTTACGTGGTACGAATTTTACGTTAAACAAACCTTACGTTAAATGAGGTACTACTGTACTTGATTAATCTAGCTTCGTTGACTGGTCTACAGCTAAGGCAGGAAGCATATCTACAGTAACTAGTATAATCTGTTTTCTTACACTAATATTGTTCAGTCTTACTGTTTACAGGATCTGAAGACAGAGAATAGATAGAATGGCCTTTGTTAAAGTCCAGTTAAATTTCATGTCTTCATCTATGTCATAAGGAATACACCATATGCAGCCATAATCTAAGCATACCTGTTCTTGTGATTTATTTATTTATTTATTTGTACATACGCCACACATCTCACCATCTGGCCAGATGAGTAAATGAGTAGAAGACTTTCTAGAATACATATCATTATGGTGAAGTGTTCTGGCTTCACAAAGTCTGGAATCACTCTTAGTTTTGATACAATGAGACCAAAGTCAATGGTTTAGGCATCTGGCTGTAGAGTCAAAGGTTGGGAATTGGATTTCCCATTGGGCCTCCTTGAAAGGTGCTATAGTTGGACTCGATGATTCATAGGTGGAGATGGGCACAAAACACTTCATCATACAATTCAACCACCCATTCAACACATGGCTTCCCCCTCCTCCACAGTGGGCTGCCCCATGCACTGTTTGGAATGTTGCCAGGGTCCTCAGAGTCCAGGCACTCATTCTTTGCCTCCTTGGGCAACTGACCACTCCAGTGAGGAGGCCGATGCAAATTCTCCCCACACAGCCATCTCTCGTTCCTAGGGTTCAATCCAGTTCTACAGTTCTCAGTTCTGAGTTGTTTATTAAATAAAGATACATAACACTCAGGAGTTTGATTCTCAATGCTTACCCTGGCGGGGCACCCATTGCCATGGCGGGGCCCCATGTGAGCATTTGGTTTCTTGCCTGATCATGAGGCGTTCACCCTTCTTATTCTGCTCATTCAATAAAAACACTTGTTTAACTTCAAACTTTGCAACATTTATTTTCCTGAACATCACTTACTTTTGATTTGTTTAATTTAACATTTAATATTGCCCCAATGGGGAACAAAATGGGCTATAACCTTTAAACAGTTCAGTTTCATCTAACAAACGTAGTCCTTTATCAGGGTCCACACTCACTCCACCTTCGTTCAGGCATGTCCTTGATGGAATCGGCCACAAGGGCACCTGTTCCTATGAAAGTCCTTCACTCCAGAGACCCATCTTGGGCCATCATCAAAGTGTTCCCAGGCCAACTCCTCTCCCTCCGACCCATCTCCTGCAACAACATTCACTGACCCCTTTCTCTCTTTTCTCTTTCTACCTGGGCTTTCTCTTCTCAAGTTTTCCATCTCCACTCTCAAGTCTCCTCTCTCCAATATGACACACCTTCTCTCTCTCTCTCTCTCTCTCTGCCACTTGTCTCCTGCTATCTGCCTCTTCTGTAAGTTCTATTAACTGTTCCCATTTTGGGGTCCAGGGTTTTTGACCCATATGCACTCCCAGCCTGGGGGCAGAATCCTAGGCCTCCCTCTATCACATTCTCTGCCTCTGATACCTTTTTATGTTTCTCCTCCCTCTCTTCCCTCTGACTAATCCTGGTTGATTTATTTTCCACCTCAATCCAGTCCTCTCTTCCTTTGTTCTCACCTCCCTTATTTGTTGCCCTATTTCTTGTTATATCATCTGGACTGGGTTTGTACCTTTTCGAAAGTCCTCCTTTCTTTCTCCCTTCTTAGGTCTGTAATTCTGTAAGTGCCCTATGCCTTCAGATGTTTCTCTGGGTGGGGCAGACAGTACTCGGACAGAGAAGCCTTCCAATCTGCCTTGATCTCCACACTCCACAACTCCCTGAAGGAGTTTTGTATCACCTTGTATCTACTCTACAAAAGTGCAATCTTGTGTAGTCTTATCAGGCGCTGAGAATCTTTTTGGTGAGATGGAATACACCAGATGACGGTATCAGGAGGCAGGGCAGATGTTAAGACTGCTTCAAAGTCCCAATAAGGTTTCACACCCAGCATATCAAACAAAGCAGCATAGTCTCTGCCCACCCCCTTTCCACTCTCAATTTGGATCTCTCGAGACTGCTGGCATGAGGAAGTGGGGGAGGTGATACAAAAAGCCATGTGTTCTATTTGAAAGTTGGGGGGAAAATAGCAAAACTCACCTATATATAAAATATAGGCATAATCAATAAGGGCCAGATTAAAAATAAGCAATTTTACCTAGTGGGTGCCATCGTCTGGTGTATTCCATCTCACCAAAAATATTCTCAGCACCTGATAGACTACATCCTCTATCAAGATTTCATTTTTGGTACAGTGCTTTGATAAAGATAGCAAGTTGCTATCGAAGGCTCAGCTTGCATTTTTTTTGTTTTAGTACTGACCAATAACGGTATCACCTAGCCTACTTTTACATTTGTTTTTCTGGTCACAAGGCTCAACCCACTTTTTTTACTTCCACAAAAGTGGGGAACAACAGGCTTATAACTCTGTTCTTAGGGGACTCCTGCTCTTTGCCTACTACAAACCTATGTTATGGTTAAGATAGTCCTCTGGTGGCAACAGGTGGTACTCGAGACTTTAAAGATATTTAGCACATTTAAGGGCGCTTTTACACGACCCCTAAGATCCGCTGGCAACTTAATTTCAGATCAGAGATCTTGGGGGTTTGTCGCTCTTCCTGTGTTCCCACCCCTCAGCACTCCCTTGGTCCTGTTTGCGTGAGGGGAGGAAGAAAAAAAGGGAGAAAAGAATGCAGGCTCACCTCCACTCTGCCCTGGGAAGCATTCCAGTCTCTTAAATGGGCGGGGGCAAAAAAAAACAAAACAGAAGGCGGGGAGAGCCCGGCACTCACTGCTTTGCAATCCGCATCAGAAATTTTTCACCTTCGGAGACCAGGTACTTGGAAAATGCGCTGGGACGCGCTTAGGTGGTCGTGGTCATACTTAATTTATTTAAAAGTCCAGAGCTGTTGGGAAAACAATTTTAAGCTCTGCAACCGGGAGCCCTTTGCCTCGGATTTTAGGGGTCGTGTAAAAGTGCCCTAAATTAACAAAGGTTGTGATCACATAGGGCAGGCATGTCTAAACTTCGGCCCTCCTGATGTTTTGGGCCACAACTCCCAGGATTCCAAGTCTGTATTTCCAATGGCAAAGGACTACGGGACTTGTGGTCCAACACATCTGGAGGGCCGAAGTTTGGACATGCCTGACATAGGTAAATACCTCCCCTTCGCCTGGCTCTCTGCACAGAGCACAGTGGTGTGCTCCGAGCGGAGGTAGAAGTGCCATGACTATGAGGGGATGAAGTTGCATGCCCACAGAAAGGGCTCTGCATGCCATGTTTGGCACCCATACCACAGATCCACCAACACTGCTCTAAAGTAATTCAATGCATTTTCAAACCAAACCAAATTCTAGGGTCCTCTTAGTTTGAATGCTACATTTCAAGTATCTAATTTTCTTAATTTTATAGCTATGAATAAGAATCTACTCCTCCTATTTTTGTCATTATAGATTGTCCAATTTGTAATTTTATATAAAGTCTATGTGGATGTATTTATCTTAGCTAAATAAGTTTTTTTTTTTGTAGAATTGGGGCCTACTTGTGTTTCATGTATTGCAAATAGTTACATAGTATTCTTTGCAAAAGGTTTGCTTTGTGATGTTTAAATTAGCTTCACACAATACATAAGTGTGGGTCAAATCTTTGTTGAAATCATTGCACATATAAAACTACAATTATTATATTTGACAGCTCAGTGGTTTAGGTATCTGGCTGCAAAACTAGAGGGTGGGTATTCCTGACAGGAACTGGACTCAATGATCCATACAGTCTATTCCTACTCTGCAGTTCTTAGGTCGTTATTATTCTAAGGGTATTACAATCAACCTCTTACCATGTACATATATGGCTGCGTGGGAAATGCATGGACTATTCTATGTCTTGGTCTTCTCATTTAAAATAAGTCTTATGGTTAAAGATATATTGATTTAGTGCTATAAAAATAGAAGAAGCAGCTGCAAATCCTGTCCTCTGGGCAACTTTGTCAGGTTTCAGGGTCAGATCTCTTTCTTCTGCTGTGTTGTGGGGGAGGGGGAAAACATGCTGCTGGTTACATTACCAGGCTTCCAAGAATTTTTTTTAGAAGCAAAGCAAAGTGTTCTGCTTATATACTGCCATATAGTGCTTAAAGCACTCCCCGAGTGGTTTGCAAGTAATTATGCAGGCTACATGCTACTTTCCCCTCCCAGCAAGATCAGTAATCATTTTAACAACCTCAGAAGGATGACAGGCTGAGTGAACCTTGAGCCTGCTATGTGGAATGGAACCTGGGGTCATGAGCACAGCATTGACTGCAGTACAGCATTTTAACCACTGCACCACAAGAAGTGCACAAGGCACATTCTGCTGCTGCGCACTACTGAAATTAGGAAGAGGGAGTAAAACACTCCATACTCCAGTGGAGGAGGAGGAGGAGGAGGAGGAGGAGGAGGAAGGAAGGAGAAAGGAGGAAGAGGAACAAGAAGAAACAAACACATTCCTACTGTAAAACAAGGTTTACTGAGAGCATGCATCTTGATTTAAAGAGAAGTTATTTTCTTGGAAGCACAACTTTCTTTCAAACAAAAGCACACACTCCCTCAGCAATTTGTGTTATAGCACAAATGAGCTGGGAGACTATGTTTCTGTATGTTGGCAGTGGTGTAGAGAGGGGTACGTGTCTCAGAAGATACATTTTGTCTACTTTTATTAAATCTGTTAACTTGGATTAAGCCTTTTTGAACTCATTGAGAAATCCAAGTAGGCAGGTACAGGACTGTGATGTAAATTGCTTTGGAAGCTGTTCTTCATGCAAAACTACTGAACACAGATTTCCATTAGAGTACGAAGGGATAGGTGGAATAGATGCTACATAAGGAGAACATAAAATATGTTATGTTTATATGTGGTGTATTGTCACATCAGCCATCCCCTATTAGGGTTTTACTTGTTTGCTATCAGAAAAGCCGTAGTTTCAAGTTTATATCTCTAGGTTTTATTCTACAGAAAACACTGTGATGCCACCTGTAGGGGATTTGTTGAGGCTTTCCTCTTCATGTGGAAATCAGTCATGCAGGATCATTTTCCTGAGGCAAACTGAAACAGCCCTTTCAGATAACCATGCACAACTAATGTGTCCATTCCATTGGAAACTAAAAGACTTTCCTTCCTGAAATACTTTCAGATGAATATAAGATTGCACATTAGGAGCTCAAAGACTGAGAAAAATCCAGGGGAAAAGGCTGCAGAGGAAGAATTATAATCTCTACTCATAAGTAAAAATTGCCTTTATCAGATTGTCTAATCAAAGAACCTTTATTCATAAATAATGACCTAATCACAATTACTAGCCCCAACTAGAGCAGATATGGTGTCCACAATCCTGTTTGCATAGCTTTGGCCAAAATCCTGTTTCTGTAGCTTTATATGGCAGAAGCTGATGATGTCATTAGCTTCTCTTAGCAAAATGTAATTAAAATGTATTAAATGCTTCCTATCCTATCATTTCTAGCTTCCGTGGCTCCCTAGGGCTCCATTTTGCTTTGGGGAGCCTGGGAATATGAGGGATCCTTTAATTGCTAAAAATCACCATCCGACTGCAACAATAGGATCAGGAATCTGACAGCAATTTTTAGTGATTAAAGGCTCTCCTTCTTCAAGAGGCTCCCAAAGGTTTCCCCAGGGCAACAGGGAGCCTTAGGGAGCCTCAGCAGCTGAAATGGGGGATATGTAGCTGTTACTTAGTTTAAATTAAATTTTATTGGCAGAAGCTGAACAGATTTTGGCCACTGAGTCAATGTGACCAACACAAATATTGACTTAATCACCATTGAGAAATTTATTCTATGTATCTACTCAAGGTGAAACTAAAAATTGGATTAAGGCCAATACAATGTGAACGTAAAGAATTTGCACGATAATTGGAGCCAAAAAGCCAAACTTGAAAAATATTGAGAAATCCTGATCAAATTACAAACTTGAAGGTGGCATGCAAATTTACATCACAGAACCTACCCTTCAATTGCTTGAGGAACAATATGTTTTAATTAGTATTTGTGCAAAGGATTAGTGGGCTCCCTTCCTTAGTTTATAACACCTTAGCAATGAGTACAGATAGAAGCTATGAGGACACTTGATGATCAATACATCATCTATTATTCTGTTGTAAGAATGTCTTTCCATAAATAATGAAGGCAGCATACAAGAAAATAGTGAAATCAATGTAATGTTATTATTTAATTTATTTTATTTGTTTAGATTTGTCACTGTCCATCTCCCCAGAGACGACTCTGGGCAATTTACAATAAAAAAAACCACAATGAAACAATAAATATTAAAACATCTAAAAAACAGAGAAACAGTTATAACAAAAACGGAATAAGGCTGCACTCCTGAGATATTTTTTGGAAGAAAGTACAATGGAACACAGTGGAAGTTGCCTGTGACTAAACATGCATAAGTTCACACTGTAAATTTCAGTTG
Organism: Phrynocephalus versicolor; assembly: GCA_023846285.1. Taxonomy (NCBI): domain Eukaryota; kingdom Metazoa; phylum Chordata; class Lepidosauria; order Squamata; family Agamidae; genus Phrynocephalus; species Phrynocephalus versicolor. Next base: position 36,521,652 of record JAHTLZ010000129.1, on the reverse strand, counting down.
CCATAAACATGATCAAACACTATGGCCAGTGTCCACACACTATGCAGCTCAGTTAATGTTATCAGTCAAGGCCATACCACGGCCATTTGGGGGAAAGGTCTTATAGGGCCCTCCCAACACTATTATTCAATGATTTTATGAATTTAATATGTCCCACTCCATCCTGCATTAGTATCCAAGGCTCTCTAGGTATGCCATTCAGCTTAGGATGTCTTCTGGACCTGAGGAATATGGCAAGGAATTATTTAAAGCTGGAAAATCACCACCACAGTTTCTGGTAGCAGGACCAACAGCAGTGGCCATTTTCTGACTTTAAATCACTCCCTACATCATTCTATGGCTCTCAAAGGCCATACAGCTGTACGACAGTCACAATTAAACCAAAGTAAGGCTTGACATATCTTGCTTTGCATGTAATGAGTCTAGCTAGGTCATATATTAGTTTCACCTTTTGAGTTGACTTACTGAAATAAATGAACATTTGCATGATATTCTAATTTTTCGAGTTTCACCTGTAGTTGAATCACATGGATACTTACTTACAGTACTTCAAAGGGTTACATTGGCTTTTCAAGCTCTTTCTTTAAATGTAATAAAGAAGGATAACAATTTATGGAAGCAGCCAAAGAAATTGTTTTTTTTTTAAATCAATACTTTGGTTGTTATGTTTTAGACATCTAAAACATTTCCTTCTTAATACATACATACATCTTCAAATCTGTCTGGATAGTGATTCTCAAATGTTTATGCCTATAACTCCCAGAAACTCTTCCTAGCACAGCCAAAGAACAAGACTTTTGGGAGCTGTACCTCAAGAACATCTAGAGGCCCAACATCTTGGGACCTCTGGTGTGGAGGAACAAGACACTCTTATATAAAGTACAAACCCAAATCAGATGGGAGAAGGCACCTTACACAAGTTTTATATATATATATATATATATGTTTATATCTGATTTTTATAGATTTTTCAAGGTGGAAAAAAACTAACCCAAGATCCTGTAGAGGTCCTTGAGATAGTCCTCAGACTCTCTAACAAAACAAAAGGCTGATATGCCTAAAGCTGTGTTATGTTTAAAGACACACAGACAACCATCTATACTTTCCTTCTTTTGTTTCTGGTACAATACAGAAGGCACCCTGAAGGAAGGGCAACAATGTTTCAAAGTCACCTTTTCCCCTTTCTCTTTTCATCTTCCTAGTTGGGAAATACAGTATATGTAGGTTACTATGGGCATGAGCATGCTTTGGGGGGATACTCTTTAAGCCACAACTCCTCTCCATGTTGGCCAGTGCCCATGCTACTTGGAGGATTCTGTGAGTTGAATACCACAAGTAATTTTTCGTAGCTCTGGTCTTTCACAGAAGGCTTTAGGTCAGGGGTGCCCAAACTTTTTGTAAGGAGGGCCAGATTTGGTGGCTGAGAATGTGTCAGGGGCCGGTTGCTCCCAACCCTGCCACCCCACTGCAAGCCCCACCCACTGACCCATAAGCCCCACCCACTGACCCCTTGCAACCCCACCCACAAGAAGGAACGCAGGGAGGGAGGGAGGGTGGAAACCAAGAGAGGAAGGAAGGAAGGTGGGGACCAAAGGAGGGAGGAAAGAAGGAAGGTGGGGATCAAAGGAAGCACAGGGAGTTGTGGCCACAGGTTGCCCCTTGGAAGAGGCGATCTGTGCGACCTTGCACCCCCCCGAGCTCCCTAGCGGTGGGGCTCGCCCGCCAGCCCACCCCAAAGCTCCTTGGCGGTGGCAGAGGCCCGCTGGCCTGCCCACCCCCACACTTTCCCCTGCAGTGCCGGTGGCGGCAGACCACCCATCCACCCAAGCGCCCAAGCTTCCCAGCAGTGTCAGTGTTGGCAGAAGATTTAAAAAAAAAATGGGGCGAAGGAGGGGGAGGGAGGGGCAGGCCAGCCAGCCGCGGGCCACTCAGAATGGCCTGATGGGCCGGATTCGGCCCCCGGGCCGGACTTTGGGCAGGCCTGCTTTAGGTAACTTAATCTCAGTCTTCCTGGCCTTTGACTGGCCTCTAGTTTTGGCCTCCTGAAAGATACGAGAGCCTTAACTTCGTGGTCTCACAGACCATGATATAAATTATTATTTAAATAATTCTTGCGGCTTCTCTTAAGACACTGTGTCAAGGAGGAGAGAAGCTTCATGTGTGGCCACACGCTCAGCTACACAATATTTAAAATATTAAAGACTCTTATTTGGCAAAAAGTGTCTGGATTTTAAAGACATTATGAAATTATGAAAAGGAAATATAATTGCAGTTAGTGTCTTCCCTCCAGCTGTGTGCTGTCTCAGCTGAGATGAGGCCGTGAACAGCTTGCTGTTTGAACTTCCTGAGGTATGTAAAAGAAAATGAAAAAGGGTTTCTGTTATCAGTATAAATCTGATATTACTGTTTTTGTTTTGCCTGTAAACTAAAAATGCATGGGTTTGTTGTATGGCTAAGAGGCTAATATCAGGAAATGTGGTCTCAGAAACAAAGATAAAGCTAGAGTATTTTTCAGAAACTGGTCTAAAGTTGCAATCCCACATGGACAAATGTGATACTAAGTGCACCTTCAAGTGCCATTGTACCTGCATCAACCACCAAGTAAGTACTGTATACAGGAGTGCAAATCCTACAGTTTTCAGAGAGGTGGGCATCTTCCCAAGTAAATATTCACAAACTGCTTTGTTAAATTTACTAGGATTAATAAACGAGGGTGCCAAAGGTTAAAGGAAAGTCATGTTGTAATCTTGAACACAAAAATATTGAACTCCTTTGTTTGGCATCGAGTTAAACACACAACACGCATATAAAACCCCTTTATGTTGAAAGGAGGCTTAAAAATATCCCACAACTCAAGGACTTGCTCCAGGAATTGCCCTACCCTTTTTTGGTGGTTTAAACTAACGTTTTTCAATGATTGCCACACTGAAGCAGCTGAAACTGTAGACAATATCTGTGGTCTGCGTTTTTCCCCTGCAGGGAAAAGGAAAGTTGTGTGCCTGGAGATGCTTCTTCTTTTCCATACTCGTGTCTCGCTGTTTCTGTGCTTCTTTCCCTCACACCAGGCTGCGGGGACGCCTACAGCTACCTATGGTGGAGGAACCTCTCGCAAACCTTAAGAAAGGACAAAAGACGACCTACCCGATGAGTCCCGAGGGCTTCCTGGCTACTGCTTGCAGAGACAGTAACTCCTGACGGTGGCCAGGAGAGGCGATGCTTCCTCGTGTGGTGTGAGTTTCCCTTGTGAAGATGATTTTAGAAGGGCAGGCTTAAGCTCGGCAGCCATCAGTGGGGAGGGAGAGCAAGTCAATCATTAACCTTTTCTTTCCGTGGGGTTTTAATTACTGCTGGGACGTTTGTTTTCCTCTTGGCTCCTTTCCCCCCTCCTCTCCACGTGTTTTCAGAGACAGAAGACGGAAGTATGTTTACCCTGAGGTAAATTGTTTCAGTTTGTGAGGGTGGAGCTTGCTTCCCTAGAAGAAAGAATGGCTAGAATAGCATTGTGTGTTTCACTTTATTTCTTCTGTCCAGAGAGACAGAAAGTCCCCCGCCTCACCCCCAAAGCTGGAACAGACTTCATGGAAAGGAATAATCTTGTTAAATCCGTCGGAAGCTATATTATATAAGGAAAAGGCTTGGGGCTGTTTTGTCTTGGGAGCAATGTATTTAGAAACAACGCTGCGCCTTAAATGAAATAAGGCATTTCCGCCTATTTTGAATTTATGTCGTGTTCTTTGACTTCACAGTTAATCGAATTTAAATAGCATTGTTTCAAAAACCGTTTCAGTTAGCTGTACTGGAATGCCTATTATGTGTTACTGGGGGGGGGGAGGTGTTGAAGATAATGGTCCTTGTTCTGTGAGAGAAACAAATATTTTCCCACTGGGAAGGAACAAATAAATGCTTGTTGGTAAATCTTGATTGACAAAATAAATCTGCATCTTGATGTAAGACTTTTGAATCGTATCCAGCTTACTAAATGCACACAATCACCTTCAGCATTCAGAAGATCATGAGAACCCAGCTCAGAAAAATAAAAAATAAAAAAGGCAGTTTTTTTGGATTACACAATATCTCAGGTTCTTGGAGCTGTAGTCCTTGTTCGTATATTTCCATGTTCGAGATGAGAACAGAACTTGATATTACATGTATAACGAGTTACATTAAGTAGTGTGTGTTTTTTTAAGTGCTTGTCAGTTTTTAAAAAATATGTAAACCTACAGAAAGCTGGGTGTTGGGTGCAAGCTTTTTGTTATTTATTGTTTAAAATATTTTTATCTCACATTTCTTCATTAAAAAGATCCAAAGGGGGCTTACATTCATAAAAGACAATATTTAAAGCTAAAAACAGCAGGTATACGAGTAGTAAAAAGGATCAAACAAATGCCATACTAAAAATAGTAAACAAAAGCAAAAACAAAGAAACATTAAAAAGCAGCAAGGTCCAACTAGCCATTTAAAAATCCTACTCAGGCAACCAGTCATTGAAGCCAACCTTCCCTGAGGAGGGAGGTCTTCACCTGCTTTCAGAAGGACAGCAAAGATGGGGCCAGCCTGGCCTCTTGTGGGAGAGAATTCCCAAGCCTGGGAGTGGCAATAGAGAAGAGCCTCCTCCATGTTTCTGCCAAACACACCTGAGAAGGAGAGAGATTGAAAGAAAAGGCCTCCCCTGATTATCTTGACACCTGAACAGGCTCATAAAGGGAGACATAATCCCCTTTAGGGCTTTCTAAGTTAGAACCAGCACTTTGAATTGTACCCAGAAACAGACCAGCAGCTAGTGGAGGTGCTAGAGCCAAGGAGTTATGAGGCCCTTTGCCACAATTAGCAAGGTGGCTCCTGTTTTTAGATGTCTAGCTGTTCAGTCTTCCCTTCAGGCACCCTTGTTTTCTATGTGAAATTCGTAGTTTGCACTCAGTTAGATGGACTCCCCAACTCTCCATGATGGCTGAAGTAGCCTTTTTGAGAACTGGATCTATGCATTTTGTTATCAATAATCTTTATTAGCACATTTTGGTGTAACTATGCAAGTCTTGCACTGAGATGTGTCAGAAGGAAAGCCTGAGGTAAAATGATGCCCTTTGAATGGTGAATGTGACCTGAATTGCTCTCTTTACCTAAAGGCAGAGGTTAATTGTCTCTGCTTACATGGGGAGGGAGGGGGGATGGTGAGTAATAAGGCAGTCTGGGTGAAAGCCGATTCAGTATCTTCTGCACGGTATACTGTCCACCACTCCAACAAAACCTATAAATTTTTAATTGCATGCTGGACTGCAGTTTTATCTTCAGATCCCTGCCATGCTGGTAACAACTGAAGACATAGTCACATGACTCCTGTAAACAGACAGATGATAAAAGAGCAAAAGTACTATGACTGGAACTAGGATGACTGCAAACTAGACTGAGATTCCCTCCCCTGCTAGCATTTCATTTTTCGTTTTGTGCCCATCTCTATTTTTCAGTACTTCCCTCCCCCTCCCCCTCCAGGTGCTGCCTCTGAATGAGTGCCTGCTGAAGGAGGTGAGGCTCAGAAGCACCAAACATCTGTTTGGTCAAAAAAATAAAGCAGTACTGGTTCGGCAGTTCATGCCCATCTCTATTTAGTAGTCCTAGTCGAGTGGAGGTGATGGTATCTAGGCAAATGTGTGGTACTTTCTGTAGGCAACCAAGGAGACTCATGGAGGGGCAGGACACAGTATTCCACCCTTTGGACCCTACAGACAAATGCAGTAAGCCTAGTAGTTTCCAATTTTGGGTAACCCAGGTGTTCTTCAGCTTCAGCTCTGAGAAACTTCATCCAGCACAGTTAGGCATGAAGGCTTCTGGGAGCTGCAGATGAAGAACACCTACCCTACAGCTATCATCAGATGAGTAGAAAGTAGAGCAGGCCCTTAAATTGCATGGACTGATCAGAGCGCAGGAACGCTTTTATTTTATTTTATTTTATTTTTGCATCTAAATATTGTATAGGAATCATGCTAACTGACTGACTCAGTATTTGAAGTATAATTAAAATTTATTCTGCAGGCTAATAAAACCACAATTTCCGATATAGAAATTATCTTAAATTTTCTTTTAAAATATAAAAGGTGGCATGTACTGTACTAGGTTTAACGAGTGAAACTCTATGTTACATGGGATAATTTTTTCCAATATTGATCTCTGTATGTTTACACACTAGACTAGCTAATCTGGGCAATGAGATTAACAGGAAGAAGGGCTCACTTTCTGGGAGCTGTAGTCCACCTTTGTATATTCCCATGCTCTGGATGAGAATGGAACTGCTGTCTTCTTTTGAATTCCCATTGTTCCCTGAAACCATGTGAAGCTACAGAAAGCTGGGTGTCGGGTGCAAGACTTTTATTATTTATGGTTTAAAATACTTAATCCCACCATTCTTCTTAAAAAAGATCAAAAGCTGCTTACATTATTAAAAAAGCTAAAACTGTAGGTATACAAATACTGAAAAACATAAAAAACCACCCTAAAAATACTAAAAAAGCAGCAACAATTTTTTAAAGCAGTAAGGTCCAACTAGCCATTTAAAAACCCCACTTTGCCTTATTAGTCAGTGAGGCAAGGCTTTCCTGAAGAGCGAGGTCTTTTCCTGCTTGCAGAAGGACAGCAAAGATGGGGTCAGCCTGACAATAGCAACAGTATTTATTATTTATTTAAATTTATTTAAAATATTTAACCCCACCTTTCTACTTACAAGGACCCAAGGAAGTAATAAGATTATGTAACTACACAGGCCACTTATAACTTTGCCAAACAATTAGATTTTTTAGCTTTGTAGTTTACTTAAGCTTACTGCTTGTAACTTTTCAAAGTCTTTGCAGTGATAACATTAAGTGACACACAAGGCTTGTCAAGATGCCCATTTGGGAGTGGGCTAAATTGGGCTAGGCAGGGTTGCAAAGAGTCTGGTATGCCATTTGGTGTGATCCTCCAGTCCAAATGGCCATACAGACTTAAGCAAACCTGTTTTGGTCCACACCTGCCCACTGCTGATTTGCCAATATTGTGAAGGATCTTAAAAACAGAGCTACTTCAGTATGCTGGCAAATTAAGCCTTTCTCTGCTCCATGGAAGTATCAAGCAAGTGTGTGTTGAATAGCAAATATGTGCATTAGGGCAGCACACATCTGCTGCATCACTTTAAAAAAAATGAAATGGAAAACTCCTGAAAGTGGGAAGAGACAGGAGGGAGCAACAGTGGGGGTGAATTTTTGTTTTTCCCTTAAAGTTCTGCTCGAGAGCAGTTGAGAAAAGCAAACTGACCAACATACCATGTGTATGCAGTTGCTCATTTCCATCTCCTCCTGCTACAGCCCCTACAGAGAGTAACGTTTTATCTTTTCCAATGTCCTGAAGTAGCTTTCTTCCTAAATTAGCTCATAATATTGGCAAGTCAAAAAAGAAAATTGTTTTCAGGGGCTGAAAACAAACTACAGTGGATCCTCGTATAACAAACAGTTTGTATAACATAAAATCTGTAAAACATAAAAACTTCCAGAGATGGGGGGAATTTGCTTAACAGAATCACCTATGGGGCGAATCCGTACAACATAAAAATGGTCGCAATTAGAGATTAGTCTTTTTTCAATGCATTCCTATGGGAAATTTGTATAAAGGAAAATTTGCTTAACATAATTTCATTTGGAACGAATTAATTCCTTTATACAAGGTACCACTGTAGCACAGAGTGATTGTATCCACACACACAAAAAGCAGAAGCCCCTTTCAGAGGCCAGAAAGGCCGTTACTTCACGAGCCGCTCGCTTCGCGGTAAGCCGTCATTTGCGTGCGAACTGACCGGTTCAGTCCGCACGCTCCTCCCTTTTGGCTGCGACGTCACCCCGACCACGCCCCCTTTAGCGTGCTCCAACCGGGGCAAGTGATGCCCCTGGCGGAGGACGGGAATCTCTTCGCTTCGCATCTCGCTTTGCACCCAGCGCCACGTGTGGTCTCAGTTTTTGGCTTTTATTTCAAGTTTTTTAAAAAAATATTCAAACAGGGATATCGATGCATCGCTATATTGTTTCATCGCTTTGCGCTGTTACTTCCTCGCTCAAGTAGCAGCAGCGGCGCCGGCGGCGGCGGCGGCGGCGGGCGCAGGAGGAGCCGCTGCTGCCTCGCCCGGCCAGAGCAGGGCACCCGGGGCAGGCAGCGTGCAAGCGGCGGAGGGCGGGCGGCTGTGCCATGCGGGGCTCCCCCCGAGTAGCGGCGGCGGCGGCGGCGGGGGGCTGCCAATGATGCCAGGAAACAAAACACAGGATCGTACAGTAACCACGCTCTGTCGTGAATGACAGCCAAGCATTGATGCATCGATACACCGGTCCCTTTTTTTTAAAAAAAATCAAAGAACGCGGGAAACGGGGGAAGAACATCAGTGTTTTAATGCGAATGGAGCTCATGAGGTCATTCTCGATTCGAACGGAAAAGCGGCCCGCGTGAGTACAGGGAAAAAGGGGTGGGGGCGAAGGGAGACCATGTGATCGCCTTCGCATTCAAAGCGAAGGCAATCACGCTGCGAAGCGAAGAGCCTCGTGAAGTGACGGCCAAAGTTGCAGGTAGGACAACTCTGGAGGCCAGTTGTTTTCCTTCAGCAAATAATTCATCTGATTGCCACCTGATTGGCAATAGATCAGTGGTTCCCAATTGTGGGTAGCACAGGTCTTTTTGGATTGCAGTTCCCAAAAGCTTTCACCACCAGTTGTGCTTGCCAGAGTTTCTAGGAGTTGCAGTTGAAGAACACCTGGGTTACCCACGGTTAGGAACCCCTGCATGATATTAATCACAGCTTGGAATAACTGCTTTTTTGAACTCTGCCTCTTGGCTGAATGACATCTCCCAGAATTCCAATTCAAGATGGGTGATTAGGTTTATTGTCAGTCAACTCTCACTTCTGACAACAAAGATTCATACAGTAGTGTTGGCAACTAATAAATGAGGATCCAATCTAGATCTGCTAATGAGTTGTTTGCAATCAGCTAGCATGCTTTCAGACAGAAATAAAAGGAAAAGAATGATTTATTTTGGTGCTTAACGTCCAGCACCCATCCTCATGGTCAAGATCATCCTGGTTCAAGGCATCCCCCATATGACAAAGCTGCCCTACAATGTTAGTTAGTGCATTATTTCTTCAACCTCTGCCTGGTCCCCCCCCCATTATTGATAATTTATCTGTAATTACTTGGTTTTCTGTTTTCTTTAGAAAGAGTAAAAGCCCGTTTACCTGCTCTCACAAAATAGAACTCTTTTGCAATTAGAAATGTTGTGACTAATCCTTACACAGGGCAAGGCAGCATCCAAATCCTAAAGTGGGAGGTCAAGATGACCCATAGAAATGGAGCTGCTTGGCCATATTGTCATCCAGATTCTTTTAAAAATATTAAGTGAAACACAGTGGTGTTTCTAAATTCATTTGTTACTCATGGAAGCAACCTTGCTGCATTAAAAGCCATAGCAAGGAAAGGTGTGCACAATGGGAGACACATTGGTATCACACAGGGCATAGTTCTCCAGGGCGTACTCTAGTGCCAAACCCTGGTCAATGCAAGGTGATTCTAATGGCTCCTGATGACTTTCCTGAGTTCATCTAAAGCATAATTTCCAGTTCACATTCCTAGTTACAAGAGCAGATTGAAAGGTCTTTTTCATCAAATAATAAAGCACACTATAGTCATTGCAAACGCCAAACAAAACTCAGAAACTATTTGATCCTACAATCAAATATGCAGGTATAAGAAATGATAGGATTTTGAAATATGTGCATTTCTTTTTAGCTCTAGAATTGATTGTACAGGAGGTAGGTCCATCACAATGACACCAGGAATATGGCTTGCGACTTAAATGGAAAACTAATGCCCATGTGGTCTGCTTGGAAGTCAATTAGTTTGTATTAATTGCTGTACAGGGATGAACCACAGGCATTGTCAACTGGTATCTGTCAGATTTAATTTTCATAAGCTCTTAAAAGAAATCCCAGCATCTCACTTCTGCTTGTATGTCTCTGTGCAGTTTAATTGTACAAACAGTGAAATATGTACTGTTTCAAACACTGAATGCTTGAAAAGATCAAGTCCATCAAATACAATAGCGCTTTACCGGGCTCATTCCAATAGCTAGATTTATGTTTTACAATTTTACTTGTGTCGTTATTGCAATGTGCTTTCATTTTAAACAGGTTGTATATATTTATTATGTAGTAAAACACTAGCCAAAATCTTACTGGGGGAAACCTGTCCAGGAGATAACAGTGAAAACAGTTTTCCTCTTTGGCTTACCTTCCATCACACCACTGGGCATGTGATCAGGTGCACCATAATTTCTTGTTAGTTAACTCCGGGAAGCATGTCAGGCAGCCTATTAACAAGAGAGCATAGCTTGAGCAATTGACCTGATGCAAGCATATAAGGTTACAGGATTCAAAGCCAGGGTCTTCCATTCCTTGACTAATCAGCATTTTGTAAGCTGTCAAATTTGAATATGCCTTTACCTTAGTATGCTGTGGAAAATAATAGTCACGTTTTTAGTAGTATTTCTGTTATCATTTGAGGCAGGGTTGTCCCTCCCATTAGGCAGAGGGGGCTAACTGCCACCATGCTGTAAGGCATCAGTAGAAGCTTCCCAGTTGTGCCTCCTCCCCATCCCCCACCCGTGTTTCCTTTTCTTGAAGGACACATCCATATGTACTACATAACTTGCCTTGTAGCTCCTGTATCTTCCTGCCTGCTGGTATTGCATCCTGTCCAATAACTTGAGTTTAGAGATGAGCAGGAATTGCTACAAAGCACTTTGCACCAAATCATACAGGTGCTACACTTAACCTCCCCCTACCCCCACCCCCATGACGGGCTGGACCACTCACCATTCTTGGTGTGCTGCCACGGTCCCCTTTCTCCAGCAGCATGCCAGTCCAGGCAGGAGCACAGGCTGCCCTTCACAACCTTCTCAAGCAGCCGACCACTCATTGGCTGCGTGTGGAAAGTCCTTATCTTGCCTCCTCAGTGGAGTGATGAGCTGTCTGAGGAAACAAGGAAGGGCAGCCCAAGCTCCTGCCCTGATTGGTCCAATGCTGAAGGAGGACCGTGAGAGCCCATCAAGAACAGTGAGTGGGGCAGCTGGCCCTGGCGATGGGGGCAGGTTATGTGTGGCATCCATGGTGCTGCCTAATCAACTTGGCATGAAGGGCTGTGCTACACTTCATGCCCACCTCTGCTTGAATTAAAGTGAGTTTCCGATGCTGGTTTTGTCAAGTACGCAGCATCTTGCTCCTTGAAGCAGCAAGATGAATTGGGGTGGTCCTGACTGAAATAATGTTATTTGCAATCTTATACCTTTTAACTAGAGAACAAGGGACTGTGGAACTCTGTGAAGCTCACCTCTTTCCAGACAGATATGAAATTGTGTTACGCTATTAGAAATTTCAGGCAATATATAGTCAGTTTCCTAGCTCTGCAAGAACATTTGGGGCCCACATGTGGAGACCTTACTTGAATCTTTTATTCAGAAATTCCAACTAGCCCTTTTGAAATTAAGGATGCAGTCTTAGAATTAGAGGCAGGTGAGCAGACATGATGCGTGAAGGGGGCAATTTTGTGAATCTACTTGGAGCAGAGGTGTGTGTGTATAGATGCCTATTCTTTCCCTCTAGCCTGTGTGTGTGTGTGTGTGTGTGTGTGTGTGTGTGTGTGTGTGTGTGTGTGTGTGTGTGTGTGTGTGTGTGTGTGTGTGTTTTAAACAAACTCTACAAATTATATCCTCTCCACAATGGAAACAGATATAGGACAGTAAGCGTTGAAACTCAATAAAGCAATTTCATATAACATGTTGTTCTAAAAGGGGACAGCCCTGTTTCTCTTGAAAGCAATATTGGAATTCATTTTGCATTCATTAACAGTAGGCATCAGATTTCCAATTGCTCATATGTAAACCAAAAAAATAAAAAAATAAAAAAATTGCCAGTTACCCTGTTTTTATTTTAATTTGTGCTTAGTATTTAGTTGCTGACACTAGTCTCTTCTGACTGAGGATGAAGCGGGAGGATTTGAGCTTTATTTAGCAAATCCCCAGCCATCAGAACCTAAAGCTCCTTGCACTTAGCAAGCAGTGTCCAGAAGGCACCTTGTCTAGTGACACATATGGGGAATGCCACTTGGAGCTGAGAGTTAAGAGCCAAGGGATACAGCTGCTCAGATGTCGCATGCAATAAAGCATGACTCCACTCTGGGCTATGGCTAATTGATCTTATTTTTTTAATATGTTGAATTGGGACTCATCACATTTCAGTTTGTAGATTGCAGAAACAAAATCTTCCTTACAGATTCAGGTTAAATTCGAAAGGATTTTACTAAGCTGTGCCTTCACCTGTCAGTACTCTTTAAATTTACTATAAAATCCCTGGTTTGTCAATGTGTGCAGCAAAGATGGCTGTTCTGTAAAAAATATAATCAGGCTGATTTATTTGACCATAAAAGACAAGTAGCTAGTCATTAAAGGAAGTTAATGTAATGTACAACAAATAACAAATAGCAAAAAATGTTTAAAAAGCAAGGGAAATTATGGGGCATAGCATTTTAAAGATTCCTGGTAGAATAACAACATTTTTTGTGTCCTTTGTTCAGTTCAGATCAGCAGGCACACCTTTCTAGGGCTCTGTTCCCAATTTGGGGCAGCCCTGTTGGAAAGACCCTATCCCTTTGCCCACAAAACATGTGGTTGTTGTGATGGATGTGTGTTGATGAGGATGTTGTGTTGTGAAATGAAAAGAAGGCTCAGAAAGGGAGAAAGGCTGTCAAGCAAATCGGTACAGGAAATTATTCACGTGATAGTCTGATAGCGATTTTTTTTTTACCCAGCATGTTGTTAGTCTGTGGAACTCCCTGCCACAAGATGTGGTGATGGCATCTGGTCTGGATGCCTTCAATGGGGATTGGACAGATTCCTGAAGGAAAAGTCCACCACAGGTTACAAACCATGATGGAGATGTGTAATCTCCCATCTTAAAACCAGGGTACTTCAAGGACCAGATGCAGGGGAGTGGTATGAAGAGACAACTATCTAGTCTCGTGCGCTCCCGGACACATTTGATGGGGCCACTGTGAGATACAGGAAGCTGGACTAGATGGGCCTTTGGCCTGATCCAGCATGGCTCTTCTTATATGCGTCATCTAGCTAATTCTGATTTAGTGTGACTATTTTTAGAGTTGTCTAAGTAGCGGGCACTCAGTGCCTTTCTTCTGGGGGCATCCTGGCACTGTGAAATTTGCCCCCAACATCACACAGGCTGGTTTTTCTGGGATGGTTAGTGGGGAACTGAATTCCCAACTTCTGGCTATGCAGTCAGATATGTACTATAATTGGTGGAGATAATATGTTTGAGTTTAAACATAACAAAAACTCTGTCTTGAATTCATGCTGGAAACAAATTGGTAGCCAGTGAGTTTTACAACACAAAAATCAGTGTTCTACCATTTGATCTCCTGGCTGCAGTCTATTCCTTGTGGGCTGCATGCTCAACTGAGTTTCTGGGTGTTCTTTAAGCAAAAATTTCCTTAAGATCCCTTAATCAAATCTTCAGAAGCCACTGTTTGGAAGTCAGAATAGACCATGCAAGGCTCGGTAGACCAACACACTGATGTAATGCTGGCATGGAGACTCTGGCAGCTATAACCCCCCCCCCAAAAAAAGTAGTTTTTCTAGTCTCTTATCCATGCTTGCTTATAATTTGAAAGCTTTTCTGCTGCTCCATTTTGTATAGAATCTGACAATTCATTTCAGTGAAGATTTGATGCAGACAAGAATTGCTTTGGACAGTTGTCCTTAAGAGGATGGCTCGGGGCACTTGCAGATTACTTGGGACTTGCATTTTTGTGTCATTTTTCCATTCAGGATTTGTTTCCTAGCTAGAAATTGCTTGCATGGTTGGGGAATATATACTGTATAAGCAAGTGCAAAATATATTATGAAGAAATAAAATGAATAATTTAAATTAGAAAAACCTCTGCAGGAGCGGCTAATCCATCATCCCAGTTTAGCAAGGTAGTAAAAACACTTTTAAAAAACTGTGCAAATGGTGCATACAGTCCTATCTACTGTGATGTTTTAAAATGTTTGTGCATTTATTTGATTTAATGCTTTGAGAGTTAAATTTGTCATACTTTCTATTGTTTTATGAAGAGTTTTAAACTACTGTAAGCATACCTTGTATATTAGTGTATAAATGAATTTATACACTTCATTAGGATTCTCATTAGGATGAGAATCCTAATGAAGAGATCATTAGGATTCTCATGTGGGATACAGAGTTATCAAAATGTTAACCCTACCTGTCCCACTGTGGTACTGATTTGAGCTGGCCTCCCTTTCCGCTTGCTATTTACCTCAGTGATTCCCAACCTAGGGTGACCCATGTGTCCTTGGACTACAACCCCCAGAAACCTCAGCCAGCAAAGCTAACAGTGAAGGATTCTGGGCATTGTAGTCCAAGAACACATGGATTATCCCAGGTTGGGAACCATTTGTTACTGTTGCTGATTGCAGAGAAAATCTATGAACTCAATTTTCTTGTACTTTTAACTTGTTTTTTTTATAAAAAAAATCAGGTTAGCTTTTCATTGCTGTTGCCAACAGATCACTGGATGGCCTTAAACAAGCCCCTTTTCTATATTTAGCCCCCTTAAATACCATGGGTCTAGTAATAGTCTAGTCTAGTGTTTGGAAACTGTATCATTCTGATTCAGATACATAGTTTAAAATATCTGTTGCACCAAGGCCACAAGGTAAACGTTTGGCCAATGGTGTTACTTTTTCTCTTCAAGTACTGTACCTGGGTAGTGTAATCTGAACACCTATATTAGGCATTCTTTCCCATTCACTAGGAATACAGAACCTGCAGAAGAGGGTAGGGAGGGGCATAATGCTGATGTGAAGGCTGTTCTCACATACTCCAAGAACATCTTGACAGAATTACACATAACTAAGAAAACAATTTCTGCAGTTACTAACAGAGTTGGTGTGCTCAGCATTAGGTGGTAAAGACTTATTTAAGTTTCTCCACTGATACTTAAATTTTAAATTTTTGTTACTGACTTGTTTTCCTACCCCAAGCCTGAATATTGTTTTTCTAATACCTTGGTGCTATTTGACCTGATTATAGTTATAAGATTGTAGTTCTTATAAAGGTTCCTGGTCCCATTTTTTTCACATGAATGTCACTTTGCATAATTGTTGAGTGTCCTTCTCTACCTCCTGAAGCAGAACATATAAGACTGTTTCCTGTTTGTTTGCAGGCTTGAGAAATATTCTCTTCCAATACCATCAGGCCAAACTATTTATTACCCTTTAAAAGGTTGCTACTTGCCTTTAACACTACCTAGTGGAAAGGTGATATGTAAATGTAAAGAGTGAATAAATAAAAATAATAGCCTCAGTCTTATGGATAGAATTTTGCAAGAGTTGAGTTCTGCTTCTAACTTTTTATGTGTGGTGCAGTTGAAATAGCAGTTGTTGTTATAGTTACTAATGAGTGTGTAATTTTGGTATATATTCAAGCAGGGGCTAAAAGATTTTGACTGCAAGATCCAGCAACTGAACACTATTGGTAGAACCACCTCCCGCATGGGGGTGGTTTATACTTGAATAAGATGGATCCTAGGCATGCATTTTGAGAGAGTTCCAAAATCCATTATTGATGTTTGTGATGGAAGATTTAGTTTTTGTATTGCCATCATCAAGTAATAGAAAGTCACTGTAGTTACAATCTCTGCCATTTTCTTGCAGAGATATACCAAGAGGCCCAGGTACATCCATGATGGTTAACAGCTAGGTAGCTGACAAACTGTTGTTACTTTGCCTATTATCTATATTTTCAGCTGGTTTGGGGATTATGTAGAGGACATATATTTTCACTAGAGATGGGCACAACACAGAATAATAGCATTTTGTTTTGTTTCATTTTATTTCCTTTTCCATTTCATTTTGTTATTAATTTTTCTAAAAATTCATAACAAAATAAAACAATACGAAATGACTTGTTATCCTATATGGGTCTGTTTCCCTGGGTCCTAGAGGCACCCAGTTTTGTGGATTGCAACTTCTGTGCAGAAAGTTGGAACATAGAAATGGATGATGTACCAGTAAGATATTGTGCTCTGTCTGGGAAGAGATGAGCCACCAGGTATATAAGTGTGGAGGATGATTTGGAGGTGATTGGGAAAAAATGCACGCAAAAAATAATATGAAATCAAGATGATGCAGTAAGATCTGGCTTATTTTACTCATAAACCTCTTTTATTTAAATTTAAAGAGAGAGGATTGGCTGGTGGCTACGTGAAAACAACTTCTTCTCATTACTAATATTCATGCCATTTATTGTTCAGTTATCTTTTTCCAAGTATCTCTGAAGCTTGGGGTTTCTCATCTCTTGTTGCTATATGGCATCAGGACTATTATGATTTACTGTACATCTAGGGGCCTTTTCACACGACCACTAAACTCCGCGGCAAATGGCTCCCAGCTACGGAGCTTACAATTGTTTCCCCACCAGCTCCGGAGTTTACAGAAAATTAAGTGCGACCACACCCACCTAAGTGCGTCCCAGCGCACTTTTCAGGTACCTGCTCTCTGGGGGTGAAAGTCCCTGATGCGGATGTAACCTAGTAAGTGCCGGGCTCTCCTCGCTTCTGTTTGTTGTTGTTTTTGCCCCCCGCCCCTTTAAGAGACAGGAATCAGGACGACGACGGGGCTCAGGGCGGCTTCGACCGACAAACGGAGGTGAGCCTGCATTCTTTTCTCCCTTTTTTTCTCCCTCCCCTCACGCAGACAGGAGCAAGGAAGTGCAGAGGGGTGGGAACACAGGAAGAGCAACGAACCCCCAAGATCTCTGGTCCGAATTTAAGTGGCCAGCAGATCTTAGGGGTCGTGTGAAAAGGCTCTAACAGAGTTTCCAAGATATGTGAGATAGTTAAAGCATAGTTTTATATTGCTATCCTCCCATAAGTTTCCATCACCGAGCAGGGATCTTGTCCAGCTCTCCTGAACCCCAGGCTGATATATTCTCTGCACCACACTGTGTCTATACCTGTTCTAAAACAACCACAGTTGCTTGCTTGGATGTACCAGGATCATTACTGGAGCTTTCCAAAGTGAAATTAGGTAGCATTCACAGTTCCTCAAATTTTCTTTGCTTTCTCTGTCTAGACTTCATCATCATGTATGTCTGTTACCCAGATAAAATGCTTTCTGCTATATAATTCATTTTAATTAGGAGCCTTAAGACAGCTTACTGGGAGAAAGGGATGGTTATCTGGGGAGTCTTTAGAAAAAGACTACTGCAAATTGAGTGTGCTTTGTTAATACATGCACACAAAATATTAACACAGACGATGCTATGGTGCAGCTGATGGATATATTACATGTTTCCTATGATAGCTACCAGGAACAGACAACTCTGGAGGGCCCATCGCCCTAAGTCACGAGTGCCAAAGGTGGCACTCGGAGCCCTAACTGTGGGCACCTGTCATCGCCCCTTCACAGCCACCTATATTCAGGTTAAATTGCTGTATTGGCACTTTGCAAAAAAAATAGTGAGTTTTGAATTGCAGTTTGGGCACGGTCTCTAAAATGTATCTGTTGCAGCGTTTTTGATTTCTGGAAAATTTATATTTTCCTAAACAGCACAAGTGCAGAGCTCTACAGAGGAGAATAGATTCAAGTTCCCCAAAGTCCACCCCTTTCTCATTAACTGGCACTTAAAATCTCAGTAAATCATCAGCCATGTGACATTGTCTACAGAATATTATTCAGAAGGATCTCACATATATAGGGTTATGACATAATGCCAAACAAGGCCATCTCAAATTCATGATGATCCTATGCATGAGCGCTATCGCCAAAATGGCCTGTCCTCACTTGCCTTGCTCAGCTCTTGTAAATCCAAAGCTGCTGCTTCCTTTAGGGAACCAGTCCATTTAAATGCCATTGTTAGCAGGAAACACTGAGCTGCCGCTTTCATTGTGTCGGTCTATGCTATGATTATATATTTTTAAAGGAGGTAAAATGGTACTGATTAGATATGTCTGTGAAGATTCTCAGTCATCTAGGTGAGTTTATCCAGAAGTTGAGTCATGGCAACTAGACTTCTTTTCTTGAGAGGTCAAAACATTTTGCTACTCATCCAAGCAGCTTCATCAGTCTCAGGAAGATTAGTGGCAAGTCCTCCATTTTATAGTTCACCTTGATTTCACATACACCATGGTCTGAATAGGCTCATAAGTTGAGCAATGGTGGACATTGGCCTGAATAGGTTTGTAGGTGAACCATAACGAATATACTATAATGCCTTCTCGCTGTCCAGAGCTATCTCTTCTTTTTGTCATGTCATCTAGTTTTTATGGGAGAAACTCAGACATGGACTGAATACACTCTTAAGTTGGACAATGGCCTGAATAGGTTCATAGGTGGACCATGATCTGAATAGGCTTGTTAAGTGGATAATGGCCTAGAGTGCGTGAAAGTCCCACCTATGCAACCTTTCCCAACATCCATTATGTATGGGTCATCAGCTATGGAATTGCTGGTGGAGTTGTGAAGAGCTTCTGATTTGTTTGTGGATTGATAAAGGTACCACACAGAATGTGTCTGAGAGGTTTTCAATACACACATGAATGGCTTTCCTGACCCCTCTCTTAAACCACCTATCTTTTCTGGCAAATATGTGTACATCCTCATCTTTGAATGAGTGCCCTTTGTAGTACAAATGGAGGTACATTGCAAGGCCATAGCTAACGACCCATACTTAATGGGTGTTGGGAAAGGTTGCATAGGTGGGACTTTCACACATCCTAGGCCATTATCCTCCTAATGAGCCTATTCAGATCATGGTCCACCTATGAACCTATTCAGGCCATTGTCCAACTTAAGAGTGTATTCAGACCATGTCTGAGTTTCTTCCATAAAAACTAGATGACATGACAAAAAGAAGAGATAGCTCTGTACAGTGAGAAGGCATTATAGTATATTCATTACTTGGGGACAGCAAAGGATAACTGTTAATAGTTTAGTCCAGATGTTCCCAGCATAGCCCTGGAAACAGCAGACTTCTGATAAATGGTGAGGCTCAAAGAGTGAGAAGAATTCTGATTCATCAATCCCCAGACAAATCCCCAGCATTTCACACCTCCACCGGTGAGGCCATAGCTAACAACCCTTACTGAATGGGTGTTGGGAAAGGTTGCAAAAGTGGGACTGTCACACACCCTAGGCCAGCCCTCCTGATGTTTTGGACCACAACTCCCAGAATTCTAAGCTTAAACTGCCAATGACAAAGGACTGTGGGAGTTGTGGTCCAAAACATCTGGAGGGCCAAAGTTTGGACATGCCTGCCCTAGGCCATTATCCACTTAACAAGTCTATTCAGTTCATGGTCCACCTATGAACCTATTCCAGCTATTGTCGACCTAACAAGCCTATTCAGGCCATTGTCCAACTTATGAGCCTATTCAGACCAGGGTGATATGAAATCAAGGTGAACTATAAAATGGAGAACTCATCACTAACCTTCTTCAGACTGATGAAGCTGCTTGGATAAGCAGTAAATTGTTTCAGTTTCTCAAGAAAAGAATTCCAGTTGCCATGACTCAACTTCCAGACGTACTGATCAGACTATCTGCAGCCTTAGGAGCTTTATATAGTGCTGGTAAATAAGAGATGTGTACAGACCATGTGGTGCTGTCATGGGCTTTCAAGCTGGTTTTAAAAAGTGAAATGATTTAGCATTGTTGTGGCATCAACTAGCAGCACAGACTAAATCCTGAAGTGGTTTGTCCTTGCATGGTCAACAAGAAGGCACACACATTAACATTCACTCTATGGCAATAATGTTTTTTCTCAGTCTGAGATAGATTTTGCACTTTTTTGAAATTGGTTTGCACACATTTTTTTTAAAACACACATTTTCAAAAAGTACATTAAGCATCGTCTTAGTTTATGACCTGGCATGAACAACTGTTTAGTTTATTAGAAAGACCTACAACAGCATTGGCAGCCTTCTGCCCTCCCAATGTTTTGGACTACTGCTTCCATCACCTCCTGCAAAATGTTTAAGACTTATGGGAGTCATTCATTCACAGTAAAGTTTTTTTGCAAGCATGCTTCTCTATAAGATTCCCAACCAAGTGTTTATCTGACTTAGGCCCCGGTCTCACTACTGTTAACTGTGCATCTTAACATGATGCGTACTATTTTCGTGGGCGATCACATGACATTTGATGCACAGTTAGCACCCCGACGACACGGGAGTATTTTACTTCTCTGTGTCCATCCCGAATTGCTTACTGCAGATCTTTTCCCTGTTTTTCGAGTTGATTT
>JAHTLZ010000129.1:36478779-36496279 GCA_023846285.1 Phrynocephalus versicolor | reverse complement strand
TCCTATTTGCATAATTTTGAGTGTAACAGAGGTATGACAATGAATTGTGAACCCTGAATACAGCAGATGCTTGAACATTGCATTCATGATGCATGGTTACTGATTCATGACTTCAAACCTTTTTTAAAATTAGGAACTTCACTGTTTGAACATGTTTCCGTATCTATTTTTCCTCCACAATCTGACTGTCAATTATATAACTATAGAGGCTCGTCACAGTCTATTGCTGACCATAACAAATTTCCAACAGATCTTAAAAAGACTGAAATTAAGCCTTTTATAATTAAAATTAAACCTGATTTTATAAAATTAGAAGATCTAGTATGCAGTTTAGAAACATGCAAATAAGCCATCTAATGGTTAAAGTGCTTGTTTGCTGAAATTAATCAAAGACTCTTTTAAGACAGAACATATTGTCAGTGGAGCTAAAGTAATAGAGTAAATTTGAGACAGCCCTCTATGGTTTGTCTATTAAAATAAAATATAAAACTTTCTCATCAAACATGCAAAGTATAACAGCCAGATATAAACCAAATTAAGCCCCTTTTCAAATGAATATTTTGTATCCCCCTAACATAGCTTTGATTTGATTTTTCCTTCACTGTATATGGTCTCAACATGGATGCTGAGTTCAGTGCATAATATTAATACTTCTGATAATTCTGCTTTAATTGATGTACAAGTTAAACAAATGCACATACAGTTACTTGTATAGTATGTAGTACCAGCAATTTGCAGACTTTTCTGGAGGTTAATTGATCTTTTTAGGGGAGGAGGAAGGATAAAATAATACAATTTTAGTTGAGTTTTCTATGCCAAAGAAAAATACACGTCATGCATTAAAATGATAAATTTGTCATGACCTTGGCAATCCCTTACAGGCCTTGTTAATTAGCATTATGTTTTAGAGCCTCCCACATCAATATTAACTTGGAGTAATATTAAATAGGCTAAAAACAAGAGCAATCTTAATTGGGAAACTGAACTGCAGCACAGTAAAATAATTTAATTGTCTCCTCAAATTCCTCTTCAGATATGCACCCATATCTGAGAATACCTCTTCTGTGAACTGACACAAGGTCCAATTTATCTGTATTTATATTTCATAGATGGGGGGGGGACCAACAATGTGTTGCATACACAGTCATCCTTCGAGTTGGCCAGTTGGCCCACTGAAATCAAGGGCAAAACATAGTCATGTCTAGTTTCTGTCTCATTGATTTCAAGCACAATGAAGTCTGGATTCAGTGAGGTTTGCTGCCTCATGAGGTAGCACAGCCTGTGTTTCAGAGGAGTGAAGCAAAGGCATACTTTTCAGAATAACATTTTATTTAAAAGTTCTAAGAGGATCCTTCTTGGGTCACATGTGTCCATGACGTGAAGGGGGAGGAAGGTGCTGGTGAGACACATCCTTATAAATTGTGGCTTAAAGTGCAGTCTTAGAAGTGCCACCTCATGCGTTACTCCCATTCAGTTCATCCGGCCTTACTCCGGGTAATTTTGTACAATATCAGAGTCTTGGTCACTGTTCACGTACCTTGAAACCCCTATTAGGATTGCTATAAATAGGTTCTGTCTGCTGGTACAAAACACACACACACACACACACACACACACACACACAGAGAGAGAGAGAGAGAGAGAGAGAGAGAGAGAGAGATGGGGGTTTAGTTAGGATTCTGTAGTCACTGTGCCACTTTTAATTGTTAACTCTGATCTTCCCATTGTTCTGATTGTTTATGATTTGGGGATTTAAGTTTGTGTTGTACCTCCCAAAGGCAATTTATAAATATTTAAAATCAATGGATAAATCCACAGACGGAACGGTTTCACCTCACCTCCACCTAGTTTATGAAGCTGTTTTGTGCAGTAACTCATTAAGAGATCTTGTGTAATGATTATGAAGATTCTTTCAATATCTGGCAAATTTTAGCTAACCTCAGCATTGGAACAGAAAGAAGCATCTTTGTTTTTCTGTAGCTGAATTTCCCCCATAGTAGAAGGAGGAGGTGCAGTAGGCTGAAAGGACCCTGAAAAGATGAGAGCCAGGTAGAAGAAGAAAGCAAAGATGAGACAGAGGAGCAGCCTTTGGAGTCAAATGGTCTCAAGCTAGGGAATTTCTGTAGACATTCTCAGACACATACTGAGTCTTACACTATTTGGTGTGCAACAGATAAGATCTCTATAGATTTTGTAATCTTTTTTTAAAAAGAGATTTCTTAACTTGAGGCAAGAACATATTTTGCCCCTCTTCCTTCCTTCCTTCCTTCCTTCCTTCCTTCCTTCCTTCCTTCCTTCTCAAGAGAATCTTAGGCTGTTTAAAATAAATGGTATTAAAAGCTAAAAATAAATGAATTACAGTAGTACCTTGCATAAAAGAATTAATTTGTTCCAAATGAAATTCTGTTAAGCAAATTTTCCTTTATGCAAATTTCTCATAGGAATGCATTGAAAACAGAGTAATCCCTAATTGTGACCATTTTTATGTTCTACAGATTCACCCCATAGGCGATTCTGTTAAGCAAATTTCCCCTATCTCTGAATTGTTTATGTTGTACAGATTTTATGTTATACAAATCGTTTGTTATACAAGGGTCCACTGTATTATCATATTACAAACAATTAAACAGATATATTAAAATTGATACATTAAATAGTTCTGAAAACACATTAATGCAAAAATGCTACAGCATTTTAAGAAAAAACCCTTAGATAACCAGTTACTGAGAGAAAGCCTGACTGAAAGGAAAGGCCTTTGCCTACTTGCAGAAGGACAGCAAAGATGGAGCCAGCCGGGCCTTGCATGGGAGGGAGTCCTGCAGCTTGGGAGCACTGACAAGGCCCTGTGTCATATCCTCACCAAGCACACATGTGAGGCTGTTAGGACCGAGAGAAAGTCGTCTGTTTTTCAGTTCATTCCCTTTTTTCTTTATTATATTTACATTTTAATATTAGAGTAGCATAAATATTAGAATCACATTTTTAGATGTGTCAGTGAAAAAAGAAATGCAGCAATAACTATTACTCATCATTTAGTTAAGATAATGATGTACAAAACTAAGGCTTGAGCCACTGCAGTTGACTGTGTACATTCTAAATGAAGAAGTGACTCTCAGTCTTCATTCTCTGCTACTTGAAGGAAATGCTAATTTTTTTAAAAAAACTAAAAACTTGGAAAATATCCTCCTTCTTCACATCCCTAAATATCTGATTTGTGTGTGATTTGC
Source organism: Phrynocephalus versicolor (assembly GCA_023846285.1). Taxonomy (NCBI): domain Eukaryota; kingdom Metazoa; phylum Chordata; class Lepidosauria; order Squamata; family Agamidae; genus Phrynocephalus; species Phrynocephalus versicolor. The sequence goes on along the minus strand of JAHTLZ010000129.1, from coordinate 36,493,052 downwards.
GATGGTTTGGGAAATCTAAAGAGGTGTGTCCTCAAAGATGAAAGCCTAGGCATTTTTGCTGATAATTATTATATTCACCAAATATGTGGTATTTCCAGTTATGTTCAGTGCTTTGCACTCATCCAGCAACTTTTTCCAACAGTATAGTGGATTATCCTGTTTATCTTTCCAGCTGTTGATCTGCAGAGGACACTGAGAAGCTGCAATTTGTGTTGGGCAAAATAATAAGCCTACAACAGAAGAGGGTGTTATTAAGAGCCTCTTGGCGCCATGGTTAAATGCCTGTACTGCAGGTAAAACTGCTCACAACCTGGGTTCAATCCCTGGTAGCCGGCTCATGGTTGACTCAGCCTTCCATCCTTCCAAGGTTGGTAAATTGAGTACCTAGCTTGCTGGGGGTGGGGGGCAATGTGTAGCCTGGATAATTAAACTGTAAACTGCCCAGAGACTACTTGAAGTGTTATGGGGTGGTATATAAGCAGAACACTTTGCTTTGCTTTATTGAGTTGTCCGACTTGTTCCCACACTATTTGCCATGCTTCCAAGTAAACCACAATGCACAACTCTTTATCCTGGCCTTGGAGTAACGGGATCCCTAAAACCTATGGACTTCACTCAAGGAGGAGATTGTAGCTGGCTAAATTCTCCAGCTGCTGGGAGCAAGTTTCAGCAATGCTTCCCCCCCCCCTTACCTTGATTTTGAAATGACAGAAGCCAACTGTGATATAGTGTAGAAGTTATTCAACAGAAGTTACACCAGATCACAGTTTGGAAAAGTTAGTGTGGGAGATTTATAATCCTGGAATTTTGTAGTCCAAAACACAAACCCAGGATCAGAGTTTTGACACCGCTCAAGCAACTTGCATGCATAAGACCAGTGTCATTTTCGTCCATTTAAAAAAAAAAAGTTGCAGAGACAGAGAGAGCGAGAGCAAGAACACAAACCCAGTACACTTATGGGAAGTTGGAAAACCACCTTAGAGGTAGCAGAGGATTTTCATCCATTTTTCTTTCTTTTAGACAACAGCAACAGATTTGTTCTATGAGACAATTAAGTTCCAAACAGCAGCCCACTGGATGCTTCACATGCTGCATAAGGAGTGGCGCTGCTGTTACACTAGGAGATAATGTCACTCTAGACAGAATGTTAAAATAAAATGGGGGAGATATGAAATGCCTGCTGTATTAGAAATATGAGTAGAGCCATGAAGATAGAGGCAATGTTCAGGTCCAATGTAAATGAAATCAGAACAAGTAACATGTGAATCTTCTTGGTGTAAAATCTGCCCTTCCCCATTCATCATCATCGTCGTCGTCGTCATCATCATCATGCCAGTGGAAAATAGCAAACTGATTTAGGAAACTCCCAGAGTAACTTAAGTTCTGACCATCCAAATGCTGCTGGATAGGAATTTCATACCAGCCTAATCAGCCTAGCTACTGGAGATACCTTACTTACTTTTCTTTTAGAACCCAGTGATAATGAACACATCTGTGAAGGGAAAAGGCAGTAGACAAGAGAAAGTAAAGCAAAAAGCACAAGCAATATAGACAGAAGAACCCTCATGCCTTTTCTGCATGCCACATTGGGCTTCCTTGCCATTTGTCTGCATTGGCACCACACCTGCCTCTTCTCTACGAGTTGTAGTTTGAGAAGCAGACGGTGTCTAAATTACTCAGAGTCTTTTTGCTTTTTCTGAACAAAGTGATTGTCGCCATTCCCTGGCATTTCTGCTGGCACTCTGGGATTTGGCACCCATAGATACTAATGGAATTAGAATTTTCATTTGTGTTTACTTCCAACAAGACTACAGCATTTTTAATGTCTTCAAAACATAACACAAAGTTATTTATTTATTTAGTTTATTTTGAATATTTTTACCCCACCTTTCTCCTTGGGAAAGGACCCAGGGTGGCTTACAGTAATGAGAGATAATATACAGCCCAGAACATTTAAGACATATTCAAATTAAGAACATGGAATTGGAAGAGGCATCTTAGAATATTAAAAGGTAACAATAAAACTACAAAGAGCATGCAAAAAGAAAAAAACCCATTATGAGGGGTGTAAAGTACAGTAACATGGAAAACACTGGTGTTCTTATGAAATCCGTCAATGTAATCATTCATGGCAATCCATATAACAGTCATATAGTAGGTAATCCTTCATTCAGGGAAAGCTTGCCTGAAGAGGAAGGTCTGTGCCTGCTTCCACAAAGACAGCAGAGATGGGGCAATCCTGACCTCCAGAGGGAGGGAGTTCCAAAGTCTGGGAGCAGCAACTGAGAAGGCCCTTTCATGTGTTCTTTTGAGGTGCACCTCTGAAGGTGGTGGGATGGAAAGAGAGGTCTCTCCTGGTGGCCTCAGCACCCAAGCCAGTTCATACTGCGAGATTTTATCTTTGAGGTAGCTCGGACCCAGGCCATTTAACGCTGTGTAGGTTAAAACTAGCACTTTGAATTGTGCCCGATAGCTGATTGGTAGCCAGTGGAGCTGCTTTAGTAGGGGTGTAATGTGATCTCTGTAACCTGCCCCAGTCAGCAATCTTGCCTCTGCATTTTGGACCCATTGAAGTTTCCTGAGACAAAGTGAGTTTCTTATTGGTAGGATATTAAATAAAAGTGGTTGTGGGAGCATTAGGCCAACACATTGCTATTGAAGCAAATGAGATTTTTTTTCCTGAGGCAAACTGCAGCTCTGGAAGGTAGGGTGGGAGAAAATTTTAGGAGAGACCTTGATAGTGGAGTGAAGAGCTATCATCCACCCACAGCTTCAATCCATATTGCTGTGCTGCAGTAAGTGTTATTTGAAAATACAATTATGGTGAATGATGTAACACATTTAATGTCATTGGCAACAATGGCTGCATGATGGATTCAAAGGCCAAGGTTAGACAAGTGGGTTACTAAAAAGTTGGAAACAAGTTGAGCTTTTGAGTTCTCTAGCACTCTTCATCAGGCAAAGATGGTTAAAATGAGGGTTTAAAACATATCATTCCAAAATTGGGCCAGATGTGTACATTCTTGGCTCATGTAACCAAACTGCCAATAAAGGAGAAAGGGTTTAGTCCCCACCTGAGACATAGGTGACAAAGGTCACATTTTGCAGTTCCTTCTCCATCTACATACAAGACTCACTCAATTATATACATATAAACACACATACACATAGGTCTGCCTTAAATAAAATGCACAGACATTTTAAAAATATTGCATTTAATGTAATTAATATCAGGGGCCTTACTGCCACTATATCCCAGGAGCAGGGAGATACAGTATCTAAATCTAAAACATTATTCTCTGCTTATGAACAGAAATCAGACTTTAGGAAATGCCAAGAACTGCAATAAACAAAAAGATGCCAGTTTTCAAAAGAAGCAAGATATTAATAGAAACGTCTTAAAACTAGATGTAGTTGACATGTTCTCCTTGACAAATGTGCACAAACAGTAGTTATTCGAGATGGGCACAATATGGAAATATAGCATTTTGTTTTGTTTTGTTTTTTAGCCTTTTTTTAGTAACCTTTTTTTGGAAATGAAGTGATTCAGAACTCTATAAATAATGGGCAGCTTCCTTGGATTCTTCCCTGGAAGCTTACCAAATTTGGAGCTGTTTGGGGTTCAGGGGACTGAATTATTAAACTCCATATTTGGTCCCCCTAGGTAATTTTAAAAGTTTTTTTCTTTAAAAGAGAGTTTTTTCAGTCAGACAGTAAGGGGAAAGGTAGTGGTCAGAGGAAGCAATTACGCACTCATCCTACTTGAACTGGAGAATTAATTGCTTCCTCCTGTGTAGTGCTAACCTAGTGCTTAATATACTTTCCAGGTTGAAGTTCAAACTGGAAAGTAGGACATGGTGGAAGCAGTAGCACGGGGAAGCTATTAATTCTCCAATCTGATAAACATAATAAAACATTATGGTACTCAGGCAGGCATGTTTCAACACAGAAATGGCAGGGGAGCTTCCTCAAGCACTTCCCTGTAAGCCCCCCAAATTTGGAGAGGTTTGGGGTTCAGGGGGCCAAGTTATTCAACTGCAAAAAGGGTCCCCATAGCTAATTGCAAGAGTGTGTATGGCACACACTGAAAAAAGCGGTTCGGTTCTGTTTGCACCAAAACGTTTTCTCTCATTTCATTTCATAACAAAACAATTTGCTACATTAAAAAATGAAACAGCATTTCGTTTTTCATTTTGTGCCCATCTCTAGTGGTTATCCTACATGTTCCCATGAAAACATGGCAAATATGAACAGTGTATAACACAGACATTGCAAATTCTCCTATTAAGCAAGCATCACTGGATGCATCTTTGATCAGTGCATGACTTCATAACTATCCATATTGATTGTAAAATCTCTTGTTGGTTGTTCTCTGTGCCATTATAATGAATGTGTACAAGCACTAACGATTATATACACCCTCCAGTCAACTCATATAAACTCTTGTCATTCTGGCATGCCATTATTCTACAGGGGTTTTCAGTTTGTTAGCATTACTTCCTAATTCCAAATTATGTTTCTTTGAGTTTTGATGTTCTGAAATTTTTAATATTCTTAATAACTTAGGTAGACTGCTGTGTTATTTTAATGCATGCAAATAGAGATAGGATGCCATATATATTTTCATTAAATGTGTAATGTTTAATTCATCCTTTTAAAAGGTGAAAAATCTTGGATTCGTTTCTCATTTCCTGCTTTCTGTGGGCCAAATTAGACATTACTTGCTCAATAAGAGAGTCTGTGCAATCAAGCACAGATTTAGTAGCAACATCCCCTTGGAAGAAAAGTATAAATTCCTTTCTACCAGCTAGAAGTACAACCTATGCCAAAATATAAGAGGTTTTTTTTGTTTTTTGTTTTTAAAAAAATACCTTTAGAGCCTTGAACAGTGTTGCCTTGAGACCTTTCTGCATAGGCACTCCCGTTACCTGTCAACTTTGGTGGTGCTTGCTATGGCTCATGGGAATGACAGCCCAAAGTCATCTCCAGGATCATATGTTCCATACCTGTGCTGTTGAGTGTTTGTTGGGGTTAAATCATCTCCGTCATAATGGACTTCTCAGACATCACCTCCTATAACATGGTTGCTATGGTTCTGTTCAGAGATGTATCCACTGCAATGATTCAAGGGAAGACTTTCCTTTTTGTGGAAAGATTGGGGTGAGAATGAGCATGAAGGACATAACATCATTTCATACTGTCTGACGACTGGGTTCGCAGGGCAAAGGCCCACCCAGTATGCCCCTTGATTGCAAAGGCAGCAATGGAGAAACCAGTTGATGATATGTCATGTAGCTTCAAGAGAGAGGTGCCTATGCACGAGGAAAGGCGGGACCATAGTACCTCACTCTCTAAAAGGAATAAGCGTAAGTTTCACACCTGAGGGACTGCTGGTTACAGTCTTGTGTTTGATGTTTAATGTGATTTCCTAGAATGTGGAAGCCATGAACCTTCCTGGGTGACCTTAGCCCTGAGATTCTTGAAGGGATAAAGCAAGGAGGAGCATGGCCATATAAAATCCCCTGGAGGAATTAAGGGCAAGATCTCCCCTGTTTTTACATATATCTACTGCATATGTGGTTCCCCAACCACCCACCCCAGATTTTGCATATGTTTTTGCATTTGGGAAAGCCCACTGTAACCTTAAACTAGCACAATGACAAGCCAGAAAATGTGAGGGGGGGCATGGTATCCACCGAGCATTATGCTCTGCAATTACTCTATGTGATTCTACCCTCTATGAATAAGCATATGAATGGCTCTGGTGATGGTCAGAAACCCAATGATACTTTTCATATACTTTTGATATATTTACACCAGTAACTCTCCCCTCAACTCACAAGAGGCAATTAACAAAATAGTAAATGAATTATAATCAAAATTTAAAAAACCCATGAAAGGATTTTAGATTTTTAACCTTTCCTTCCCTTATGCCAGGAGTGGGCAATTTTTATTTTTTTAAATTTTTGCCCCTATTTGACAAATACTGTACAGTGGTGAACTAGACTGGTGAACATATCAAGCTGTCACAGACAGGGCTGTTATTCCCATCACACACACACAGTAACTATAGGCATGTTCATGCACTAAACCTTTTGAATTTGGTAGGACTTCGGGTATTTGTACACGACCCCTAAACTCCGCCGCAAATGGCTCCCAGCTCCGGAGCTTAAAATTGTTTCCCCACCAGCTCCGGAGTTTACAGATAATTAAGTGCGACCACGCCCACCTAAGCGCGTCCCAGCGCACTTTTCAGGTACCTGCTCTCCCGAGGTGACAATTCCTGTTATGGATATAACGTAGTGACTGCCGGGCTCTCCTTGCTTCTGTTTGTTCTTTTTTTGCCCCCTGCCCCTTTAAGAGATCTGAATGCAGTGCCAGGATGGCAGAACGGAGGTGAGCGGCATTCTTTTCTTGCTTTTTTTCTCCCTCCCCTCACGCAGCCAGCAGCCAGGAGTGCGGAGGGGGTTGAGAACACAGAAACAGCGACAAACCCCCAAGATCTCTGGTCCGAATTTAAGTGTGAAAAGGCTCTTAGTCTGTAGTACGGTTATTTAAGGTTGCAATCTGAGAGAGGGTTTATGGCTTTTCTAGTGGTGTTTCAAACTCTGAAATGAAAATTACAGATGGAATGCTACATTACTGTCCCTGGAAGATTTTTCAATTCTGTTTCTTCTACAATTTGCTGCTGTTAACCAAGCTGTAGTCAGTAACTGCCAGTTCTTATTACCCTCAGGAAGATGGCTCCTTACACTTCTGATAAAGCCTTTTAGTCTGTGGGGATTTATCTGGACAAGACAGTGAGAAAGACACACACAAAGATAATTATGATTAGAGCCTTAGTGACTGGATAAATCATTTTGTTGGGCAGTGCAATTTCCTAGGAGACAATTTTTCTTCTGAAAAGAAGAAAATATCTCATATAAAATGTGGATGAATAGAAAAGTCACTTTGATTTTTTCCCTCATTTTACTCCATTTGTAAGTGTTTTTCATAATCTTAAAAAACAAGGCAGAAAAGAAACCCTTAAGATCTCACAAGGTAAAATATGCCCAAGCAGATTCCCAGTATATTTGAATGCCCCAAGGATATTGGCTTTTAAACATCTAAAGTGTAATCCTATGCATCCAAAGTGGAGTATCTCGGACCTGTGAGCCTAATCGGATGGTCAAAGGATTCAGAGAACATGGCATTGCTCCCAAGTGGGAACTGAAGCTGGAGATAATAGTGCAGATTCTACCACATGCCACTCACTTTCACAATTGTGGAGGCTAAGGACCAAGGGGGTGAGAATAAGGTCTGCTTTTATCTCCAGAACCAAGGACTGGATTCAGTAACATTCCTGCAGATGGTACATGCAGTTGGCTCTGTGTGCAGCTTTTCTCCTGCCTTTGCCTTCTGCTGGAACGGAATGAGAGTGAACCCTCTCACTAAGGTTTGGAGAGTCAGCGCTCTTCAAAGACAAGAAGTTGACTGGCTCCACCTGCATGGATTGCCTGTGACTCTTGCTTCCCCTTCCTACCCATGGACAAGATACAATTTTCAGCTGCCATGTCAGTTGGACACTTCTGCCAGCATCACAGCTGGGGAGCCTATATCATAAGGTCACTTCTGGAAAATCTAGGCATGGCCATGCTTTGTGAGTTCATCCACCCTTGTACTCCAAACAAATTCCAAACCCTTCCTTTAGACACTGAACTTGAGGAGCCTTACTTGTAATAGATATATGCAGGATTACACTGTCATTTTTTTCAAAGATTGGAAATGTTATCTTTTTGTTACTCAACCCCTGGCTATAAGATTTCTGTAGTTGGAAAAACTGTCGTTTCCCATCTTTGCATCCTGCCCAGATATCATTATATCAACTATTTCATTGGCCCATTCAATCATAAATGCATGGTTTTCTGACTATCAGTGGGGACAATAACACAGAATTTGTGAATTTTTAATTACACTGGTCAGTGATATTTTGATGCTGTTTCTTGTAGCTTATATGCATAAAGCTTATAATGTTTGGGGCTTTTTAAAAAAAGAGATAAGTGTTATTCCCACAATGCTGTCCTCTTGCTAGTCCTGATATATCAGCAGGAATATGATGTGAAGCCAGCACAATAAAATACTACAAGCTTGTCACTAGTAGTACCTCAAAACTCTTCAACATTCACAGAGGCCATAATATTTTTGTAATACATGCAGTTACAATAAGTGGGGCACATTTTATCATTTATATAGTTTACATTATTGTTTGAGTGCTGGTTACACCCCAAATTTCTGTAAAACATCCGTCATATTTCATCATAATAATGTTTGCAATGCCATCACATCAGTTCTGATTTAGGGCTACAATTTCCATAGTTTTCAAGACAGAGCATTCAGAAGTGGTTTGCCATTTCCTTCTTCTGGGGCACTCTGGGATTTTGAAGCTTGCCTAAGGCTATTTAGGGTGGTTCTACTTCTGAGAAAAACAATGGGGACTTTTAATGGACCTTGAAGCTGGTACCCCAAACACACTGATCTATCTAGTGAAATCTGGGAGTTGAGTCATGGTAGCTGGTCTTCTTGTCTTGTGTGATCAAAACATTTCACTACTCATCCAAGTAGCTTCTTCAAAAGAACACTTTGATCCCACAAGAAAAGAACTCTAGTTGCCATAACTCCCAGATAACCTCACCTGCATGATTGAGAATCTCCACAGTCTTTTATTGGAAGAACTTTAAACACTTATGCCCACCATAATCACTGAGTTTTCTTTGGAGCCTGATATAAAAATATGTTTTCTTTCTCGTTCAGAAAGATGCTCAGTAATGCTTGTGTACAATGACGTTTCTGTTAATTTAGCTGGCAAGCCTTTTACTAATGGAAGATAAAAAGTATTTTGTACTGGCACCTTTTACCTATTTTTTCATACCTTTAAAACCTGGGTAGGAAATAAAGGAAATCAATAATCAACACAGAATAGCACTGTGTCTCTCCCCTGTTAGCTGAGGCACTGTTACAGTTTCCTCCTGTGATAAAGGAAGATGTACCACTAGTTGTGGTGCTGCGTCTAAACAATATATAGTCTGACTGATTGTGGTAGCAGTGTAGAAAAAAGAAAAGAAGGAAGGAAAACAAAGAAGTCAGGGCATTAGTTGGTCTGATTTTACGATATGGAATGGAAGTGATTGCTTGGCCACACATGGCAACTGGAACAAGCCAGATTGGGCTAAATAGCGGCTTGCTGTCAATTTGCCAATACAATGAAGTGTCTGAATAAGACGGCCACTTCAGGATACAGGCAAATTAATCTCTTCCTTGGCTCTATGGAGGGGCCCAGACATACTTATTTAAAAAAATCACTTTTTTTGCTCAGAGCTGAGGAAGTATTTAATTTTCCAATACAGTGAAGCAGCTCTCTTCTTAAGCTACTTCACACTATTGGGAAATTAAAAGGAAGGCTCAGTATTGGTTCTTTTCTAATAACCGGACACGCTGGGAATGAACAAAATCTGAGCATTAATACTCACAGCGAAGAAACTGGAGGCCCAATAAGGGCCAAAAACGGTGTGGGTAGGAATGCTGTAGGGACAATTTGGTTCATTTCAATAATTGCATTATGTGATCACTGAGAAAGGGATGAACCAACCTGTTCCTATAGACATCTGATCACACCCTGAATTGCTTTAAGTAGGCTGCTCTACTGATCCTGTTCTTCATGGCAGCCTTTAGACTTCAGTCATTGAGTGGATTCAGGCAACACAAAGTCTACCTCATTTGAAATGCTTGTTATTGTTTCTAGGCTTAGGGTTTTTAGACATTACAAAATATCTAATGCCTCAAAAGGTCTGTAATACAGTGGTACCTTGTATAAAGGAATTAATTCATTCCAAATGAAATTATGTTAAGCAAATTTTTCTTTATACAAATTTCCCATAGGAATGCATTGAAAACAGAGTAATCCCTAATCGCGACCATTTTTATGTTGTACAGATTTGCCCCATAGATTCTGTTAAGCAAATTTCCCCTATCCCCAGATTTTTTTATGTTGTACAGATTTTATGTTATACAAACTGTTTGTTATATGAGGGTCCACACTGTACATATCTTCCCTTTCAAAAGGGAGCAGAGTATGATGGCTATAATGTATCTTATCCAATACTGAAAAGGGAATTGTTTGGGCTTGTATGGAGCAAAGTAGGGTTTCCCCTGAAGTGGCATATACTGTACTGATTCTCCACATTGCTCTACCTAATGAGAAGAACCTATTTCCTTGTTTCATTCCTGTTGCAAGTGAAAATATTTATGTTCATGGAGGTTCTTCCTCTTTGCTGATGCAGTTCCCTTTTTCATGTTCTTACTGCTGTTTTGTCTCCCTTAGTTGTTTGTTTTAATCCCTACATGTTATTGTTGCAGAAAGAGCCCTTTTGTAAATAATAGTGAGTTTTAATTTAGAATTTTGTAGGATGGCAGACCCGTCTCTTTAGGGAATTGTCTCTATAGACAGGCTATGCAGTGAAACTGACTTGTCTTCCTCTTTGCTGCTACCATAGTTATGATTGTTGGATTTTGTATTTTTTTTTTTGTTTTGCATTTAATAGTTTCATCAAGAGGCTATTCTTGGTAGGGGTACTTCCTGATTTTCATTGTGATGTCATTGTAACTTATTCATGGAAATTTACAGAAAATCCACATGACTGTGTCTTCACTTTGCACACCTGTCTTGTTTTATCATTTCTTCTTTTTCTTGCCACAAGTGAATTCACTGAGGAATAGGGGAGAAAAAATTGCATAATGCAGTTTGGAGACACCTTACGTTTTCCACTGGCATTGTGGGGGGTGGGGTGGATAGAAACCAAATTGGCCTCCAGTATACAGTACTGTAATTGCCAAAATGTGGTGTTGGTATTGTAGAAATCTGTCCTGATAATTACTAGAATTCTTTGATGTTGTAACTTTTTGGCCAAGGTATATGACTTCAGGGCAGCCACTCTCACCCTTTGCTTGCTTGTTTATTTGTTTGTTTGGCTTTTTGGCCATGGCCATAAATACAGTATGGGGAGGGGAGGCCAAATCAGCGTTGCCTAAGTTGCATAACAAACCTTGTAAAGTGGTTTTTGAAGAATTGCCTCCTGTTTGTGACCCCCTTCAGATGTGCCAGGACCCCATAGGAAGCCATATGACCCCCATCGAGAATGGCTCCTTTAGGTTATTAGCTTGTTGATCTCTGCCCCAGCATACAGCTTCACATGCTGCTGTATCTGTCAGTTAAACTAGACATAAAGGTAGTGCATGTTTCCCTTGATTAGTCCACATTCCCTCCCACAGTGGGATTTCCTCAAATATATGTGCTAAATTGGCAGATAGACTGCCAAAATTAAACACATGTTCACCTTTCACTGACCAGATATTAAATGTTGCATGTGAAATGCAAAATAAGTAGGCAAGAAATATAACATAATTTTAAAAAGTGTGCATGTCTAAGTAAATTCTAAACATGTTATTTAGCTAGATCCCAAGACATTTGTCTCAGGGACATCTCTGTTTTGGTCTTTCCTTGCCTGTTGATAGATGCAAGGTTGTTAGATGAAAAGAAGCATGGTGATGTTGCTAAGTGGTGCTATGCTGACATACACACACCCTCCTGTGGGACTCCATTTTCCTCAGCATGGGATAATTTTACTGGTGGTGGCAATTCCTATCCCACAGCCCCCATCATAGATTCCTGATGATGAAAGGAAAGACATGGGAGCCTGAGGATCCTCAAGAGAGAAGTCAGAAACGTGTGCATTCTGAAAAATCACCACTGCTTGTGACATCATTGGCATTACGTGGAACAAATTATGACAACAGAATTATAGCCAACATTTCATTCCTACTCACCTGGGTCAGAGAGAATAGGGAGATTGACTGACTGGCAGTTGCAGAGTAGGAATGTTGCCTCACTGGATACTAACTTTCTTTCTTTCTTTCTTTCTTTCTTTCTTTCTTTAAACTCATATTTCTCCTTCAAAACGACCCAAAGTTCCTTACAGTAATTAAAAGAGCACATTTAAGATTAATAGCAATGAGTGTACAATACCAAAAGAATCAATGAATACAATGCCAATAAGCATAAGCAACAACAAAACAGATTCAATGCAGTCAGGTACAACAATCCATTTTAAAATAAAACCCCACTGGGTGGCCATTCACTCGGGGAAAGCTTAGCTGAAGAGAAAAGACTTTGCCTGCTTGTGGAAGGACAGTATAGAGACTTGGTCTAGCCTCCTGTGGGAAAGAGTTCCAGAGTATATGGGAGCAGCAAGAGAGGTGGCTTTCTCCCATGTCCCTACCAAATGTACCTGTGAATTTATTTATTTTTAGATTTATTTTAGAGTATTTTTACCCCACCTTTCTCCTTGGAAAATGACCCAAGTTGGCAAAACTGAGAAGAAGGCCTCTTCTGATTATCTTAACACTCATAACCCTGACTCTTGATGAGATGATTCAGCTAAAATTGTAGTACTGTACCTATTCTTTTACCTATAAAGATTTGGCTTTATTATGTTTCTCAGAGTTCAAGTCAGGAGGGAAGATCAAAGTTCATCTTTAGTGAGAAAGTGACAGGGTGAACTTCCTCAGAGCTAGCATTACTGAGTACCTTTTTATAAACAGTGATAATTGAGTTCTTAAAATGCTACTTTCTTAGGTTTCCAGCTGAGAATGGGGGTTATGAGATCACTTACTCTGGTTAGGATATATAAGGGATTTTTCATTAAACCAAACAATGTTTTAAAAAACCCTCAATAAATGTTCATAAATTGAAGATGATCTTTTCAGTCCTAATTGGAAGAAAGACTCAGTGTTGCAATCTTATATAATTGTGTAGATCAGACACATGTTCAAAGACATAAAATATTGTAAAAGATTTGACAAAAAGGCTGTGACTTAGCTGGGAGCAAGGTTAATAGTCTGTTTGGGAAACAAAAATGATATTGAGTTGCAACGTTCAAGATAGCAAGACTGCATTTTATCTCTTTCTTATTGTACCAGCATATGCAGTACTAATTCCTGCCTCTTGCAAAATGCAGCAACAGAGAAGTGCTAGCAAGAAATAACATTGTTTTAAACTTCTCATTCTGTGTGGAGCAATTCCAGAAGGTACTGTTTATCCTAATACCTGTTGGAATTTTTGTCTGAGGTTGGTGAAGGACCAAATGTAGACTAACAAATGGGAACGTAAGCCAGACAAGATGAAAGTAGCATTGATAGGAAAGCCTGACCTCTCCTGGATGGGTTTGCATTACTTTTCTATGGGAGTTGTCAAATGGAAGTGTTTGTTATCGCTCCATTGATCCTGCATGATCAGGCAGTGGCTGTCTCTGTACAACTTGAGCTGTTTCTGTACCATGTGTGGACATTTCTGAGGAAAGGTGACATTGTCAGAAAATTTAATTTGCAACAAAATGCAGTAGTATTTTTACTGGTAGAAACCAGTTCATTCTGTCATTTTGCATGAATATTATATGATCTTATTGGATCCTACTTTATTTCTATACCGCCCCATAGCACTTCAAGCACTCTGTCTAGGTGGCTTACAATTTAATTATGCAGGCTACCAATTGCCCCCCCACAACAACACAGCAATCTGGGTACTCATTTTACCGACCTCGGAACACTAGAAGGCTGAGTTAGTTAATCATGAGCCTGCTACCTGGGATTGAACCCCAGGTCATGAGCACAGTTTTACCTGCAGTACAGGGGTTTAACTACTGTGCCACAAGGCTCAGTATGTAGATATTGTAGGGTCTGCTCAGAACTGCACTCACCTACCTGGATCTGCTTGTTAGGGAATACAGCTGTGAGAGCCTGTAGTGTATAAAATGTAAAGGATTTCAACAAGTTCCAGTACTTTTTCCACAGTCACATCCAGACTGGGACTTTCTTCCTCATAAGAAGTTGCAGATTACTCTTTAAACAGAAGCATATCTTAAAAGCATGTATTTAATTTTATTTGGCTTACAAATTATTCAAAGACAAACTAGTTAAAAGCACAATAATTTATTACTTTAAAACAACCAGGCATATATGTGGATTAAAATAATCAGTTAAAACAGTTAGGGCATATCTTAAAACAGGTATTAGCATTCAAAAATGTGCAGCAGCTAAAAGTAAAACTCTTGATTGCTCAATTAGCTGTTAAAAGCCTGACTAAAAACTATGGTTTTCCCTGTCCCCAGAAGGACACAAAGTAGTGAGTTGAATTCCTAAGGGACCACATTCTAGCTAATACTTTGGAAAATGGAGACAAAATT
>JAHTLZ010000129.1:36445746-36476027 GCA_023846285.1 Phrynocephalus versicolor | reverse complement strand
TCTTTCTTTCTTTCTTTCTTTCTTTCTTTCTTTCTTTCTTTCTTTCTTTCTTTCTTTCTTTTTCATTTTGTGTTCAGTGTAGATAATCTGTCTTTTAATCTAAGACCTGTATCTAGTTAGAACTGTGTAACTATAACTTTATAACATCATGATGCTTATGGGGCATCATGATGTTTAAAGATGCATTCGGTGATCATTAGTTGCTTACTGTTGTTGTTCCCCTGATTTTCTCTTTTTTTACTTGATCCTTTTTTTCTGCCTTTGTGCCTCTTGATGGGTTTTTATTTTGTTTCTGCATTGTTATTGTTATGGTGTTTTATTATTATTTCATTATGTTTTGTTTTTGGTTTTAATTGTTTGCTACCTATTTGTTTACTTTGTTAACCACCCAGAGTTCCTATGAGAAAGTCATTGCGGTCTAAAAATGCAATAAATGAATTAAGAAATAAATTATTCCTTTTTGAAAATTCTGTGATGCCCTTATTTGAAGGGGCAAATGAAGCATTGTTCTAGATTTATTACACAGGGATTCATTGTTGGGTATCTTGATCTCCCACATGGGCAGGGATCCCATTAGTAACCTTGTTGGTAATCTGCAAGGTTTCAGATATTTGATGCTGATAGAAATGCCTCACATCCAGGTTGCAGAATGAACCCATGTGACTGGTGCCACTGTAATGTTCCCCAGTTGGAGACTGCCAAACAGGACAGGATGCCTAGTGGTTGGATCCTTCCCCCATGCCATGCCAAACTGTGTACCTGTGACCAGCTGCCCCCTAAGACATGACTACATGTGGTTTTTCAAATTTCATCTCACTTCCTGAAAAGGCAGGAAATTATTGTTGGGCTATTTTGCAATTTCTTATAACCAAGGTCACCAAGGTAAAAATCAACTCTGATGTGCAAGTCTCCAGTGACACCCCTTGTAGTCCATTTGGAGTTATTGCTGCACTCACAACTGCAAGTTCTGGGAAACCAAATCCAATCAGTGGGGGTTAGAAGGCCAAGAGCTCAACAATGAAGTGTCCAGATTCAGGAACCAGCATTAAGCATGATAATGGTCAGTTACTCATGTCAGACTTCAGATGCAAAGTCAAGGTTACTTTGGATATTAGTTAAACAAGTAAGTGTTGGATAGCACCATGGAGAGCTCCACATGGGAAGGAGCCAGAAACCACAAACTCAGCTTGCATGTTTTTTCAAACACTGTTAAACTGAACCTCACACAGGATTTGGGCTCCCTAAAGGCTGCTAGCACTTCCCATATACTACATGGGGCCTTTACTATTAAAGGGGTCTCATTTACTTTTGTAGCCTTTGACTACAAAGACTTTTGTAGACTCAGATTCACAAGAAAAGAAGTCCAGTTGCCATGATTTAACTTCCATGGTGCTACAACCTCTTCCAGAGTAGGGGAACTGATCCCACAATCTAAAAATCAGTTCCCTTGAAGGACACAGCAAGGACCTTCCCATGCGTCCATCCTTCCGTGAGTCTGAGATGTCTGTTTCAATATCTTGTGCAGACGGGATATTAACTCAAGACAGTGTTGAACTATTGCACAAAAGGCAATGTGCTCTCAGAAATGAAATGAATGTCTTCACACCATATAGGGTGACTATCCAGAATACGATAATAAATGGAGGTGTGTGGAGCTGGGGTGTATAGGTTTGAATTAGAAAGCTCTTATTTTTCTTTATTTTTTCATGGTGAAGATTCCTGTTCCATAATATTGTTGCATTCTTGGGATGCCAATCCTGATGATATGCTACAATGTCCAGTAGACCAAACTGCATCGTCACCTAATTTCTTCTATCGAGAAGTGATGCATTCATAGGCCGTGAAGCTGGCCTTCCTAAATCCATAACAGAATGGCTTAAATGCCTGCCTTCACTTGTGTATTTGATTTTTTAATATAAAAATTATGAGGAAAGAGACAGGTAAGAATCATATTTATTACTATAAATGGCAAAGAAAAACTGGTGATCTTTAATAAAAATGAAAATGTAAGTAGCATCCAACATTTTGGCAAATTTCCTTGTCCTACCATAAGTGCCATGATTGCATTGTATACCTTAAAGCAGGCATGTCCAAACTTTGGCCCTTCTGATGTTTTGGACCACAACTCCCAGCATTCTACGTTTAGACTGCCAATGACAAAGAACTGTGGGAGTTGTGGTTCAAAACATCTGGAGGACCAAAGTTTGGACATACCTGCCTTAAAATAAAATGCCACTAAAACTTCTACACATGTTTAAAACTCTTTTAAAATGCTGCATAAACCAATTTACAAGATATGTCTTTTTTTTCTATATCCCTGGCTATGAATGGGTTAGCTTTGCACAAAAACTATCTTAAAATCTGTGAGATGATTAATAGTCACTGAGATATGTTTTATGAATTCCAGGCAAAAATCAAATCAAAACAAAACAAAAACATGTGGCACCTTGAAGACTTATATTTTGATGTAAGCTTTCATGGACACATCCACTTCTTCAGGCATATAGTAGCAGAATGTTTTTTGAAGTATCATTTGGTCATAAGTTATAAAATTTGCTGGGAAGACAATAGCTTTTATACTGAGGTATGGACAACTTCTAAGGATTCGACAACAATAACAGTCCCCTTCCCACAATCTTGGATGTTTGCATCCCATGGCTGATTTTCCCCACTCTCCAGCTGTGCCCCCCTCATATACACCTAAATATTTGGGTGTGCAACAGCTATTAAATACTCCAAAGGGATGTGATTAGACATTATGTGCCATTTCTTACCCATTCAATATCTCTAAGCCCTCATAGACATTGCTGTTTCCAAAACTAAAAGGGCTTTCAAAACCGGAAGTGAGAGCAGCCTTGAGGGCTGACTATCACATGGCCCATGGGCTACACTTGGCTCATCTCTGACCTAGAAGTAAGCCTGTTCCCTTTTTTGTTCCTAGTTAGTTTAGATACAGCTCAGTAGGTTGGAGTGCCTGGATGAGCTTTCGGAGCTTTCTTTCCCACTGCACCTTCTGGGAGAGAGGCCCACTGCGATCACCTGGAAACATGCCTTATGAGGCTACATGGCCTGTCATGTACAGTTTGTGGCCTTGGACAAGCTGCACTGTCCGAAACTTGGGAAACCATTTCTGTCTACTTTATACCTAGAAAAGCCTAGGAGGATGGCCATAGGGTAGAACTGATTTGACAGTACATAATTATCAGCAAAATGCCTCAGGTATCTTATTATAATTATATCAATTATTTTATTATTGGGTATTTTAGGCATTTTGAATATACCATGATTGATAATGATAAAATATCTCAGTTCATAAGTACTCTGGCCAATTGTCTGCTTCCATAGATTGCATTACTATTCATCTGTTGCACATCAGCTTCTTAATATTATTCATGATATTTGCTGCCTTGTAATCTTGCATCATTTTTTAATACCAGCTCAATCTTTGAAGCTGTTTATATTCACAGGTGCCCAGCCTTAAACAGCCTTCTCAGGGCAGTAGAGGGACGAGAAGAGGGACTGGTCTGGGTCATCATCCTTTGCTTTCTTGCTTTTTTCCTACTTATTATTTCTACCCCCCTTGTGGTTGTTGGCACTGGTTTTGGAATGAAGTGATATTGTTTCCTTGTAGTGCCATGTTATTGCTATCCTTAAGCCCAGTGCACAATATTGCTCTCAAGGATGGATTACAAAGGAATCCTGCCCGAAACCCTGGTGAGATGCTGCCAGACAGCTGAAAATACTGGAGAGGCTGTACCTATGGTTTCCCTCAATATAAGGCAGCTTCCTGAGTTCCTTCACTGTAGACAAATTAGTTACTGTACTGGTAAGTGGGAGCCCATGTGGCATAGTAATTCGGCTGCTGCATTAAATTTCAGGACGCCTGGGTTCAAAATTCCCATGGTTATTAAGCTCATTGTTTGACCCTTGGCCCATTACACTGGCCAACCTTAGAGGTTGGTAAGAGGGAGTGAACTGTATGTGCCACCTGAATCTCATTCAAGGAAAGGTAGGATATAAATGTAACAAAGCAAAAATGGCTGGAATCCTGTTGGCGATTTGTGTGTATGTTAGTGAAATGTCGTTTGTTAGATCAGAGTGGCAGATATCTTCCTAACTGCATGCCCATAGCACAAGCAGGAATGTTATCAGCACCTTGTTGATGAGCAGCGATGTGTCACTATCGCATATGCAGTTTCACTCATGCATAGTAGGATTCTGGTCCATATAATAATTGCCTTTGTTTAAACGTTCATTGCCTAACCAATAAACAAAGGCATAGATCACATACCCAAAGGTGTTCTATTATTCTGTTGCACAGGAAGATCTAAATATCATCTACTCCCAAATAGAGTCTCTGGATGATAAATTAGCATAGCACTGAAGATCACACAAGTGGGATAAAATCCACTCTCAATGTAAAAGGAGTTTGGGTGTTCCATACATCCTACTGTATCTCGCCAGCATCTTGTCTGAGGAAATGCCTTCACGTAGACACAGACAGAAATTTGCATTTGACTTGTGCACTCCTTGCCCTCCACTGACAATACTAAGAAAGAATGGAAGGCAGTCCTGTTCTATTCTGTTTGGATTTTAAGAGAAGCTGAGGGTATTTTTTTAAAGTTAAAAACATGCTTCATCAAATGCAGTTTCTGAACAAGTAATGCACTGATAGATCAGGAAAGGGTTTCCTAGATAGGAAGTACTCATGAATGGCTAAGCATTTCTTCTGGGGCCACTTTGGGACTATGCAAGTAGTAGATTGAAGCTGCAGGGTGTCTCTTTTCCCAAAAGGCACAGTAGGGTATCGAACTCCTGACCTCTGGTTCTGCAGCCAAGTACCCAATTCACTGAGCTATTCAACCAGCTCTTTGAACTGTAACATGTTTTAAATTGAAACTACAATCTTGTTGAGCTTTTTTAAAATGAGAAGTATTTTAACAATTTTAAATTAAACTTTTACAAATATGATATAAATTTTGAAGATATGATTTTTAAAAACAAACATTTTTATCTGCTGCAGTTCAGTCCATGTCATTCCTTTCAAGACATCTGTACCTATACCTATAGCAATGCAGCCCATGACAGTACTCAAATTTCCTCATGTGGTCCGCAGCCTGCAGTTTTAAGCTTCTGTATCTAACGGTAGTACTGTAGTAGTTTTCTCTTTCCCACCCCTGAAATGATGTCTTGTCTTATATATCCTCCCTCCCTCCCTTCCGTCCTTCCTTCCCATTTTTAGGAAAGTATTTTTTAAGGGGGGGGGAGAGGGAGACATTTTGAAGACAGTGACCTACCAGTTTTCTCTGAAATGTTCTCAGCCCTCAAATATTACACGTATAAACTAGTTGCATTCCATAGTGAACTCTCTTACTAAATGTTAATAACCTCTTGCATAGAAACATAAATATCTTAACCTACTTGATATCTAGATTATCCATGATATGTACATAGACTGTCATAATGTACAGGGAATGGTCTGATCTGAAGTCGTGAAATAGTGGTGTTTAGGTTGCTAAATTGTGTCACATTTGCACTAGTTGTCATTAAAAGTCTAAGATGCTTAAATCTCACGGTTAATCGGGCAGGTCTTCCACTGTCTTGTGTTTTCAGTGCCCTGGATCTGATCTGTTTTTTTCTGAGCCATGTGACTGCTGCATTGTAATAGTAAGGCCATTGTCTCAATCCATCGTTTCTAATTATTTTTCCTTTCATCTCGACTGTGTGACATCTGCAAACCTACTTGCAAATGAGTTCAATAAAATATTAATGAACTTATCAAGTTGTCAGGCCAGCCATTCGGTTTCTTCTTTTTTTTCCAGCACTGGAAACATCTTTACCTCCCTTTCCCAACAATTAAATATCCTGAGTGAAGAGGTCAGAAAAGTATTTCTTATTTATTTATTTTAGAATATTTTTACCCCACCTTTCTCCTTGGAAAAGGACTCAAGGCAGTCCAGTACAATTAAGACATGTTCAAGTATTTGAGAACAAGGAATTGAGGAACATTTTACAGCATTAATAGACAACATTACATTAAAGCAACACGGTTTTAAGTAGTCATAAACACAAAGTCTACGTGAACCCATAGATTCAGATAAAATACACATGGTAGTGAAAGCTTGCCTGAAGAGAAAGGTCTTTGCCTGTTTCCGAAAGGACAACAGAGATGAGGCAGTCCTGGCCTCTAGTGGGAGGGAGTTCCAGAATCTGGAACAAAGTACAGTGGTACCCCGACTTAAGAGCAGCTTGACTTAAGAGCAATTTGACTTAAGACTGGAAAACTATTGGCATTTTAACTGCTGCCTTACAAATTTTACATATGGTCTGCTCGACTTACAAATATTTTTGAAGTCAAAACTAGACTATGGGTGATACCTTCATAGGTTGCTAGTAGAAAAATAAAAAAGTTGCTGAGCTTTCGAGAACATAAGTCCTCTTTATCAAAGCGGTTATAAAAGTCCAAACATGGCAACGGATGTAATTTGCCAGGAGAAAGTTCTTAAAAGTTCATCTAGCAAGATGGATGCCAGATTTTCTTCATGGAAGGCACACAACAGCATGGGCCTTTGGTGAAGGACTAAACAGGCTGTTTCAAACAAAGAGTTGCATGGTGTGGGCTCCGCCTCTTTGCCTATAACCATCATCTCTGTTTTTGAGTGTTTAACAGTGCTGAAATTCCCAGAAATAATATCCAGTATTCTATATGCATGTATTGTTCTGATGTAATTCTTGAGCAGTTATTTTTAAAGGTAATGTGAGTCAGAAAGGTGATGGAGGTACATCTGCACAGTAGTGTGGTAATGAAGTACAGTATTAGAAAAAGTTAGCTGTCTTGGTGCATCCTGATAAAATTACTATGGAAATGGGGCTCCTATCAGAAATTATTTACATAAACACAGCACTGTGCTTCAGGAAATCGACAGGATGCTGGCCACTGAGTTCCAGAAAACCAAGCCTGAATCTGTTGGAGGTTTTTGCAACTTCTCATGCTGCCTTTAGTGGGGTTTGACTGAAATTTTAATATTGCTACTGATTGAATTTCTTTCCTTTTTCTTCTGTTCAGAAGTACATCTAGTATTCTGAATAACTCCGGAGTAATCAGCATTGCAGCGCAAACATAGAAATGCAAGAATCTTATTCTTAACATTGCAGTGATGCTGATGAAATAAATGTTCCTGGTTTTAAATTTGTGTTAAAAATAACTAGATTGCCACTTCACTCCTACTAATTTGCATGAGGATGGTCTGTTATCAAAATAATGTATACTACAGAAGAAAAATATTATTCTGTCTTCCTTAATTGGCCAATAGTGTGGTTTCAATCATTCAAACAAAAAAGCACAGTGTCAAATATATCAAAGGTTAGAATCTTCTAGTATCAAATGATACTTCTGTAACTTCTAACATGCATCTATTACCTGTATATAAATTTGTACTTGGAATATGGAACATATATCCTAATGAATTTAACAGTAGTCATTTAACAATTGCAAAGAGATGGATGTCCCAGAGCTAAATACAGTAGTACCTCTACTTAAGAGCAGCTTGACTTAAGAGAAATTTGACTTAACAGCAGAAGACAGTTGGCGTTTTAATTGCTGCCTTACAAATTTTAGATGTGGTCTGCTCTAGTTACAAATGTGTTTTTTTCCTATTTATTTATTTATTTATTTATTTTGATTTTTTACATAGGGCTGCTTATTTTAGAATTGTTCAACTTAAGGGCATGCATTCGGGACAGATTAAATTCGTAAGTAGAGGTACCACTGTATTAGCTAGTCAATATCAGGCAGATATAGTCAATAACAGGCAGACTGTTTTAAGAAGGGCACTGAGATAATAATTTGTTTCCCGTTACAGTGATATGTCTTTTTAAATCCCCATTCTGATTAAACAAATTCTTCAGGTAACTCAAATGGTCAAAATTCTGTTGCGCAACAACATACATACAACTTGAAGTTGTGCAGGTGATAGTTGTGCTACAGCCAAGGTGGAAGTGCTATCCCCGAAGCATTTTCACCAGTATATTGCTCAAATGGTCGGGTGGACATAACATCTGGTGTAACTTTATGTTAAACTGACATGAATCAGATACTGATGAGTGAACAGAAACAACTGTGTTCATTTGATCTGCCTCTTACCTCAGTGGATTGACACTTTCTCAGCTTGCATAAGGAAATAACCATCATGTGCTCATGCAAGCATAATCCCCATAAAAGCTGTTCATCACCTCTTTGGAGATGGCATGGAAGATGGCATGCAAAAATACTGGGGGGGGAGGGGGTTGACATATAATGATGAGTATCACTAAATAAAAAGATGGTGACTGATGAGAACTGATACTTGTAAAAACCATAATCAGCAGCACATCCTGCCCCAAGAAATAAAAATGTTTGCAAGGCAGGGCGAGTGCCGCCTGGAAAATAAGCAGGAGAGACATTGGAAGGGGGTTGATTTCCACCGTCTTCTACCACTGCTTATAGGCTTGATGGAGTAGTCAAAAATAATAAGTGGTATTGAAAAATAGTGGTATTTACAAGACTGGTGTTGAGTCAGTCAGCTTCTATATTGTTGTGCATACGGGACCTATGCATGATTTAGCAATCCATTTATGGGACACAGAACTATTTAGTTCATATAGTGTTAACATTCTCCTTCTAATCACAAACCATTTCTTGGGCCATATTTTTTTATTTGGGCTTTTTCACATTTCCCTCATCTGATTTGGTCAGCATACACATTTCAGTGTAACACTGAAGATACTTTTTCACCCTCATTTGACAGAGAATAAATAGTGCAGCTAAACTGTAATCATTTTTAAACTAAATAATGCACATGCTACATTTGCCTTCCTTAATTCCAATGCTTCATGTCAAAAGCCGGCATAAATAAAATACGCACAACTGAAGCCTCTACTTCCATCAGAGCAAGAAAACTTTGTAGCAAAGTATCACATTTAAGTCCTCCCACTTCCATGCCTCCAGCTCCACAGCTTTTCTTCAGTACAAAATGCTACTGGACTAAAAGATTTTAACAATATATTCTAAGTGAGGCCATATAGTGTAACACTTGCCTCCAGTGACAACTGTGGGCAGTCCCAAGTTTAAGTGGAAACAACTATTGAGGTTTTGACCTTGTCTGTATGAAATCGAACACCATTTTTTAAAAAAAGAAATAATTCCATGTGGATGTGCACCTACATCAAAGTAAACTGGGTTCTGAACTTCTGTCTGATTAAAAATTATATGCACCTGAGGTGCTGCATAGTTCTGGAATATTACTTTAGCACTAGTTATCTACTGTCCCCTTTATAGTTGGTCTCAATAATACAGATTGCATGTGTTTTGTGTCCTCAAGTCAGTTCTGATTTACTGGTAGGGTTTACAGATGGGAGATACTTAAGTATTTTTTTTTTACCAGAGCCACACACAGTAAGGTTGAGTACAGATTTCAACATACATCTGATGAGTCCTAATCCAACACTCTTTTCACTATACTACATGGTGTCTTATGCTTATGCTCTCTAGTATGAATTAGAATTCCTTAAATCATGTGTCAGCAACATGAATTGAAAGTGTCTCCTTTCTTTAACTTTAAAAAAGAAAAGGGTTATTATACTGAGAAGTGATTTGTCTCATAGAAGCTGTACTGAATATGTAGGCCGATACACTACAAACTACAAATCATGCCACATCTATAAATCTCACTCTGGCTGCCCTAAAGACATTCTGTCAAAATCAGATAGACAGGAACTTTGGATTAACATGCTCAGCTCAGTAATGATCTGAGGAGATAACATACCTTAATAAAATTGATATGGTTCTTGAATGCGGTCCTTCTGAGGTAAAAATATAAATCTTGTGGAAACATTGGTCTAGCTTGTTACCAAGGTTTTCTGCTATGGACAATTTTTAATCTACAAGGAATCAAAGTGGAGACTCTATTGTAAGTGCCACTAAAAGTAGTATTGTTACTACCTTCAGTTGCATTCACATTACAGTGAAAGCAACTATGGAAAACAACTATGGAAAAATCAAACAAAATTCTGTTTGTTTGTTTTTCCATGTTTGTAATGGCATTTCATAAAGACTTTTTTGCAATAGGTAAATGTGCTTGTATTAAGTAAACATGTAGGATACAACGCCTGAAATTCATTAGAGCAGTTAGCAGAGATTTGGTGAATCATCTCCTCTGGAAGTTCCATTTATTCAATGTGCCTATTCTAGTTATGAAGTACTACTGGATTCTAGACATAAAAAGGGAGAAACTAGATTGAAGCGATATTAGTTGAAGTAGTGCAGTGGTACCTCGCAAGACAAATGCCCCGTAACACAAATTCTTTGTAAGATGAATGAAATTTCCGGGAATAGGCATTTTTCGCAAGATGACAGTTTGCCTACCGGATGTCTTGCAAAAAAATCATCTTACAAGGCAGACTTTTGAATTACTGTATGCATGCCCACAACCCAAGGGGGTTTGAGGTGTATGAAATTCAGAAGCCTGGTCTTCCATCCTGTTAAGTCTTTCTCTTCCCATCCCATGGCTTTCACATGCCGAAAAAGATTACACTGGAACTGTGGGACCTACAGGAAAAGGTTTAGTTACCTCTTTGAATAGCCCAATCATAAAACAAAGCAAGCCAATTTGTAAAGCATGCAAGTTGAGCAAAGCTCCTGCTGAGACATCCCACTCAATTAGAGAGTAAGGAATTCTATGTTCCAGTGATGGGCTATTTGAAATTTATAATTCAACCCTAAATATGAGTAGAACTAGAAAGATTTTGGAGGGTCCCTGTATCTGGGCCCATTCTTGAGTGGATTCTAATTGGGAGCAACACAGTCCTTGGCAACTTAATAAAATGCTCAATGTAGAATTCCTGGTGTAAAAAGAAGTGGATTAGGTATCTTAGATAAACTGACACTATTACTCTGGGTTTTGCCATCTCATACCCTAGCAGTATTAATATTACTGACAAAATGAACAGTTCGCTAACACATAAAGGAGATGGCTTGGACGTACTGGTTTATTTAGAATTTTAAAAATATTATAGACCTTTTACAGATAAAACCAGATGTGAAGCAAAGTGTGCACCCACATCAATGATTTTGAGATGCTGGCACATTTTGCACATGAAAGAAAATGCTGTAGCTAAGCTCTGTGATGGGAACTAGATGGAGCTAAAAAGATGAGAATGCTTTTAATTGCAATTCAAATATGTGTTCATAATAAAAACTAACTGATTGAATGAACCACTAGAACACTATGCCAGGAAATAATTTTGCTATGAAAACATTACTAGCACCATTCTGTGTGCTGAGCCTCATTAATATATGACTTTAGGTGTGTCATACTGAGTTACATTGAACTCCTTAAACAAAACTGGAAGACATTGTGCAATTTATTCATTTTTTGCAGACATTAAGGTTCTCAATGAGTGTGCTAAAATGCTCTGGCTACTAACTTATTTCATATTAACACATGGAAACTGCCACAATGATCTGACAGAGTGCCAATCATACATCTGGCCATGCATAACAGGTTGGCATGGAGGCTTCATAGCCGGAGCTGTTGTTGACCCCTGATATCAAAAAGGCATAATCCATTTCCACATATAAGATATTACATGGGAACAATTAATACATGTTGCTACTTCTGAGGATATTAGAGATACAGCCAATTGACTCATTAATGTGATAAGGAGGAATTGTAGAGTTGTTTCACACAATAGTGACGTGAATTTCAGAATTATTTAGTAGTAAATCCATCTACATCTTGACTAGATGAAAACAACTCTTTTTAGTTCTTGATTAAATGCAAGGTCTAAATCAGGCGTGAGAGATCTCAAGGGAAATGGGAGCAAAATTGTTACCAATACTGCCACTACATGTGTGACTGGATGTTTTTGAATGCTTTGAATGCTTCCCCATGCTTGTTTTTAATTATAATTAATCAGATTTTTACTGTTCCACTAACAAGTAATGTTCAAGGTGGCTTTACAATCATAAAACATATTAAAACCAAAAGTAACAACAGATTCAGATATAACGTGATTAAAAGCAAGTGAAAGCAAAGCAAACAATTTAAAAAAATTAAATGAATAAATTGATAACCACTTCAAGCCATCCTAGTCCTTCTGAGTTAGCCTCTTAAAATTCTACGTGTGCCTACTTGCTCATTTGTCAGACTTTATGGGTGTTGGGAAGGTTGTACTGTAAAGGTGGGCAATTGTAGACCTAAAGAGCCTATTGGGACTATTGTTCACCTAACGAGCCTATTCAGGCCATTGTTCATCTTATGAGTCTATTTCAGACGAGGGTGACATGAGGTCAAAGTGAACTATAAAATGGAGGACTCAAAACTAGCTTTCCTTACTGACAAAGCTGTTTGGATAAGCAGCAAAACGTTTCAGTCTCTCAAGAAAAGAAGTCCAGTTGTCATAACTCAACTTCCAGACAAACTTACCTGGATGCCTGAGAATCTTCACAGACATATTGTTATCCTATCTAGTACTCACACCTTAGCTGACAAATAATGTGTCCCTGGGACATGTTCATTGTGCAGGACAGCAAACAGAACTAGTTTCTTCCTTAGAGGCCAGCTAAGCTCCTTTTAGGCATTGTGGAACAACACATGAACAAAGCATTTTCTCCTTAGAGATATGCTAGGCTAGCTAGATTTCCCAATTCCCTTTTGTAAAAGTAAATAGACGATTACACATCTGCTGTCAGCATTATCTTATTCCTGCTCCATGTTCATGACAAATGTCATCTTCCTAATCTTTCCCATAACCAAAATCTGCACAATTCTTGGGGAAGAAAGCAGGCTGGCTGCTTGAAAGTCATGGGTTACAGTTAAAGTGTTAGCTTTCTTTTGGTCGCTGTTTTGATATACCTGCTGATTAGCATGCAAGTGTAAGTTCCTCTTTTAATCTTGTCTTTGAAGTGTTCAGTAACCACATGGGCAATTTGTCATGTTACACAATCATATAATTATACCATCTCAGACACATAAAGATCTGTCAGATCTTAGCAGTGACTAACCTGTTGTCTCAAATTCAAGGCTTGAACATCGTTTCTTGGGACTTAAGAACCTTGGGACTTAGGAACATAAGAACAGCCTTGCTGGAACAGGCCACAGCCCATCCGGTCTAGCATTCTGTCTCACACAGTAGCTCACCAATTGCTTCAGGGTATTCCCAAGCAGATGTCTTCACCTGCTTATGATTCCCTGTAAATGGCATTGAGAGATATCCTACTTATCTCTTCAACCCGGAGGTTGTCCTTAGGCATCCATAATGATAGCCATTGATTCCCTTGTTCTCCCTGAACTTGTCCAATCCTTTCTTAACACTGTCAAGGCTGACAGCTGTCACCACTTCTTCTGGCAGGAAGTTCCAGAGACCAGTGATCCTCTGGGTGAAAAAGTACTTTCTCTTATTTGTTTGAGATCTAGCACCCAAAAGTTTCATGGAGTGCCCCCTGGTTCTAGTGTTGTGTGATAGGGAAAACAGCTTTTCCTTATCTACCTTGTCCACATCGCATATGATTTTATAAACTTCAGTCAGTTCACCTCTTAGGCACCGTTGTTCAAGAGTGAAGAGGCCCAGCTGCTGCAGCCTCAGATGGTAAGGAAAGTATTCCAGTCCCCTAATCATTTTGGTTGCCCTCTGCACTTTTTCCATTTCCATAATATCCTTCTGGAGGTATGGTGACCAGAACTGTACACAGTACTCCAGGTCCCTTTCCTGGTATGTTGCAGAGAGTTCAGACACCATCAGTTTGTAAATGTAATTGCGTTTTTTTGCCCCAACGTGCACCACTCTGCACTCACTGATGATGAAATTCATTTGCCACTGGTTTGTCCACTCCCCCAGTGTCAAGAGATCCCTCTGGAGCTCCTCACAATCTCTCTCAGTTTTTACTGCCCTGTATAATTTAGTGTCGTCGGCAAATTTGGCTACCTTGCTATTTACTCCTACTTCTTGATCATTTATGAATAGGTTGCAAAGCAGGGGAAGCAGGGGGCGAGTATTGAACCTTGAGGGACCCCACTCTTTACCTGCCTCCATTTGGAGAAGTGTCCATTTAGTGCTATTCTCTGTTTCCTGTTGCTTAGCCAGTTGCTGATCCAGAACAAGACCTGTCCCTTGCTTCCATGACTGGCAAGTTTATTCAAGAGCCTTTGGTGTGGCATCTTGTCATAAGCCTTCTGAAAGTCCAGATAAACAATGTCAACTGGATCTCCATTATCCACATGCTTGTTGACACTCTCAAAGAATTCCAACAGATTAGTGAGGCATGATTTGCCCTTGCAGAAGCTAACGCCTATTAATTTTATCTTTTAGGATGGTTTCCATCACTTTACCTGAGACACATGTCAAACTGACCAGTTGGTAATTTCCTGGCTCACCTCTGGATCCTTTTTTGAAGAATGGTGTTACATTCGCTACCTTCCAGTCATAAGGCACAACGCTTGATTTGAGGGAGATATTATACATTTTGGCTAGGACCTCAGCAATTTCATCTTTAAGTTCCTTGAGAACTCGTGGATGGATTCCATTTGGTCCTGGTGATGTGTTAGTATTTAGTTTAACAAGACATGCAAGGACCTCCTCTCTGGTTATTTCTATCTGGTGGAATTCTTCAATTTCCCTCGCTATGAAGATAGGCTCTGTTTTGGGCATGTGGTCTCTGTCTTCTTCAGCGAATACTGAAGCAAATAATTCATTAAATCTCTCTGCAATCTCTGTTTCCTCTTTAATTATCCATTGCCCTCATTTCTCATCTAATTGTCCAATGGCCTTCCTAGTTGGGTTCTTACTTTTAATGTACTTAAAGAAGTCCTTGTTATTTCTTTGAGTGTTTTTAGCTATACGCTCCTCAAGGTCTTGCTTTGCTTTCCTGATTATTTCCTTGCATTTGATCTGCCAGAATTTATGTTTCTGTCTGTTTTCCTTGTTTGGACAAGCCTTCCATCTTCTAAATGAGCCTTTCTTGCTTTTGATCACTTCTCAAACAGTTTCTATAAGCCACATTGGAGTCCTCTTGGACCTGGCAGTGCCCTTTTTCCTTATGGGTATGCATTCCAATTGAGACTCTGATATTGTTTTTGTGAGCAGCTCCCAAGCCTCTTGGAGTTTTTGGACTCTCAATTTTCCCTTTCAGCTTCTTTTTTACTAGTTTCCTCATCTTTGGGAAATTGTCTTTTTGAAAATTTAAGGTCTCTGTGTTAGATTTTATCAGTGATTGGCAGTCAATGATAAACTTAAAAGTAATTGTGTTGTGGTCACTGTTCCCTATTGGATCAGTCACATTAACATTTTGCATCAAATCCTGTGTATTACTCAGGATCAGATCAAGGATTCTTGTACCTCTAGTTGAGTTTTCAACCATATGTTCCAGGGAACAATCATTTAGCATATCTAGGAACATTATCTCTTTATCATGCACTGAAAAACAGCTTACCCAGTCTATATGAGGGTAATTGAAGTCCCCCATTATAACCAGGCTTCCATTCTTGGATGCCTCCTTTACAACAGGGTCTTGGGTTACAGGCCGATAGCATATGCCTATTGTTTGACCACCCTTGTGGCCTGATACTCTTACCCACAGAGCTTCTAATGCTGACTCCAAATCACCTGGATATTCCAATTCATACAATTTTATCACTTATTTGACATATAAGGCTACACCACCTCCTGTTTGCCCCTTCCTGTTTTTCCTGTACAGTTTATAGCCTGGGATATCTTTATTCCTTTGGTTATCATCCATCCACCAGATTTCGATACTGAAGCCTCTATACCACACTTGGGGGCATTATAGGGTTTCAACTCAAAAATTAAGTTGCCAGTATTGCCTTGAAACTCATTTGCATTTTTGTTTGTTTGTTTAAATTTGTTTGTTTCTCTGGGCAAAATTCAAAGTGTGGGCTCCAACCTATAAAAAAGTGGAGTAAAA
The DNA here is from genome assembly GCA_023846285.1 of Phrynocephalus versicolor. Lineage (NCBI taxonomy): Eukaryota > Metazoa > Chordata > Lepidosauria > Squamata > Agamidae > Phrynocephalus > Phrynocephalus versicolor. The sequence continues at coordinate 36,460,069 of JAHTLZ010000129.1, read as the reverse complement.
ACTACTGTAGTTTAAATAAATGCATGAAAAGTAAAAACACAGATGAGGTTCAATACAATGGCTGACAACTCAATTTTTGAGCTGCAACCTTGGATCAAGACCAGGAATGAGCTTGTTTCTACCTGACTGCTTTCTGTCAAGAACCACTGCCAATGTTGTGGAAGGTTAAAGGTACCTTTAAAGTGCAATCAGCAGAGACATATGAGAGACTGATAATGTACATTAGGCTTGAGAAAGGAATGTGGCATGTGATGGTATTGCATGCTGAGCCCAGAATACTGCAAAAATCACAGTTGTACCTCTACTTACAAGTTTAATCTGTTCCGAATGCATGCTCATAAGTTGATCAACTCATAAGTAGAGCAGCCGTATCTTAAAAAATCAATCAATCAACTGAAAAAATAAAAAACAATTGTAAGTAGAGCACAGCGCATCTAAAATTTGTAAGGCAGCAGTTAAAATGCCAACGATTTTCTGCTCTTAAGTCGAATTGCTTGTAAGTAGAGCTGCTCGTAAGTACAGGTGCTGCTGTACATGGGAAGTGAAGCCACCTCAGGCATCACATTTTCAGAGGTACTGTACACATAATTTTGTTTTGCCACAGGCAGCATGAGTATGGCAAACATGTGGTTCTAAGCACTTCTTTCAGACATCTGGGAGCCAGGGTTGGCCTTTGCAGCTTGCCAAAGGTTTGCTCCACAGCAGACCTGGATTTATAGATTGTAGTAAGTGCAGCAGCCACGAGTTAGGTAGGAAGGACTGCTCCAAGGTGTGTGTTTTATTTTTACTTTCTGCAATCATCTGGTCTGACTAAGCACTCTCTGTATTCACAGTGCTTATGATTAGATGATTACTTGGCTTTGGTATGAATTGTGCTGATGACACCCTTCCCCACCCCACCTCCAATCTAGCAAGCTGTCACAGTCACATGGATGCTGTCAAGATACTAGCAGGAAATGTGGGTGTGTTTTTCTAGCAAGGTGATTATTAGCTCATATCCTGGAGTTTAAATGAGCAGGTATTGCTACGGCAACAGACTTCTGAGCTGGGAAAGATATAGTGGAACCCATTCATATCTGATTTATATAAGAAATACTATAATTAAGGTTTCTTTGGTGGTTGTTTTTCTCCCTGGGATTGAAGACACATGGCATGAATATTCTCTGCATAGAAATACCCTAATGAATATGGCTATATAGGCCTACATTGCTCGTCCATACCATGACAAGCTACTGAATAGTTTCCTGAATGGTGAATCAGCATGTCTGTAAATCCCGTTGATCCAATAATCTTAACCTCTAATTGCAATTAGCTATTGGATTTAGGCCATAGACCTAAGATGGTGGAGAGCAGAGGCAATGCAGAACAGGAGGGAATTGTTGATAGGAACCAAGTAAATCTCTAGGAAAAGGACAATGGCAGGACTGATCCCATCTCTCTCCCTTCCCAGAATTGGGAAATGAAATACTGTTCCCTCATTGTATTGTGACTGCTGCTCCCAGTCTGCTTCTATCTGCCCCATCACCTCTTTCTCACATTTGCTTCTTACCCCTCTTAGTCACTTTCTTACTGCTACTCCACCTCCTGTCTTCCCTCTCCTTTTGTTTCAATCTGCCAATGCTTTGTCACTTGCTGCTTTTCTTTTCTTTTTCTTCCTATGGATGGCAGTGGTAAGACTCCATGGAGGGCAATAGGGATGGGAATTTTATAACTACACACGCAAACACATACATGGAAAAATCTTTTTCCTCCATGTTTGTATTTCCAAAAATGGAGTCCCTAAAACACAAATGATTTGTATTAATGAAAAAGAGGTTTTGTGTTTCTCCCTTTCATGTTAGCATATTAATTTAAATAACCTTTGTCAAATCACCCAGGACATTTTTCATCCAATGGGATGATAGGGATGCTATCAGCAGCCAATCAGAATGTCTCAGAGGGGAGCAGCGTTTTTGCACCTGTAAAGGGGTCTGGGTTGTAGGGAACAGAGTGAAGGGAGTGCTCTTTTTTTTTTTTACAGTTGATCCTTATAGGTGGGATTACTTTGTGCTGCTGAACTCTATCCTGGTGCCCTCCATCTTGGATTGTGCTGCTGGTCTGTACTGTGTGCAGGACTTAAAGAAGACAAAATAAATCGACTGATGAGGGAGAGAGACGTCTACCCCCATTTTAGTCGTTTTTGTTTCAGAGGGTACTTTGATTGCATTTTTTTGCCTCTGCTTGCTTTTCTTGGTCGGCAGATGTGTTAAGTATTTTTGCATAGATCTGATAGTGATTTTTCTTTCTTATGTATTGTTATCGCCTGTTGGAATAGATTGATTCTCTGCTGCCTTGCCTCTCTGATTCTTTCAAGTTACTTGAATGGTTTTGTAGGGCTAAATTCAGGTTAGCACTAGAAAAAATGAATGTAAAAGCCTGATATGAAACTTTAAAAGAGGCTTTTGCTTTCATGTGAAATGAAAGGAATGACATATGAAAACATGAAAATGAAAGAGGCACCCACAGGGGAAGAAACAAATTAAGTATGGATATTTTTTGCCCTTCACATTTCCAGAGAATAGTAAGAAAAGCACTACTTTCCACATAACTAGCCATCTTTGAACAGCTGGATTTGTGTTGCTTTGAGAACCAGTAATAGTTTATGGGGTGGAAATGGACATTTATCTGCACTGCAGTAGATGTGATTTCCTTGATGCAGCACTAGCAGTTTCTTTGGACAAACCATTTTTAAAATGCCTTGATCAAAGAGGTCCTCAAACCCTGGCAGTGAGAAAACAGAAAATAATCAGCTCTAGAAAACTCTTGAGTGAGCAGTTTTCTGTTTGCAACTTTCCTTCGCACAAGAGGAGAATTTGTTTTCCTTTGATGCCTATGAAATGGACAAGCTCTACAGGTTGGTTTCAAGACATTTCAGATGTTCTTCTTTTATTAGAATAAGAGGAAAGTTCTTTGTGTGAATGCATAGGAAAATAGCTGCAATACAGGCTGCATGAGCTACTTCAACTGCCCCATCCTGTATTTCTTCTCCTGCATTTGGGCAGCTATGCCTCAGCAGATACACATTTGTGTGTGACTTGATGCACGGCCACAGGTGGCACTGCAGTAGGCTGCTAGATAATTAAAAAATATTGGGATAATGTATTCAATATATAGTTCACTGTTCTCTCAATAGTTCCAAGAGACAGTGCATTTGGCATTCCTTGATATACTTTTTAATTTCTGCTCTGAAGTATTTTCTTTTTGTCTTGTGGCCCTAAGTGTATTTTATAGGACATTAGTTTTTACATATTTATATGTGAATTGCTTCTTATCATTTGTACTAATAAGCTTGTGTGAAACGCATGTCAAAGCACTTAAAACTACACTGGAAAGTGACATTAATTATTGATGTGGCAAATATTAGAAATAATTTTTACATGTTTGTAAAACCTTTCTGTGTTTTAATAGTAATACCCTCACAAGTTACAAAGACATCAGACATATTTTACTCACAGTACTTATCTTTATTTATTTTTAAATCTTTTATTTTAATAATAAGTTTATGATAGATTTGGGGCCATTTGATTTACCCAGTCTGTATTTTCTTTTGTCTCCACAGGATTGAAAAAACGTACAAGGAAGGCCTTTGGGATACGGAAGAAAGAAAAGGATTCAGATTCCACGTAAGTATATACAGGGAAAGGGAAGTGTGATAAATCCTGAATAATTAAAAAAAATTACATTAGTGTCACAGGTTCAATAGTATTCGACTCACACAATGAAGCCTCAGCAAGGCCTCACCAGGTCTAATGCATGGCAATCTAATCTTACCATGAATGGGACAACCCATGACAATGATGGTTGAGACCACAAAAGCATGTTTTCAAGTCAAGATGGTAGCCCTTGATCATTTTGTAGGCTACATATGTTCCTCCCTTTCTCCACTCCAGTTTTTAAAAAATGTTTGAGACTGTACCTTCAGACACTCAGTACTTTTCTGAGAAGCTAAGACTGAAACAATCTGCTTTTAACTAATTATAGGATTAAGCCTACTATAAAATCTTCTTTTAACTGCAGTCTATCTGAATGAAAGACTTGGCAGTACAAGGAGGCAAGCTCATGGGGCAAAAATAAAGTGTTCTGATACTTTTCTGGCTGGGGAGAACTGCCGTGGCTTTTCAGCTATTCTCCTATGTCAGGATCATTGTTCCACAGCTGAGCTTTATAACATAATGGGATTGGAGAACAGCCTTTAATGTTAAGCTTTTTGGTAACATGCAGTGCTTCAGGATCCCAGATGAGGTGAAAACAAATGTGAAATATTTTCCTCCCTTTTGTGAGTAGAAGAAAATACCCACAACCCTTCTTGACCATATGTCTGTCTGTGGCTGTCAGTCAAGCGAGAGCTGTTCTTTGTTTTGAAAGATTTAAAATATAAATAAATGAGAGTTTTAGACTAGAATTTCTATAAATATGCACTGTGACGTAGCTGCTTGTCATATCTCTTCATGTTTTCATTGCTGATTTAGCCGGGAAATAAAATAAAATAAACTTAGTGAAAGCTCATATAACATCTTAGGGACTGATAACTAGCCAGTTATGAAAGTGCAGAAAGAGAACATTTATTGCCTCACCTTCAAGATTTATACCTCTATTGCAGATCCAGTTTATGAATGAGTTGCTAAGCAACCGATGAAGGGTAACTGCTGTAGCTGTATTTGAGAGATCATCTCCAACTAATTAAGGAACTGCATGTAATGCCTGAGACTCCTTCAGTAATATGGCTCACTTCTAGAATACAGTATGTGATATAAGAGAAGGCCCCTAAACCTTGAGCATTTATTCAACTTTCCTCACTTCGTGGAGTCCACAGAGTGCAAGGCTGAAACTAGTGTCAAGCCAACAATGTCAAAGTCGGCTCCGACAGATCCTATGCCAGGAGGGGCTCCAATGTCCATCTGCCCGTGAGGTGGCAGTTTGGGGAAAGAGTCTGGGCGGTCAGTGATGACCACACACAGTCAGGATGACCCATGAAAGGATCAGTTTGCAGGTCACATTACCAGCGGTCAGAGACCCCTCTTAAGGGCCTGCAGAGAGGGGTCTAGGAGGGAAACAAACACAAAAGTAAAGTATTCAACAACAACATGAACATATATAAAAGTGAAAGCTTGAGAGAAGTGGGCAGGTAAAAACAAGATGGGAAGGGAGGAGAAAATAAAGTAGACAGGGAGAAGGGAGAAACAAAAGGAAAAAGAGAAAAGCTGTATGTGTTGGGAACAAAAACTCAGTTGCCAATTACAGATGGGTGTGAACACTTAGTACCCAGACAACCCAGTCTACTCCAGTACACCCAACAACAAATACCCTCTGTATGTGTGGATGCCAATACTGAACTGATCAACTGAACAGGCATGTACAGTTCTGTTCTTCTCTCTCTCCCCCCCTCCCTCCCCCCTCTCCTTTTGAGGGGGGTGCAGAGACTTCATACCCCTGAATTCTCCATCCCATTGTCAGAGCCACAGCTACAGATACCTTTTTTGTGCTCACCCGGAGAAAAGCCAGACTGGAACACTTCATGGCCTAGGGTGGGCCAAGTTCCAGCCTAGCATCCTGTTAGAACTTGAAGTCACTCCAATGCTTGATGGGCCTCTCCTGCACCATGGGAAGTTTTTAATCTGGCAATTCTCCTGGTGACTACAACATAAGATGCCTTTAAGGTGTGGATCTGGTAGGTGGAAACCAAATCCTTGGAACAAGGGCAGTCCCCTTTCCTCACTCCTGATAATAGTTTTCCCCTAGCTGTTTGGGATTAGAAAGAATAACTTCTATGCAGGTTTAAACCTGACACTTTTGTGATTAGAAACCAAGCATGTAGGACTTTGCTTTATGTATGACATATTTATGTGTACCACAATTGGGACTTTGGACACATCAAAATGCAATATACAAGTGCAAAAATCTTTTAGTAGATAAGATATTAATGTATACCTTCCCAGCTCTATTGGATAAAAGCATATTGTGTGTGGAATGTCCCTTCACATACCATCTGAAAAGTAGGAATGACTCAGGGCGCTTTTACACAACCTCTAAAATCCAGTGTCAACTTAAATTCGGACCAGAGATTGTGGGGGCTTGTCGCTCTTGCTGTGTTCCCACCCGTCTGCACTCCATTGTTCCTGTCTGCGTGAGGGGAGGGAGAAAAAAAAGGGAGAAAAAATGCAGGCTCAACTCCTGTCACTTAAAGGGGTGGCAGGGACAAAAAAACAAACAGAAGGCAAGGGAGCCCGGCATTTACAACTTTATAATGCACATTGGAAGGCCATTTTTTACCTCCTGGAGGCCAGGTACTTGAAATGTGCGCTGGGACATGCTTAGGTGGGTGTGGCCGTACTTAATTTTTTTTTTAAAGTCCGGAGCTGGTGGGAAAACATTTTTAAGCTCCGGATCTGGGAGCCCTTTGCCTCGGATTTTAGGGGTTAGGGTTAGGGTTAGGGTTAGTGAAAGAAATTGGAATGTGAACAGAGAACATCTGGAAGGAAGAAGGCGAGAGGAATCAACTTCTGCATACAAATGTATACTTTTCTTATCTGTCAACATGATGTTTGTCTAAAAACAATCCATACTGAAACAATAAATGCTAAAACCACACACATATTATAAACTTTACAGAACAGTGCTGATGTAAATAACCTCAACTGTGGCACAGAGACAACAAAAACTATTTAAAATATTTTACTCTGGAGAAAATGAATGAAATAACAGCCACTTTCCTACAGCGTATAAAGCCAAAAGCCCAACATAATCATTAATAATTTAACTTGCCTCTTTTTATGGGCACACTGGGAGTATTATAGACACTCTATCAAAGAGTGGAAGTGTGTAATCAGAATACGTTGATAGACGAATAAAACGTGAAAACATAACTTAGTAGAGACATTAACAGTAGATATCCTTTGTGCTAATTTCTGTTTGAACTTTTAATAAGTTCTTCTTACTCCTTTGGCACTGCTGTAGTATAACTTTTAAAATAGGGAGATTTACAGATGACGGATGAAGCTTTTCACTATATGAGTAAGATTCCACCCCACCCACCCCCTGCAAACCATCTCCTAAAATGGAACTGCAAGGACCTCTCACATTATCAGCTCTGTTCTGTTGTTCCACCTCTACATTTATATGATATAGTTCAGCTGCAAGTTGTTTCCCATCTTTCATTGTGTTCACATTCATAGCGGTAGCCTTGTATAAAAACAATGTCACAATTCCAGCTTCACAAATGAAATTGGAAGGTTTGGGAGGGGGGCCTTGAGGCTTTAAGGAATGTCTACGAAAAGGGATCTTTGCTTTGGTGAAATAACTCACTCCAGGCTTATACAGTACCTCAATCCTTTGTGCACACAGTAGGAATAGACATTTGCAGGGGGAAAGACTGTGGCTGCAGAATTTCCATGTACAGTATTCTTCAGTGCTGCAAAGTTCCAGCATATGTGGGAAGCCCATGGCAGCAGCTTGACTTATGGGGGCTAGTTTAACAACACAACACCATTTTTACACATCTCATTTACCAAATAGTTTAGGTGTGAAATCTATCAGTGTTACTATTGCCTACATTGATTTGTTGACTCCAGATATACCCCTGAATTGCCCAATTCTGGTGAACCCGATTCATACCAACAAGAAATAAAACATATTTTCAAAAGAATATATTGATTGGTTGTTCTCCTATGGTAATGGCACCTCTTTTTAATTTTATTACAGAGGATCACCAGACAGAGATGGAACTGTAAGTATTTAAATGTCTTTATTATATTAGTGTGAAATTTATATTAGATACATCTAATGGAATATGCTTTCTTCAAGCCATGAATATGATAAGCAATTATTATCCCTTTGCCCTATTTCTATTTTAATATATTGAATCCATTTACATTATCAATTTCTGTCTACTGTCTGAAGTTCAGTGTTACGTTAAGCCCATGGTTTGAACTTTTGATAAGGAGAATTTTCCTTCTCTCCCTGCTTGGATGAAACGACAATCTGTTATGCAACATGATTTCCCATATTCAAATACAAGACAATACTGTCTAAAATGAACAAATACAAAATAATAAAAATATAAAAAGTGCAAACATTTGCTATATATGAAATTATTTAAAATTGGTTAAAATGCATGAAACAATTTGAAAATAATGGAAATATATGAAAAATAGAAATAGAAGGAGGGTTTGCTTTTGAGCTACTGCTGCTTTCATTTTACAGTTTTAGGCTTTCAGTCTCTGCTGGAGTTTGGATGTTAGAAGAAACTTGCCTTTTCAGCAATTAGAATTTTAAGTTTGCAACAAAAGAATTTTGGGATCAGATGCGGACTGTGTTTTAAAGTGAATCCTGATTTTAAAACTCTTCCTTAAATTTATCCTGTGTTGCCACGAAAGGCAGATGAAGCAAGTTGTGAGGGTTCTTCTCCGGATTTTCATCAGTGGAATGGAGATATATAATAAGTTACACAGAATATCATTTCTCACTTGAAATTATGGGGACTGGAATACTAAGGGCCTTTCCAAATTACCATTTCATGCACACTAGATTAGCAGCTGTTGCATTCAACACGATTAAGACAACTTGCTTTCAAAAAACTCATTATTGTCACATGTGCTATATTGGATGGATTGTGTGAGTGCCATGGCATCATTATCAATGAGCACTTGCTTTGATGGTTTCTCAACCTGAATCCTTTTCTTTAGAAAACATACATTTGTGTTACCACTCAGAACTGTATCCTCTCTCTATCTATAATTGCACTGTTCTAACATTTATCTAGCCCTTAAAATCAATGGCAGATTCCAGGAAGACTCCTTTTTTCCCCTTCTGTAGTAATTCCATGACAAAAATCTTTTTCTTTACTATTAAAAGACCATGATATTTGCTTTATATTTTAGCGGTGCCCATTTCCCTTGTTTCTTTTTTTTTTAAAAAAGGTGAATATTTTTCGTCTATATATAGCAAGACTATATCCACATATCTCTTATTCAATATATGGGGTTGGAATGCTACATTGTTAGTATTGTATTGCGCCAGTACAAGTGCAGCTCTAAAAGTAGAACTTCAATGGATAAAAGAGTGGTTTATCTTCTGGAAAGGCCCTCATATATACTCTATGAGTCATTCTTTTCAAAATTCTCACCCAAGATCTTTAATCCTCAGTCCTGAACATATTGCTTGCAATTAAATATAATTGGGTTTTTTTTAAATGCTATCAAGGGCGCTATTTATCTGCAGCTTTGTTTTGCTGATGTCAGCTGTGATTAGTATAGGATTTTGTCTGTTCTGGCCTTGATTTTCAAATAGATGTGCTAAGGGTCACAGTTTTAGAGTGGGGGGGGACCCACCCTGCACTCACAGATCCCTGCATTCACAGATCCCTGCATCTCCACTGTGTTCTGTCAAGTGCTTTTAGTTTATTTTAGTAAATACCCCTCTCCCCTTTCAAAAAAAGCAGCTTGTATTTAGAACTCTCCGCTTTGACTGTCAATTTGGCCAAGGCTCTGTTCAGCAGAGGGGTGGGGGAAGGACAGAAGACAGGCATGTGACAGACCTGAAGAATTACAGGCTCTGTCAGGTAGAAGGAGACCTAACACAGCAACTGTACAAACATCTTACGTCCTCATCTGCGCAACTTTCTGAATGTACAGATCCATTTTTAGAGGTGTGTTTACTTTGTAGCCTCTGCTTTATCGGACTAGAAACTATACTTCACAATTTGAGAAAGGTGTGTGTTTAAGATTCTTCGAAATTGAAATTTAGAAGGTCAGATATTCAGTGTAGGAGAGTCATTAATAGATCTCACAATGTCTTTTTCTGTGGCAAAAGAAGAACTTATAGTGACGAGTCACAAATTTACAGATTTAACTTTTTCCTTGGTATATCATTTTCTTAATTAATATCCCTTTTCCCTCTTGAGCTATTATCAGCCATGAAGTGGGACAGGGAGATAAATGACAGAATAGATAGAGAATAAGGTCTGTAGGCCATCAGATACAACCTAATGCATGACTGAGAAATTCAGAGTTAGAGCATCTCCAATAGATGCTTGCCCAGACCACAATTCAGAATTTAGTCACAAATACTTGTAATTCATTCCTTTCCCCTGTCACTAATGTATAAGTATATTACTTTATAATGCTAATTTAACAAGGTATGACTTCACTCCTTTTGTGGTCTAATGTAATTTTTTTTAAAAAAACTTTATAAATATGGAGTTGTATCCTCACTAAATGAGGGGATGATAGGGTTAAATTAGTGACTTCCACTGTATCTTGCTATACAACCCAGCTTGCTGATGGAAAATATTCAGATATGTTTGTTTGTTTGTTAAGTAACTGAAAGTCACAATTTTAGCTAACTTTGAGAAGTCAGTTATTTTTTAGAAATATAGATCAGAGACTGAGAGTCATTTAAAATGACTTTTCTGGGCTCTGGTCTATGCTGTGTTTGAAGAGGACAGCCATAATTAATAGGCTGTGCTGTCAAACCACTCTTACTGTTAAGAACCCTTTCTTGTTGTTCAACCAAAATATAACGTTCAGTAACTTAAAACCTATCTAGCCCTGAGTACTGGAAGAAAAGGGATAAAGAATGAAGTGGAAGTATTGCATGGTAGGTACAGTATTTTGTGTTCTGCCCCACGCATGGCCAATAACAGCTTTGGAGTGGGAGCCAGTTATATTTGCGGTGAGGGAGGGGTCCAACTGCCCCATCAAAGCTCTGAAGTTCTCAACTACATTCCGACTCTCAATAAATTCTTTTTAATGTTAACCACAAAGACATGGGGAGATCTGATCAAGGATTTCCCACATCTGGCTTGACCTGCTACGAGTATACTCTTTCAGTTTCCAGCTAAAAGCAGGTCATATTCCTAAATTGCCTTTGACTTCGTTCTGTCTTGCAATGTACAACGGGCTGTCTCTGGAAAGAGCAGAATTGCTATCTGTAGCCAGCCGGGTAGCTGTCAAGGGCACGACTTGATTCTGCAGCTTTATTTTGCTGATGTTACGTAGCTGTAAATTAGTATAGGATTTTTGACCATTCCAGCCTTCCTTTTTCATCACCACTGCTATGGAGTGTTCACTGTTATTCCCCCACCTCATCCTGCACTTCTGAATTTGGAGCAGAGAATTGACAATTAGCCTCTTTTAAAAACTGCAAAAGGAGATGAATTTAAAAAGTTCAGAATTCCTTCCAAAAGGAAAGCTGCTTACAATATTTTATCAAACATGTATGGATAGCAAGGATTTGTGCTCAGTTTCATGTGAAGCTTTACTTTTGTGCAGATGTTTTAAATTTTAAGTAGAGAATTCCAATATTATTAATCAAGACTGGTAAGATGAGAAGAGCTATTATGCATGCTTCAAAACTGCTCCTGTTTTCGGTCTTATTGTTATTGCATACAGGCCATAAAGGATAGTGTATGATTCCAATAAAGAAAGACATTTGACTCTTAGAGAAGGATTGCCTTGCTAGGAATTATTCAAGATTTAATTCAAAGTGAAATATAAAACCTGCTAAAAATTTCTTGTATAAAATCGAAATGAAAAGATCTACCATTTTTAGGTACATATTTAGCTGCAAAGAGATGCTAAATTACATCAGAAAACCCTAAATAACCGAGACTACGGTTGGCAGATTATTTACGGTATTTACTACATACCATATTTAATTATTTAACAGATTTTTATACTGCCTGTCTGACAGCAGGGACACTCTGAGTGGTTCACAACCAAATACAAATATACAACAAAACACTAGTAAAATAGAATTAAGAATTTTTTTAAAAAATAAAAGCTTTGATTTTTCAAATGGGCTTCCTGTGAGGATGTAGTTTGGTGATTCACCTGTAAAAATCTTGTTCTAAGTTCTAGAATAAAGGAAACCTTTTAAAATCAGTGACATCTGTACTTACTGCTCAACTATAACAGAGCTGTTTTCTGCTGAATAGAATCTTGTCATATGCTCCAAAAATAGCAAGTTTAAAATTGGCAAGTAACGCCTTAGAAAAATGCATTCCAAGCTTGCTTACTTCATGCAGTTTCATGTGTTTTTTAAAAAAAGGCAATCCACCCAACACTTTAACCCTTTTTCTATAAAAATACTAAAATCCATTCCAGCCACCCAGCCCTCATCCTCATGATCCACCCTCCAATAGCAAACCAGAGTGTACACAGGAAGGAGGAAAACCAGTTTCGGTAAGGATGTGAATATTGGTTTCAAGGTTGCAGGGGGTTGGTTGGAAAACATCTAAGCCTGATAGAGGTGGTTGATTTGCTCTCCTACAAATGTGTGTTTGGTATTGTTAATGTATTTTAATGTGTCTTTTTTTTACTCCTAATGCTCCAAATAGGATGTGCAACTACTCTCTACCTGTATATTTTTCCTGCGGTTCTAACATGTTTCTAATTATGAATATCAGATTAATTTCACCTACTTTTTAAGGTCTCCAAATATTCTGTAGTATTGTATCTAGTTCATTGGTGATTTGATGATGATGATCCAAGTAACTAGAAATGGAAGAGGGTGCCTTATATGACAGACTTGGCTTGAAAATTATTTATAAAGAACTTGATTCGTTCTACAGTATAGTCACAATATCCATTTAAAATGAATTTAAGTATGGTTGATTCTACACAAGGGGTGAATAAATATGTCACAGATAAACATATTACATGGGGCAATCCTTAACCCCTGAGTACTTTGCAGACACCAGCTTGTTGCAATGGTTTTTAATTATTATTTATGAGTATCACTATATGACTACTCTGTGGTCACTTTGTCATCACAAATAGGGTTTTTAAATCAGTCTCTGTATTATGTTCTGCTCTGTTGTTGTGAATGGTCTAAGTAGTACATGTCTAGATTACTTGATGTGTCTGCATTTGAAAGTTTCATAAAGAAAGCATAATACAGAGCTTCTATTTTAATTTTTAAATCCAGAGTTTTAATCAAAAGTGTTCATGTTTCTTCAATTCTGTTCATGTTTGATGCATTTGAAGCTGCTATCCCAAGTCAGACTTTTTAGTGCAGCTAAATTAATTTTGAGTTTTCCAATGACTGATGTGCTCCAGCATCTCAGAGGGAAACCTACCGCATGACATAGTCTGAGCCTGAGATCTTCTGAATTTAGACCATGTCCTCTATTACTGAGTAATGCTAGACCATAGAGACAAACATGGCTTATGTTTGCTGTGAGCCATAACTATTTTTTATCAATGGAAACTATGGCACAGCAGAGTGGCCCCTTTCTAGTACTACTTAATCTGGCTTTCAGCTTTGCAAAATACAAAAAGAATTGAATGGCTGTTTTTCACCTTTTTTGCTACCAATGAAGAGCCCTATCTGTCCTATAATAAATTGCTGTTCATTTTCCTTTCCAACTGAGTTTGTCATTTGCTCTGAAAAACTAATAAGCTTTCATTTTCTTCTCTTCATTTAAAAATAAACAAACCTGTTTTCAATATGTATTGCAGAAGAGAACAAATGGTGCTCCAAATGGGTTTTATTCAGAGATTGACTGGGAACGATATGTAAGTAAGAATAAAAGCCTCTCCTAGAGCATCCTTGATTTTAAAAGAATCCTATCTATCTATGTAACTCATTTCTTTGTGTTTATGGGGAGTCCTTGATTATTTTTAAAAGGCTTCTAGCACATCCCATCATGACAAAACAAGGCAAGCAACAATATCCAGTATTTTTGCAGGTAGATTCTAATATACAATGTGTCCTTCACTTCTGGCCCCCATTTTGTTCTCCTAGGTGATTTGTTATATATAGTTTGGCTTACTGGCCAAGCCCTTACTTGTTATTGCTCTCAGCATCCACCCACACATGCTGGGATGACAAGGACTTATCTTGATTGTGGTTAAATGCAGGAAAATGAAGAAACACAGTGAGAGATTCCCACTGTTTCTAGCCTTTTCCAAATTGTGGGGCAAACAATTGTCTGTTTCCTTGCCAAGCCTCCCAGGACCCATAGGGGCCTGAGGAAAAACCAGGGCCTTGTCTCACTTGTTCACATGTCAAAAAGCATTCACTGGATTTTTAAAAATGGCAGGGATCACTCCCACTGCTTGTTGTTCAGCCCATCCTTCAAAGCAGTCCCCATCGCTCTTCCAAATGTAGGCTCCTGCCGGGCTTGTCCCGGATTGGGGCCGCTTTGTCGCCCCGGGAGCCGTTTATTCAGCGCGAAAGAGGGAGGCCACATGACTCCCGGGGTGTGCGGGGATCAAAGCCCTTAAAAGGGCCGCCCGCACACCAATCCTCCTCTTTCGCACTGAGCAGCACCCCGCCCCCCCCC